>OU342741.1:267567485-267958762 GCA_910589775.1 Avena eriantha | reverse complement strand
TGGATAGAACACACATGCAATGACACTGGTTGATACATATGTGGTTTTTGGAAAAGAACACACATGCAATTACCTGGTTGACCATATGGTTGTGAAAACCGTGCCAAAGACACAGGTTGATTCATGTGTTGATTTGTGGATAGAACACACATGCAATGACTCTATTGGTCCATATGTTGTTCATGTCAAGAACACACATGCAATGACACCTGGTTGATCCATGTGTGGTTTGTGGAAAGAACACACATGCAATGACTCTAGTGCTGGTTTTAGTACAAGAACACACAAGCAATGACTCTATGTGGGTCCATATGTGATTTGTGGAAAGAACACACATGCAATCACACTGGTTGATCCATGCGTGGTTTGTGGAAAGAACACACATGCAATGCTATTGGTTGATCCGTGTGTGGTTTGTGGAAATAACACAGATGCAATGACTCTAATGGATCCATATGTGGTTTGTGAAAAGAACACACATGCAATGACCACTGGTTGATCCATGTGTGGTTTGTGGAAATAACACACATGCAATGACACTAGTTGATCCATGTGTGGTTTGTGGAAAGAACACACATGCAATGACACTGGTTGATCCATATGTGGTTTGTGGAAAGAGCACACGTGCAATGATACCGGTTGATCCATGTGTGGTTTGTGGATAGAACTCACATGCAATAACTCTAGTGGGTCCACATGTGGTTCATGTCAGGAACACACATGCAATGACACTAGTTGATCCATGTGTGGTTTCTGGAAAGAACACACATGCCATGACTCTAGTGATGGTTTTCGTATAAGAACACACAAGCAATGACTCTAGTGGGTCCATATGTGATTTGTGGAAAGAACAAACATGCAATGTGTCTGGTTGATCCATGTGTGGTTTGTGGAAAGAACACACATGCAATGCCATTGGTTGATCCATTCGTGGTTTGTAGAAATAACACACATGCAATGACTCTAATGGATCCATATGTGGTTTGTGGAAAAGAACACACATGCAATGACCACTGGTAGATCCATGTGTGGTTTGTCGAAATAACACACATACAATGACACTAGTTGATCCATATGTGGTTTGTGGAAAGAACACACATGCAATGACACTGGTTGATCCATATGTGGTTTGTGGAAAGTACACATGTGCAATGACATCGGTTGATCCATGTGTGGTTTGTGGATAGAACACACATGCAATGACACTGGTTGATCCATATGTGGTTTGTGGAAAGAACACACATGCAATGACACCAGTTGATCCATGTGTGGTTTGTGGATAGAACACACATGCAATGACTCTAGTCAGTCCATATGTGGTTCATGTCAGGAACACACATGCAATGACACTGGTTGATCTATGTGTGGTTTGTGCAAAGAACACACATGCAATGACTCTAGTGCTGGTTTTAGTATAAGAACACACAAGCAATGACTCTAGTGGGTCCATATGTGATTTGTGGAAAGAACACACATGCAATGACACTAGTTGATCCATGTGTGGTTTGTGGAAAGAACACACATGCAATGCCATTGGTTGATCCATGTGTGGTTTGTGGAAATAACACACATGCAATGACTCTAATGGATCCATATGTGGTTTGTGGAAAAGAACACACATGTAATGACCACTGGTTGATCCATATGTGGTTTGTCGAAATAACACACATGCAATGACACTAGTTGATCCATATGTGGTTTGTGGAAAGAACACACATGCAATGACACTGGTTGATCCATATGTGGTTTGTGGAAAGAACACACTGATACCGGTTGATCCATGTGTGGTTTGTGGATAGAACACACATGCAATGACTCTAGTGGGTCCATATGTGGTTCATGTCAGGAACACACATGCAATGACTCTATTGGGTCCATATGTGATTTGTGGAAAGAACACACATGCAATGACACTGTTTGATCCATGTGTGGTTTGTGGAAAGAACACACATGCAGTGCATTTGGTTTATCCATGTGTGGTTTGTGGAAATAACACACATGCAATGACTCTAATGGATCCATATGTGGTTTGTGGAAAAGAACACACATGCAATGACCACTAGTTGATCCATGTGTGGTTTGTCGAAATAACACACATGCAATGACACTGGTTGATCCATATGTGGTTTGTGGAAAGAACACACGTGCAATGACACCAGTTGATCCATGTGTGGTTTGTGGATAGAACACACATGCAATGACTCTAGTGGGTCCATATGTGGTTCATGTCAGGAACACACATGCAATGACACTGGTTGATCTATGTTATGTTTGTGCAAAGAACACACATGCAATGACTCTAGTGCTGGTTTTAGTATAAGAACACACAAGCAATGACTCTAGTGGGTCCATATGTGATTTGTGGAGAGAACACACATGCAATGACACTAGTTGATCCATGTGTGGTTTGTGGAAAGAACACACATGCAATGCCATTGGTTGATCCATGTGTGGTTTCTGGAAATAACACACATGCAATGACTCTAATGGATCCATATGTGGTTTGTGGAAAAGAACACACATGCAATGACCACTGGTTGATCCATGTGTGGTTTGTCGAAATAACACACATGCAATGACACTAGTTGATCCATATATGGTTTGTGGAAAGAACACACATGCAATGACACTGGTTGCTCCATATGTGGTTTGTGGAAAGAACACACGTGCAATGACACCGGTTGATCCATGTGTGGTTTGTGGATAGAACACACATGCAATGACTCTAGTGGGTCCATATGTGGTTAATGTCAGGAAAACACATGCAATGACTCTATTGGGTCCATATGTGATTTGTGGAAAGAACACACATGCAATGACACTGGTTGATCCATGTGTGGTTTGTGGAAAGAACACACATGCAATGCATTTGGTTTATCCATGTGTGGTTTGTGGAAATAACACACATGCAATGACTGTAATGGATCCATATGTGGTTTGTGGAAAAGAAGACACATGCAATGACCACTAGTTGATCCATGTGTGGTTTGTGGAAATAACACACATGCAATGACACTGGTTGATCCATGTGTGGTATGTGGAAAGAACACACATGCAATGACACTGGTTCATCCGTATGTGGTTTTTGAAAAGAACACACGTGCAATGACACAGGTTGATTCATGTGTGGTTTGTGGATAGAACACACATGCAATGACTCTAATGGGTCCATATGTGGTTCATGTCAAGAAACACACATGCAATGACACTGGTTGATCCATGTGTGGTTTGTGGAAAGAACACACATGCAATGACTCTAGTGCTGGTTTTAGTATAAGAACACACAAGCAATGACTTTAGTGGGTCCATATGTGATTTGTGGAAAGAACACACATGCAATCACACTGGTTGATCCATGCGTGGTTTGTGGAAAGAACACACATGCAATGCTATTGGTTGATCCGTGTGTGGTTTGTGGAAATAACACAGACACAATGACTCTAATGGATCCATATGTGGTTTGTGGAAAAGAACACACATGCAATGACCACTGGTTGATCCATGTGTGGTTTGTGGAAATAACACACATGCAATAATACTAGTTGATGCATGTGTGGTTTGTGGAAAGAACACACATGCAATGACACTGGTTGATCCATATGTGTTTTGTGGAAAGAACACACGTGCAATGACACCGGTTGATCCATGTGGGGTTTGTGGATTGAACACACATGCAATGACTCTAGTGGGTCCATATGTGGTTCATGTCAGGAACACACATGCAATGACACTAGTTGATCCATGTGTGGTTTCTGGAAAGAACACACATGCCATGACTCTAGTGCTGGTTTTCGTATAAGAACACACAAGCAATGACTCTAGTGGGTCCATATGTGATTTGTGGAAAGAACACACATGCAATGACACTAGTTGATCCATGTGTGGTTTGTGGAAAGAACACACATGCAATGCCATTGGTTGATCCATGTGTGGTTTGTGGAAATAACACACATGCAATGACTCTAATGGATCCATATGTGGTTTGTGGAAAAGAACACACATGCAATGACCACTGGTTGATCCATGTGTGGTTTCTCGAAATAACACACATGCAATGACACTAGTTGATCCATATGTGGTTTGTGGAAAGAACACACATGCAATGACACTGGTTGATCCATATGTGGTTTGTGGAAAGAACACACTGATACCGGTTGATCCATGTGTGGTTTGTGGATAGAACACACATGCAATGACTCTAGTGGGTCCATATGTGGTTCATGTCAGGAACACACATGCAATGACTCTATTGGGTCCATATGTGATTTGTGGAAAGAACACACATGCAATGACACTGTTTGATCCATGTGTGGTTTGTGGAAAGAACACACATGCAATGCATTTGGTTTATCCATGTGTGGTTTGTGGAAATAACACACATGCAATGACACTGGTTGATCCATGTGTGGTTTGTGGAAAGAACACACATGCAATGACTCTAGTGCTGGTTTTAGTACAAGAACACACAAGCAATGACTCTAGTGGGTCCATATGTGATTTGTGGAAAGAACACACATGCAATCACACTGGTTGATCCATGCGTGGTTTGTGGAAAGAACACACATGCAATGCTATTGGTTGATCCGTGTGTGGTTTGTGGAAATAACACAGATGCAATGACTCTAATGGATCCATATGTGGTTTGTGGAAAAGAACACACATGCAATGACCACTGGTTGATCCATGTGTGGTTTGTGGAAATAACACACATGCAATGACACTAGTTGATCCATGTGTGGTTTGTGGAAAGAACACACATGCAATGACACTGGTTGATCCATATGTGGTTTGTAGAAAGAACACACGTGCAATGACACCGGTTGATCCATGTGTGGTTTGTGGATAGAACTCACGTGCAATGACTCTAGTGGGTCCATATGTGGTTCATGTCAGGAACACACATGCAATGACACTAGTTGATCCATGTGTGGTTTCTGGAAAGAACACACATGCCATGACTCTAGTGCTGGTTTTCGTATAAGAACACACAAGCAATGACTCTAGTGGGTCCATATGTGATTTGTGGAAAGAACACACATGCAATGACACTAGTTGATCCATGTGTGGTTTGTGGAATGAACACACATGCAATGCCATTGGTTGATCCATGTGTGGTTTGTGGAAATAACACACATGCAATGACTCTAATGGATCCATATGTGGTTTGTGGAAAAGAACACACATGCAATGACCACTGGTTGATCCATGTGTGGTTTGTCGAAATAACACACATGCAATGACACTAGTTGATCCATATGTGGTCTGTGGAAAGAACACACATGCAATGACACTGGTTGATCCATATGTGGTTTGTGGAAAGAACACACTGATACCGGTTGATCCATGTGTGGTTTGTGGATAGAACACACATGCAATGACTCTAGTGGGTCCATATGTGGTTCATGTCAGGAACACACATGCAATGACTCTATTGGGTCCATATGTGATTTGTGGAAAGAACACACATGCAATGACACTGTTTGATCCATGTGTGGTTTGTGGAAATAACACACATGCAATGCATTTGGTTTATCCATGTGTGGTTTGTGGAAATAACACACATGCAATGACTCTAATGGATCCATATGTGGTTTGTGGAAAAGAACACACATGCAATGACCACTAGTTGATCCATGTGTGGTTTGTGGAAATAACACACATGCAATGACACTGGTTGATCCATGTGTGGTTTGTGGAAAGAACACACATGCAATGACACTGGTTGATCCATATGTGGTTTGTGAAAAGAACACACGTGCAATGACATAGGTTGATTCACGTGTGGTTTGTGGATAGAACACACATGCAATGACTCTAGTGGGTCCATATGTGGTTCATGTCAAGAAACACACATGCAATGACACTGGTTGATCCATGTGTGGTTTGTGGAAAGAACACACATGCAATGACTCTAGTGGGTCCATATGTGGTTCATGTCAAGAAACACACATGCAATGACACTGGTTGATCCATGTGTGGTTTGTGGAAAGAACACACATGCAATGACTCTAGTGCTGGTTTTAGTACAAGAACACACAAGCAATGACTCTAGTGGGTCCATATGTGAT
Source organism: Avena eriantha (assembly GCA_910589775.1). Lineage (NCBI taxonomy): Eukaryota > Viridiplantae > Streptophyta > Magnoliopsida > Poales > Poaceae > Avena > Avena eriantha. The sequence continues at coordinate 267,952,694 of OU342741.1, read as the reverse complement.
TTGTGCAAAGAACACACATGCAATCACACTGGTTGATCCATGCGTGGTTTGTGGAAAGAACACACATGCAATGCTATTGGTTGATCCATGTGTGGTTTTTGGAAATAACACAGATGCAATGACTCTAATGGATCCATATGTGGTTTGTGGAAAAGAACACACATGCAATGACCACTGGTTGATCCATGTGTGGTTTGTGGAAATAACACACATGCAATGACACTAGTTGATCCATGTGTGGTTTGTGGAAAGAACACACATGCAATGACACTGGTTGATCCATATGTGGTTTGTGGAAAGAACACACGTGCAATGACACCGGTTGATCCATGTGTGGTTTGTGGATAGAACTCACATGCAATAACTCTAGTGGGTCCATATGTGGTTCATGTCAGGAACACACATGCAATGACACTAGTTGATCCATGTGTGGTTTCTGGAAAGAACACACATGCCATGACTCTAGTGATGGTTTTCGTATAAGAACACACAAGCAATGACTCTAGTGGGTCCATATGTGATTTGTGGAAAGAACAAACATGCAATGTGTCTGGTTGATCCATGTGTGGTTTGTGGAAAGAACACACATGCAATGCCATTGGTTGATCCATTCGTGGTTTGTAGAAATAACACACATGCAATGACTCTAATGGATCCATATGTGGTTTGTGGAAAAGAACACACATGCAATGACCACTGGTAGATCCATGTGTGGTTTGTCGAAATAACACACATACAATGACACTAGTTGATCCATATGTGGTTTGTGGAAAGAACACACATGCAATGACACTGGTTGATCCATATGTGGTTTGTGGAAAGTACACATGTGCAATGACATCGGTTGATCCATGTGTGGTTTGTGGATAGAACACACATGCAATGACACTGGTTGATCCATATGTGGTTTGTGGAAAGAACACACATGCAATGACACCAGTTGATCCATGTGTGGTTTGTGGATAGAACACACATGCAATGACTCTAGTCAGTCCATATGTGGTTCATGTCAGGAACACACATGCAATGACACTGGTTGATCTATGTGTGGTTTGTGCAAAGAACACACATGCAATGACTCTAGTGCTGGTTTTAGTATAAGAACACACAAGCAATGACTCTAGTGGGTCCATATGTGATTTGTGGAAAGAACACACATGCAATGACACTAGTTGATCCATGTGTGGTTTGTGGAAAGAACACACATGCAATGCCATTGGTTGATCCATGTGTGGTTTGTGGAAATAACACACATGCAATGACTCTAATGGATCCATATGTGGTTTGTGGAAAAGAACACACATGTAATGACCACTGGTTGATCCATATGTGGTTTGTCGAAATAACACACATGCAATGACACTAGTTGATCCATATGTGGTTTGTGGAAAGAACACACATGCAATGACACTGGTTGATCCATATGTTGTTTGTGGAAAGAACACACGTGCAATGACATCGGTTGATCCATGTGTGGTTTGTGGATAGAACACACATGCAATGACTCTAGTGGGTCCATATGTCGTTCCTATCAGCAACACACATGCAATGACTCTGGTTGATCCATGTTGGTTTGTGGAAAGAACACACATGCAATGACTCTAGAGGGTCCATATGTGGTTTGTGGAAAAAACATACATGCAATGACACTGGTTGATCCATATGTGGTTTGTGGAAACAACACATGTGCAATGACACCGGTTGATGCATGTGTGGTTTGTGGATACAACACACATGCAATGACTCTAATGGGTCCATATGTGGTTCATGTTAGGAACACATATGCAATGACATTGGTTGATCCATGTGTGGTTTGTGAAAAGAACACACATGCAATGACTCTAGTGGGTCCATATGTGGTTTTTGAAAACAACACACATGCAATGACCACTGGTTGATCCATATGTGGTTTGTGGAAAGAACACACATGCAATGACACTGCTTGATCCATGCGTGGTTTGTGGAAAGAACACACATGCAATGACTCTAGTGCTAGTTTTAGTATAAGAACACACATGGAATGACTCTAATGGATTCATATGTGGTTTGTGGAAAAGAACACACATGCAATGACCACTGGTTGATCCATGTGTGGTTTGTGGAAAGAACACACATGTAGTGAACATTGGTTGGTCCATGAGTGGTTTGTGGAAAAGAACACACATGCAATGAGTCTAGTGCTGGTTTTAGTATAAGAACACACATGCGATGACTCTAGTGGGTCCACATGTGGTTTGTGAGAAGAACACACATGCAATGACCACTGGTTTATCCATATGTGGTTTTTGGAAAAGAACACACATGCAATGAACACTGGTGGATCCATAAGTGGTTTGTGGAAAGAACACACATGCAATGACTCTAATGCTGGTTTTAGTATAAGAACACATATGGATCCATATGTGGTTTGTGGAAAAAAACACACATGAAATGACCACTTGTTGATCGATAATTGGTTTGTGGAAAGAACACACATGAAGTGAACACTGGTTGATCCATGTGTGGTTTGTGAAAAGAACACACATGCAATGCCATTGGTTGATCCATATGTGGTTTGTGGAAAGAACACACATGCAATGACACTGGTTGATCCAAATGTGGTTCATGACAGGAACACACATGCAATGACTCTTGTGGATACATATGTGGTTTGTGGAAAGAACACACATGCAATGAACTCTAGTGGATCTATCTTGGCATAATTTGATGTATGTGACGATGCATTTCATTGTAAAAGATACCCACTTTCCATTTTTATACTACTCAGCTTTGCCCTTGGTTTTTTGATACTACCCAGTTTTGTCCCCTCTCTCTTTCGTAGAAGCCCAAACTTGTGCCCACTCTAGCTGCTACGCCCTGATTGGTTGTCACAATTGTCACGCGGATCGTGCGCACCAACCATTGATCCTGTGTGATACAACGAGGCTCTTTGCACACGTCGTGCCCTTCACAGGACAGCGTGAGATAGCACGGACGTCTCCCTCAACGAGACTTCTACAAGAAGGAACACGATGCCATCCATGGAAAAAGTCATCGAGTGGTCATGTCATGTTTAATCTAGTCTGCAAAGGCTACAAGTCTACTGCACGGCAACTGGTCATCCACGGACCACCAACTATACCATTTTTACTACGCAGCACGCTTGCACTCTCACTTCCGACAGGCCCCCACCACACGAACCTTCCACGCGGCAGCCGTAGCCGGAAGAGCTGCTAACCGAGGCCATCGAGGAGGCCTAAACGTCCCTGCATTAAAAACCCTGCCTATCGGGTCCTCCATTCGCACTCATCCACTACTCTCTCTTCCCTATACAGCAAAACCCCACAATCTTGAACGTACTTGCACGGACCGTCTCCATGAAACCAGTGCGTGGGGGTGAGTGTCCGGGCATCGCCGCCGGGGTGGTGCTTCACGCAACAAATCTGGACGAGCATCACATAGCACAAGCCGAGGAGGACGTGCAGTTCAACCCCTTGGGGGACCATGTGCCCGCCGGTGCTGACGACTTCGGAGGCGCCGATGAGGGCGTGGAGTTTGACAAACACGCTCCGCTCGGGTACCCGGAGGTACATCTATTTCTACATGTTTCATACTTTCTGCTCGAGCTTAATCTATCCTAGCGTCATAAAAAATCTAGTCCTAATGATTAGATGCAACGTACGAACCGGTACATGGAGAGATCTAGTCTGTTCTGAATGAATCCATATTATTTATTTATTAATAAGTTACCAAGAACACAAACCACATTAATTTAGGAGCGAGCTGGGGAGATGGCTGTAATGAACTGCTTAACCTGGATAGACATGTTATTGCATCGAAATTAACTTGGAATGGTGGAAGGAATATATATTTATTATTTTGCTCATTCGGTTTGTATTCCATACATTACAGGTGTATTCAAGCGAGATGGACTTTGACAAGGAGACTAGGGACAACAAGAGCCGCCATGTCATGAAGAAGCTCAAGAGCGGGATAATCCCTTTCCGCACTCGACTTGGGGAGCTCAAGTGCCCTTTCTGTAAGAAAGGAGTCAACCCGAGGATTGCCAGCTTGCTTCCGCATGCGGTTGGCATCGGTAAAAGCCCGGCTAGTAAACACAAGTCGGCGACCAAGGCTAAGCACGCTGCTTATGGCAAGTTCCTGAGGGAGTATGTCAAGACTGGCCTAGTGTCCCCTTACTTAGGAATCATCAACTTCTAGCCGACCAACCCCGTCACTGTGCTGGCCTGTCCACTAATAATATTTAGTTTTCTTACCGTATCTAGACCCTTAAACTATGGGGATTTATATTTTCGTACCCTTCAAAATATATTCAAGTTCATCTATTTATGGAGTTAATGTTCCGGTGGCATACTCGTTATTTTGCATGGATAGAGGGGTGCCACCGATAGGTATAAGGGTTATCCTGTCTGCTAGATCACAGAGGAACAATGGTTGGTGGGTAAAACTGAGTACAACTGAATCACCATGGTTAGACACGGGGGAAAAACGTGACTCACGGTACGCGTGCGCGGTGCACGGGGCGGTAGCGGACACATGTGGCCATGCATGGTGCATTAGCGTATGCGGTGCACGGTAGTGCAACGAAACGTCGCTTCCCTTCTCCTTTAATAGAGGCCTCCCCACTCCCACTCATCACGCACTCGCTCACTCAACCGTCTCGATTGTCCCATCACCTTCTGAAAACGCCCAACAAAACCCCAACCACGCTGGCGATGGAGAAGATCGGCGCGGTGGCCATCGGCGCCTCGGAGGCCGCCGGCGAGGAGCCCCCCGTCCCCGTCCCCGCATCTGCCGTAGCCACCGGCGAGGAGGCCCCCGCCGGTCTCAGACAGATCCCACTCGGCTGGGACCCCTACGAGGAGGTTTTCTACATAAGGCCGGAGAACCCCTAGGACACCAGCATAGCCGACCCATGGTCTGAGGTAACCAGGGTTTTCTCCCCTTCCCTTGTTCTTCCCCCGTTCCCATCGTTGGATGCTAGATCGTATGTTATTAGGGCTCGGCTGTTCGTATTTTTACAGTAGCTAATCCTCTTGTGTTAGATCTCGATTTTTGATAAATCCCCCTGTTCGTAGTTGGGATCAGTATTCGATTTGGTTTGACATTTGGGGAATAATCGGGAGATCTCATTCGGTTAATTTATGCAAAAAATCAATCCCGATAATCAAAGTATCTCAATCATGTCCTTATTTCACTCTACTTTTTTTTCCAACAGGAGGATAGCAGTGACCTCCGCAGCAACGACGAGTCCAAGGACACCAAGACTCGCCATGTGATGAGGAGGCTAAAGTCTAGTCAGTACAACAACTTGATGAGGGAAAACCTCTAGGGTGGCTCGATCTTCACGGATCTCGTGGACAAATCGATGGGAAAGCGAGGAGAAAGGGAGAAGGTAGCGGAAGCGGACGCACACCTCGCGAATAACACGATGAACACATGCAATAAACACACGATACAAGGCCGATTGCTCTCACCGGTGGCCACCGGTCCGATAGAATCCTCACAAGGAAAGATCGGTCAACGTGCTCCCTCGATCCCACGCGGAGAGGGAAGAACACCTTGGAGAAGGTCTTGACGTCTTGGCAAAGGGACACCGATGCCAAGGCCTTGTACAACGAGGGAGGCACGATGGAAACTCCAATGAGGTGGTGACGATAGTCGATCCCCTTTGGTAGAAGGGGATGAGGCAAAACTAGAGATTCCACAAAGGGGGGGTTTTCTTTAGTCTATCATCTATGCCTAAGGGATACAATGAGGGGTGGGGGCTCTATTTATAGGCCAGCCACAAGTTCAGGGGTAGTTTGGGCATAAAACTAGGGTTTGGTGCGGAATAGAGGGGTACATGGGCCAAGGGCCCAGATGTTGGCACGCAGGCCCATCGCGTAGGCCGGACACTCCGGGTCGAGTGGGCCGGACAGTCCAGGGTGGCCGGACACTCCGGGTAGTGTCCGAGTAGAGTTCAATGTAGCACACAGAATGTCCATGCCAGGACGGGGCTGGGGTAGGCCGGACACTCCGGCTATGCCGGACATTCCGGCTGGATTGGGGCGGACTCTCCGGGGCGATGACGGCGCAGACTCCGGTTCTCCAGCTGCTGCTTCTTCCGTCTTCTCTTCCAAGCCTCCATCTTGTCAGGCTTAGTGCTCCAGGCCTCCTCCCATGCCTCCGTACTTGTTGGTATGAACCTATCATGGATATGGGACGGAGTATGAAGTAGTATACCATCCAAGAGGGTAGGAAGTGGGCTCGCGTAGAGGAACGGATTCACCTTTGGAGTCCATGACGACTTGGCATAAGTTGGAGACCATGATGTGGTAACGACCGAAGGTCAGGCTACATCATCTCCCCTCCCTTCAAAAAGAGTCATCCTCGACTCTACACGTTAATCACAAAGTAGAAGATGTCGAGAGACCTTCTTGATCCTAGGGTTCACCATATAGTCGTCCTCGGGAAGATTGAATTGACAACACCTCAATGTTCCTTCACCTTCAATGAAGCCTACAAATATCACCACAAAAGCGAAGCAACACTCAAAGCATAGCCAATTCATGAAGATTATATTATGAGTCCTCAAGTAGAGTGAAGTCACCTTAGGATGTAGAGATGGCTTGTTGAAGGGCAGCCATAGGTAACTCTCTACGGTTCGTCTTGTCAACTCTTTGTCCATAGAGGTTGACGCGTACGCAATTGTACCTTCACACAACAAAGACCAAGCAACATATGTTCGTGTGTGATAGAGGAGCATGTCAATTGTGGCATGTCCATTCTTTTTCACAACACTATTAGCACAACTCAAGTATCGCCAACGAAATGCGTATGCAAGGTCAAAGTGCATGGAAGTTAATTGAACATCATCCAAATGTGGGAACTCAAAAACTCCATATAACATCTTAGTGTGGCACTCAAAGCAATTGACTAAAATATTGATCAACATCTTTGATGCAAGAGTAGGAGAATTCGACAAAAACACATGAGGAAAGGTATCCAAAACAACATCATTATGTGTGCAAACCAACCATTGGAAAGAACAATTGGTCAACATGTTGGATGCCACACACAAATAATCAAAATCAAAGATCATGGGCATTGGAGTATCATAAGCGGAAGCAAAAAAAACATGCTTGCAAACAAACCAAATGAAAGAGCAAGTGGTCCTTATGTTTGTTGCAACAACTATACGAGAGACTTGGAAGCTCTCATGACAATACGTGCTCATAATGGCAATATGGTTGCACACAAAACATCGGAAAGAGAAATTGTTCAACATTTTTGTGGCAACACACAAAGCATCAATATCCAATAGTAACGAAACATGATTGTAACAAGATGAAAGAATACCATTAACATGCTTGCAATCAAACCATAGGAAAGAGCAATTTGTCAACATGAAAGATGCAAAGCATGCAAAAGGTATCAGAGCTGGGTTCGATCTTGAACTCACTTGGGGGATGCTCTCTAGAGCTCTTTTTGTCAACTCGTGCTCAACCGAGGTTGGCATGATCATGCGGGTACCTACACGCATCAAACACACCAGGAAGAACGTGTGTGCATGGTAGAGAAATACATCATCCATCATGACATATCTCTTCTTGTGCACATCACCATGAGTGTCAATCAAGTATGAAATAGATGCATGGTGAGTATGCAAGTGGTGAACATGCTTATCATGGCATTTACCAAAATCTCCAAAATTTGAGAAAGCTATGGGGGCCATCTCAATAGAATACATATGAGAATTATTGTTGCAAGCAAAACAAGTGAAAGAGCAATTGTTCATCTTATTGCAAGCAACGAGATAGATTGTAAAACATTCATGACAAAGCATGGTTCGAGGGGTACCATTGGTAACATCATTGCAAGCAAAACATTGGAAAGAGCAATTGTTCAACAAAGTGCAAGCAATGATATCATCAACGTAATGTTTAAAGCATGGCATGTCTATGGCAACATCATCACAATCAAATAATTTCACATGCTCAACATTATGCAAAGGCAAAGTATCACATGGAAAAATCAATGAAGCATATGTGATATCACAAACATCATCCATATCATGCCAATCATCACAAGTCATCATCTCCACTAGCGGGATCATGGCATCATCAACACCCTTATTTTTACCTTGTTCATACCTCTCATATGAAGTGGGTCTTGTGGTAGCATTGTCCTCCATGTGGGCGACTTCTTCATCATGTATGGGGATGGCATCATCTTCATCCACCATGTACATCTTCTTGGTCGGAGGCATCATCATCTCCAAGCTTAGCGCTTCTTGATCCATGGAACCTAGCACAACATGAAGAAACACACTAGAGGTAGAGGGTAAGTCGTTAGAAATCAAAGTGGTCTCACATGACCTATCAACTACCACTCTCAACTCACTAGGTGTATCACTCATGCCCTCCAAGTGGAAGCACTCAATCTCACGTATGGTGGAGTCGCTCATCTCACTCTTGTTTTCACTCAAATGGGCTAAGTGGCTCTCATACTCACATGGGATTGGTACCACATCATCACTAAAGCATGTAGGAATAGGCTCGGTGTGCTCAACTCCTTGCGCCTCCTTTGCTGAAGGGAAAATCTCATGATCACCATTCTTAACCTTGTTGTCGCCAGCTTGTGGTGTAGGCCCTTGTCTTGGAGCTTGCTCATCCTTTGCCATGGCCTCCTTGGCTTGCATAGACATCCTCTTGGCGTACTCGTCCAACTTGGCAAAGTAGAGTTCTTCGTCTTCCTCATCCATGAAGGTGCACACGTCATCTATGACGTCAAGTTTGGGCGTTGAAGCTTGATGGCGTGGAGGAGAGCTTGCTCTTGGTGCCATTTTGGTGGTGGCACGAGTAGTTAAAGGTGCCTTATGATGGTGTCGACGGAGGTCATTGGCGTGCCTTGCCAAAGGTTGATGTAGATGGCGCACTTGGTCATCCACATGACGCTCGCAACGATGCTCCTTGTCCTTGGCACTCTTCTCTTTATGGTGGTGCCTTCTTGATCTAGGTTGAGCATTATGGATGGTACTCAACATGTATTCTCCGTCTTCATGGCGAAGATGCCTTGAACGACGTCTTGTATCTTCTTGATGTTGGCGATGATCTCTAGAGGATGTATGTCGATGAAGATTCTTGCTTCGTGGCGCCTCTTTGGGAAGAGGATGTTGGGGCGCCACTCTTCTTGTAGGCGGTGGCACTTGTTGCCTTGGAGGTTTTTACACTTGACATCGTTGGGGTTGTGGTGCTTGGCGCCCTGGAGATGGTGGTGCTTGGTGGCTTGGAGGTGATGGCACTCGTCGCCTTGGAGATGGTGGTGCATGACGCCATGTAGGTGATGGCGCTTGACGCCTTGGAGGTCATGGTTTCTTGATGATGCATCTCCGCTAGCTTGGCGTAGTAGTCCTCCATCTCCAAGTGGTGGAGGTATTCTTCATGGCTCATGGAAGAGCCCTCGAAGTTGGTGAAGCTCGCCATGTCCTCCGTGCTTGGTGAGGCATCGTCGTTGAAGCACTCGAAGTCGTCCATGCTTGGGGAGTTATTGTTGATATAGTACTCCATATCACCCAAGCATGTGGAGCCATTGTCGGTGTAGTGCTCCATGTACTCCATGCATGAGGAGCCATTGTCGATGTAGAGCTCCAAGTCCTCCATGCTTGAGGAGCCATAGTTGATGACGTTCTCCATGTCTTCAATGCATGTGGAGTCATCATAGGTTCAATGCTCCGGGTCCTCAAAGCATGCGGAGCCATTGTCAGTGTAGTGCTCCATCATGTCCTCTATACTTGTGGAGTCGTAGTCGTGGTGGCTCATCATGGATTCTTCATAGATGTCATCCTCGGCTCCGGAGTCCCTAGACATGATTCACAAGACCAATTGGTGTATATGGAAGTGGTAGGGGGTTAGGAATGCAACGTCAAACCTTACTTTACCTTGGAAGATAGTATCGTGCAAGTGGCAACACTTGAGAGAAATCAAAACCAAGCAAAGTGAAGTTCACGCGAAACACCAAAACCAACTAACGACTAAAAAACACACACACAAAGCTTATGGTGGATAGGTATGGAAGGTGGCGTGTCCAAGAACAATCTGAATCAAGATATTGTAATGGCAAGTAAAGAACCACGATGATCACAAAGCAAAACAAGTCAATCCACAAGAAGGAAATATGTACAAGGAAACACACACGGTGGGATAAATGGGACTTGCGCAACGGAGAAAGTGAGATAAGAACCAAATGATTACCTAGCGAAGCCTATAAGCTCGTGTCGTACAAGTGCAAGGAGAGACGCTAATTCGATTGCACTAAATTGGTGGGCTACAAGATATGCACAATAAGTACCACCTATTTGATGTTTATCGAGCTTGCGCTTCCTATTCTATGAGGCACTTGTTTCTTTCTTTCTTTTTCTCTTTTTCTTTTTTCCCTTGTTCTTTTATTTTTCACTTGCCTCTTGTGCCAACAACTATACAAGATAACTATATGAGATAGCGCACTCACAACTTTTGCTCGGTATTCTACAAGTATCAAATGTGCATAGCCCAAGCAATCATAGGAGGAACTAGTCTCAATAGGTGTTTGTTTAACGCAAAGATAGGGTAGCTCACAAAGGAAAGCAAGTGGGGAGAAGTCACGGAATTTTATACCTTTCGTCGTCGATCTTCACCCTTTATTGGTGGATTCCGCCTTGCTCACGAAATTTGTATGGAGTAGATATCATGAACCACGGATATGATGATGTAGAGCTCCTTCTCCTCTTCAAAACGAGCTAAAGAACACCAAAATCCGAGTTCGTATGTAAAAGTTATGCTCAAAACCGTGAAGCAGATTTTTCTGTCTGCAAGGGGCGGACAGTCCGGTGTGCGTAGGCCGGATAGTCCGGCCTGGCCAGATATTCCGGTCAGTTTAGGCCTGAAACTCCGGTGGGGCGGATATTCCGGTCCGTTTTGGCCGGACAGTCTGGTCCAGTCCAACCAGAACTTTCAGAACACGAACGGGACGAGTTTTGGCCGAAAAACTGGGACCAAAACCTCAAATTGATGGGGGAAATCAAGGAATTAGGCTATGGAAACGAAGGGGAAGGTAGATCAACAAGTTTAGCAAGTAATACACGGATCAAAACCTACCAAAACACACTTAAATCACAGATCGGTCCAAAACACGAATTGGGGCTATTTTTGGTGGAGATTTCGAATTTATGGGGAAAAGACCAAATCGATGAGAAATCCGTGGCAACCAAAAGCTGCTGATACCAGATGATGAGGGCAAACCTCTAGGGTGGCCCGATCTTCACGGATCTCATGGACAAATCGATGGGAAAGCGAGGGGAAAGGGAGAAGGCAACGGAAGCGGACGCACACCTCGCGAAGAACACGTGAACACACGCAAAACACACACGATACAAAGCCGATTGCTCTCACCGGTGGCCACCGGTCTGGTAGAATCCTCACAAGGAAAGATTGGTCAACGTGCTCCCTCGATCCCACGCGGAGATGGAAGAACACCTTGGAGAGGGTCTTGACGTCTTGGCAAAGGGACACCGATGCCAAGGCCTTATACAACGAGGCAGGCGCGATGCAAACTCCAACGAGGTGGTGACGATAGTCGATCCCTTTGGTAGAAGGGGATGAGGCAAAACTAGACATTCCACAAAGGGGGGTTTTCTTTAGTCTATCATCTATGCCTAAGGGATACAATGAGGGGTGGGGGCTCTATTTATAGGCCAGCCACAAGTTCAGAGGTAGTTTGGGCATAAAACTAGGGTTTGGTGCGGAATAGAGGGGTACATGGGCCAAGGGCCCAGATGTTGGCACGCAGGCCCATCGCGTAGGCCGGACACTCCGGGTCGAGTGGGCCGGACAGTCCGGGGTGGCCGGACACTCCGGGTAGTGTCCGGGTAGAGTCCGATGTAGCACACAGAATGTCCACGCCAGGACGGGGCTGGGGTAGGCCGGACACTCCGGCAACGCCGGACACTCCGGCTGGATTGGGGCGGACTCTCCAGGGCGATGACGGTGGAGACTCCGGTTCTCCAGCTGCTGCTTCTTCCGTCTTCTCTTCCAAGCCTCCATCTTGTCAGGCTTAGAGCTCCAGGCTTCCTCCCATGCCTCCGTACTTGTTGGTATGAACCTATCATGGATATGGGACGGAGTATGAAGTAGTATACCATCCAAGAGGGTAGGAAGTGGGCTCGCGTAGAGGAACGGATTCACCTTTGGAGTCAATGACGACTTGGCATAAGTTGGAGACCATGATGTGGTAACGACCGAAGTTCGGGCTACATCACAACTTCTTCGCCAGCGACGTGTATAGGTGCCCCTTCTGCCCCACCAGGAGGCTCCATGCCACAGACTTCAACTCCCTCGTGAAGCATGCCGAGGACGTGAGGACCTGCGGCGAGTCCGTGAATGTCCACGGCTTCAGGGCCAAGCACCAGGCGCTCGGTCTTCACCTCCGCAACCTCCAGAAGGTGGCTATCGATCAGACCCAAGGCGCCCAAGGTCAAGGGGCTAGGCAGCAAGAAGTTGAGGAGGCGCCAGAGGGAGGAGGCGGATACCCTCCTGGCAGAGGCCACGAGGGGCCACTGATCAGCTGTTGCTGCTGCTACTGTAAAGCAACTTCTTTTGTCTTGTCTGTGTTGAAGCAGTCCGCTGCTGCTGAGCAGCCTAATTGTCGAACCTCATTAAGTACCCTACTATATAACCTATATTAGCTGCTTTATCTACACCTGCTCTGTTTACTGAATTTATTTATGGTGCTGGTTTGTTTTGCTGCTCTAGATTCGCTACTAGATTGGGGAAAAACGATCGTAAAAGGAACAGTGAATGAAGAGAGAAGCTACTCTAGATTCCCTACCTTTTTGGGCAAAAACAAACACAACTGTTAGAGAGAGAGAGAGGGGAAAAGGCGCTCTTAAAAAGGCCAAATAACAAAAAAAAACTTCCACTTTAGGCGTCATGGTGCACGTAACGGCCAAGCCTTTGACCAGACGGCACCCCCCTCCAAGCGCATGTGAGGGCTTCGGAATATCGGGAGGGCAAAAGTGAGGACAAATGAGACACAATGTTGCTATAGCTAAATCTGACAAAAAGCTGAATTTGGCTTTACCATGCAATTTGGCTAGAGCTCCACAATGTAGCTATTCTAAATCCCTAAACTATGTGGTGCGTTGAAACCTAATGCTTTTCCACCGACACGTGTGTTGCAAATTTGCTTGATCGTGCATGCTTACACAAGTGGCCTACAGAGAAACTTATAAAAGCATGGGCAAATGAGCTTCATTTTGGCAAATTCGGGACAAGCTTTGCGCAATCGGCAGGCCTGATCGGCTACCCCGGGGTGCAGGGATGCTAGGTCCATGTCTATGCTTACACTTCTTAAACTTGTTAGGAATTAATAATAACTGTACACTTCCTTCTGTCCTGTCACGTTACATCGTGTCAGCACTGCGCACCCGCCGTGGATCGCCCACAGGAAGGTGGTCTACGTGACCAGTCGCTGCCACACCAAAGCCAGGTCGCACACCCGTCCCATCGCCTACCGGGACGGACGCCGAATTTAATCGCTAAGATTGGAAACCATCGGTGCTCGCCCGGTCAAACTTGCTTCTGCATGGGTATGACCGAAATATTGGTAAACATAATTTAAGCATCGCCTTCTATCTCCTCAGCACATCACTGTGCAAAAATCCCTAACTCATTCCTTCCACCGCCGCCGCCACCGCAAGAACCATTGACGCTGCCGCAGGCACCGCCTCCGCCTGGCCATACCACCGCAATAGATCACTCCACCTCCACGCCCAGTCCCAGCCACCGCTACCGACCCTAGGCCACTGCCTCCGCATTAGCTGCTGCCATGGACGCAGAGTACGGCATTTTTGGAGACGGGAGCGACTACACCGACGAGTACACCGTCACCGCCCATGGAACCACCAAGCTAACAGTCGTCCACACAAATGCGTCAGTGGAGGTCACCAAGGCCATCAGAATGTACGAGCGGTGGCTATAGGAGCCGATGGACAGGTATAAGATCGTCGACCTTGACCTCGAGTATACCGGAGATAGGAAGAGGACGACGCTTTTGCAGCTGTCCATGCGCAACCACTTCCTCCTATATCACGTATGTAGGGCCAAATCTGTATGCCCGGAGCTTCACGAGTTCCTACACAGGAGGGAGATCTACTTCGCTAGCGTCGACATCAAGAACGACACACCGAAGCTAGAACGGGATCTCCTCATTCATGTCGTCAATCACGTCGATCTCCAACGTTTGTGGAGGTACCCGGATGGCGGTATGGGGAAAGCCGGCATGGCTAGACTCGCTTTCGACATCATTGACCGCGAGTACGTCGGCATGAAAGTTGAGTTCCTGAAGCACCTGCATGAGTGATGGTAGTGGAGGCACCTGGATTACGATGCGATCAAGTACGCAGCCAGGGACGCGTATGTCTATTACGAGATGCTCAACATGATCTGGCGGGTGGGTGAGTGTGTTGTTTACCACTACTAGTTTCGCATTTCGTTCCTAGTTTTATCTCGCCTGTATTTTATCTCGCATGTATTTTCTAAGCATTCTGTGTGTAAGAACCAAGCTCGTATGATCCCTGTGCTATTAGCTACTTAACATGTATGAATTACATTCCCCCTTTTGTATGCTCAACATTCATTCTTACAAATTCTGTTTGTGCCATTTGCATGCGGCAGAATCCAGGACTGACATGCATAAGGTGTGATACAGTCATAAGTCATAACCATACCCAGATTATAGTTTGACAAAGGTAATACATAGCAGTTCGTAATTGCTCACATAGTGTACTTATGAAATAACATGTTTTCATAAACACAACAATCATGAACTAATAGTCTACATCCCAGCCTGTTGGAGAAGGCAACCGATCCTAGGATGCCTTCGGTCGCTTGCCCCGGTTTGTAGATTCATCTACACTACGACATCTGGGGCAAACAACCTGCCTTGGTGGTGGTTCAATGATGTGATGCCTTGAACGAGATTTTACAATCTGGCGGTACAGCTCGTGGCTAACATACCCGTCAATTGCAGCGTACTTCAGATTAGGTTCAGAAAGTGGCTTATCCTCCCAGTAATCGTGACCTAAACGCCTCCATGAACATCTCAGCAATTTTTCCTTCATGTCAGCGTACCACGAGTCGATGAGTTCGGAGGCAAGAGCGGTCATCCCGTTCTTGCTCCCCTTCGTCCCTAGGATCCAATAAATTTCCTGGATGTCCACTCTGCACTCCTTTGGGATTCTAATGTTGACAGTCGGGCTTTCAAGCAGTTTAGTGTCATTCGTGATGTCAACACTAGTAAATGTATGTGCTGGTTCACGAGAGAGTCAAGAAACAGATCCCTAATGCTTTCGCCCCACCTGCATGAAAATGAATTCAGATAAATAATATAGCAATAACTTTTGCAAACAGACGGTTCAGGAACAAAAAGACAACAAAGTCTACCAGATCCCGTCAGCCCCCTTCTCGCAAAAAGGATGGTATACGAGGACGTGCCCCTTCATGGAGAGTTGCACCACGGCGATCCTACGGTGATCGCGGCTGTACTCGAGGTGTAGACCTACGAATCCGTTTTCTTTGAACTGCAGCCAACTCGTTTAATTATTCAAAGTGTTCCTCACCGTCCGAGGGTCGGTGGTGTAGACGACATCGATCTTCTTCCCGCCATGTACTTCGATGTCGAAGTGCGCAATTTCTTGCCTGCCGTCGTTTTGGACGTCTGGAGCGTCCATGACTATAGGCAAGAGGGAAAGGATACGGAGGAAGAGGTGGATGCGGTGGTGGAGGAAATGGATGAGGCCATGGAGGAGAAAGACGATGAGGCCATGGAGGAGGAAATGAGATGGAGACGTGAAAGATTGGAACCGCCCTTACCAATATATGGAATGGTGCACGACCGTTCATAGTAGGGTGAAGGTGGAGAAAAACGGCGGTTTTACACGTCGACGCTAGCGCTTCCTAAAATTTGTTCTGCGCCACTTGCATGCGGTGGAATCAATTCAAACGTAGGCACGTTTGCGCGTGCCAACCTTCACTCACTGATATGCGGGCCGCACATTTCTCTTTTACGATTTATTTTTTCACTTCCTCTAGACGGTTCCGGTGCTCGCCCTCAATAATTACGCCCCCCTTCTTGTCTTCCACGCGGACAAGAACCGGCGGCGGCAGCGGTTCCTTGCAGATTCAGTCCCCACTCGAACAACTGGCTCCATCCCTGATTCCACCCCCTCTCGAATCCATCCGCCTCCTTATCACAACACCTCCATTAATCTACCGGATTCTAGACTCCATTTGCCGCTATGGGTAGAGCTTGGGGTAGCAGCAGGCTGAAGCGAAAGGCATGCGACGACGACGCGGATGGCCAGGGCGACCGCTACCACGAGGATTGGGGATGGCTGAACCTCAGCGCCGCGAACGAGCACATGATCGCCTCAGGGTTGGACATCATCTCAGCCGGCCGGCTCGCTCGCTGCATCCCTGGCTACCGCTTGACGATGCGGAACATGGACGAACAATCGTTCGACACGCCATGCCTTTTTACCCCAATAACAACAAATGGCCAAACGACCGCGATGGCCACGTAAGTTCTAGTATCTAGCTTATTCGTTCAGTCATATCTTTGATTCATATGTGTCGAACTCTCATCAGAATCCTATGTTCCTTTCGTCGAACGTGTTGTGTGCACGCAGGGTTTGAACAAATCGAACCATTTAAGACTATTCTGTACAGCAGAAGCTCTGCTCGTACCTGATATTCTGGTATTTTCGTAGTGACACAGTCTTACTTTAGGTGATAGAAGAGTTGTCAATTTCGATTTTGCAATGGAATGCCTGCTAGGTGATATTATGTTTCCTAAAATAAAAACAAACAAATTAGATGATTTAAGGCTGTTATGCCCTGAGCTGTTTAGGATCATCGTCCGGAGTTTGTTCTGGGGGCTCTGCTACTACTCCATATATTGAGTATCTTCGTAGTGACACAGGCACAATTTAGGCGATATCTGAGGAGACACTCGTATTTAGGCGATATTTGATGTACTTTAATCGGAAGGCCCAGTTGTCAAATCGTATTTGCAATGGTATCCATGCTAGGTGATTGTACCAACTGACAACAAACTCTGCAGAATATTCATGCAAAACTGATGCTGCTGGATAAGTGGTCCGAATCAGTAGTGGTGAATATCAAGGAAGAAGAAGAGACGGAAATGGAAGATGACCAGAACTAGGTGGGTGGCAACGGCGAGTGGCTCGTCCTTTTATCACAGGATGGCAGTACTTGGACTCTAAAAAATGGCTACAGATCGGTGAGACTTGCAGTGCCATCTTTGAAGGGTGTCGGCATTACTGCATTCAACAGCAGGTGGCCGCCGCCCATTTCCGAATTTGCTTATAGGTTCAACATGGCAGAACTTGACCTCGTGAAGGTACATCTCCCACATAGACCGCGGGAGGGGGCGTGGAAGAACTGGGGGTACAACCTCTTAGCGGTGTTCGACAAGGCCATCACATTCATTAGATGCCCAGAAGACAAGGAATGGACAGTCTTGTGCGACGACTTACTGTGGTCGGATAAGTATGTCGATGCCGTCTTCACCTACAACTACTCTTCGTACAAACCGCAACGCATTTATGCGGTCACTGAACCTAGCGGCGACGTGCGTGTTTGGGAGCCGTCCATTTGGGGTGAGTCATGGTGTCATATAGCATGTAAAATCTCATTCAAAATTATGCTTACTGACTATTAGTAACACGCAGGTACCCACACAGCCCCGCACATCATTCCAGCTCCGGTCATCGAAGATGAAGTAGCAGATGCTGAACTTGGGACACCACGCTGGTTCCTAGCACCTCTCGGAGACAACATGGAACAGGATGATGAACTCTTATGGATTCATATCAGGGGAGCACTAAACATTGTTGGTGATACAATAGAACATATGGGGACACAACTTTCTTCATACCCATTGCTGCGGTGTCACATTTTCTCGAGGTCCGCATGCCCATCCGAAGACCCAGTAGAGCAAGTCTGGAGCAGAGTCAACAATCTGAAGGGACAATTTGTGTTTCTTGGGATCAACTACCCTTTCTTTGTCGAAGCCCTAGAGCTGTTGAACCTGTAATTTCTCAGGCAGCCCTGGCCCCTGCTGCTGCTGCTGCTAGTGGTGGTGGTGTTGGTGGTGGTGGAGCTGACAAAGAACTAGCTGCTGCTGCTCCTTGTGAAGCTGACGAAATACTTGATGATGCTGCTGCTGGTGAAGCTGACGAAATACTTGCTAATGCTGCTGCTGATGAAGCTGACGAAATACATGCTGAGTCTGCTGCTGGTGAAGCTGAAGAAATACCTGCTGAGGCTGCTGCCAGAGTCTAGGAAGAACATGCTGGTGTTGTTGCTGAGGTGCCAGCACTTCCAGTGTTGATAGCAGACTATGTGTTTGCTGCTACACTCACGCGCCTATCATGTTGACACTCCAGATCCGACTTGGAGCCAAATCCACATCGGGGGGAGGGGCCTACAATTGGCTCATCAGTGGGGCCTACAATAGAATGAAAGACGGCCAAACGCAGCATTCTGGTTCGTTCCGACGATACCACCAGCTCCAGGGACCTAGTGCTCATACTGGCAGATCCGATGAACCATTTGTCTTTATCTTTATCATTAGTTACGCTTATGTGTGTAAAGACTAAGCTGTGCTTATTTGTGTAAGACTAAGTTAGGCCTAACTGCATAATATTCAGTGAAGCCTGGCTTTTCTTTCCACGCCCATAACAACAGAATTGCAGCATAGAGCATACAAATGTAATGTGCATACAAGGCATTTTGGCTCAGGATAACAACCTGATGAGGATATCTACGGGGATTATGATGATTCTGACTGCCTGAACTGGAAGGAAATACTGAGTCAAATCAATAATGACTATCAGGTGAATTCATTTTTAATTGAACCTGATGTTTTACTTAATTAGAACTTTATACTACCTAAGTCTATGCATCTTTGTATGATCAGGTTTATTGATAACACAAGTGTTGCGTGAGGAGGAGGAGAGTTGCAGCAAGAAGGACAAGCGCTGATTTCCAATATCAACAAGTGCGCGAGGGAGGAGCGGGAGGCAGGCGCACTAGGATGCAATGAGGAAATCACGTATGAGCAAGAAAGAGAGATGGCGCACCAAGAATTACATGTTTGAGGTGTTCCACGACGTTTGGACTACGTGCCAATAAGGCCGAACCCATATATGGGTCGGTATGTATCAGTTTGAGTCGAACCGAGTCAGTTTGGGCCAAGTTATGGCTGTTTTTAGGCCCGTTTAGAGGGGAAGACGCCCCAGCCCTCATATAAACCTCCGTAGCCATCACAAGTTAGGTTTTTAGACCACGTTAAAATATTTTGGATTTGTTTCTTTCATAGAACCTCTGGAATTACCCTGTGTTCGAATCTGCCAACTATAATTAAGTGCGATCTGTTGTTCCATTGGGAATTAGTAGATTGCATACTACCATTCGTGGTCACAGCTGCGTGCGCAAGAGTGTGGTGTTGTGAATATCCTACGAGGTTCGAGAGCTGTTGCATTGGCATCAGGGATCGAGCGGGAGAGATCATAGCTACGCACTAGTTATCTATCATCCACCATCACCATCGCCAAGAGCTTGCTAAGAAGATCGGGCCACCCCATATAATCTTGGTATCAGAGCACTGGGTTTACTCGGTGAGCAATATCATCTTGGTATCAGATTTCCTCATTGCCTCGGTAAGCAATCCACAATCCATCCATAGATTAGAGAGTGTTTTTCATCCTATACAGAAAAAGCCCCACAAAAAGAGTTGCCATAGCCTAGATTACATCGTATTCGAGTAATAGTTGCTGATCGCGTTCCTCTATTAGATTAGATCTAGATCTGTTCTTCGTAGATTTGTTTTCTAGTGTTCTAGTTGTTTTCCACCATCTTTTTCCGCTACCATCAAGTCAGATCCGATTCAAGTAAAGAGTCCTAGTTGTGTACTACTTGGCGAGCAAAAAAAAAATTCGGCTCGCTGCCTCACGCCTGACCGCAAACAAGTCTGTGCTCTAGCGTGACCCAAAAAAAAATTCCGAAAAAAAAATCGAACCGTCGCCTTACCACAGACCAGTCTGTGCTAGTACGAGAGGAAAAAAAAATCTGCTGGCATCCTGCCGCGGCAGGATTTTAGGCCGTTTTTCTGCCGTGGCAGAGACCAATTCTCAGGTCAATTTTTTTTTGTTTATTTTTTTTACTGAGTCCACATAGCGTACCTATCCTTGTGAGTCTTAGTAAGCCTTTCTTTGTGTCTATAATTATCCTACGAGACTAGCGTGCTTAGTGCTCTACGGGCTGCTCAGTTAGCAATCTTGTGCCCATTTCGTTGAGACATTGCTAGCGTCTCTCCTTGTGCATTGCAACACGAGCATTCCTCCGACATACCTTACTTTTTGAGCTCATTTTCATAGTTGCAATTGCCCCATTTATCTCCACCGTGTGTGTTTCCGTGGGTCTTTGTCATACGATCAGCACTAGGACTTGTTTGCGGTGTAGTTAGGATACCATACCTACAGCTCCACCATAAATACCCTGTGTGCCCTGTGATCGTTCTCTATACCTTTGATATTCACTTCGTCACATCAGTGCATCAGTTTTTGATTTCGTTTGGTAGATCATCTCTATTCACTTTGGAACGGTAAGATCTCCTTTCTTATTAGTTGTGAGTGAGTTGTGAGAGTTTCCACCATACTGATTTTGATTTGTGCACTAACGTACTAATCATGTATTCTAGTAGTGTTGATGTGATGCAGAAAATGGAGGCAGGTGATGTTACAAATAATGTGGAGACGTATAGTTACAAATTCATCGAAAATTGGCGTTGTAGTGGAACTTTTTGGAAGGAAGAACGCGGTATTTTTGATGGTGATGGTCTTTTCCACCATAGTGTGATGATTGGTGAGCGATGTGCTTCCATTACCATTGATAGTAACTCTACTATTAATTTGATCAGCGTTGAAGTTGTACAAAAGTTGCAGTTACCCACATGTGCCCGTGCGGTGCCATATCTCTTGCATTCATCATATGGCACATTGCTGATTTCACACACCGCTGATGTTCCTATGACTTTTAAAGAGCAAACTGAGATTGTGCGCTGTGATGTATCTCCTATACCACTTGATTCTTGTCACATACTATTGGGAGAACCTTGGAGCAGAAGGTTTGACGCTCAAATATGTCCTGTTGTTGGAAGGATTTCTTTCAGATGGAACATGAAGAGGCGTGTTATGCTCAGGATTTCAGCCGACAAATTTCATGAGTATCATCTTCTTCGCAAGGAGAGGACAAAAGAGTTCAGTTTGTCTGCTAAGTACAAGGTCATGATGAATGGTGACAATTCTATTATTTGTCATCTTGAACACGGTGTGCATTACAACCCATGTGAGAATGAGAGCCACATAGCCAAGCTGAGTGAGAGTGTTATCAAAAGTGAGCTGTGTGATTCCACTAAACGTGAGGTTGAGAGCATCCATTCTAAGAGTATGAGAGAAAAAGAAAACATCAGTGCAGTAGATGATAATACATGTGAGGATATTTCTCCTAATGTAATCATCTCTACTCCTGGTATTGTTTCTTGTGCTATGCAGGTTGCTTTTGAAGAAAGGGAGCCGCCTATTTTACAACCTGCATCACACAATCTGGTATTGTTACTTGAGGAGGATGTCGTAGTACCTACTACAGCTGAGAAGTTTGTTAATGACATTGGTACTGATTTGGAGTTTCAGCCAACATGTGCGACATATTGTGAGTCTATTCCTTTACCGAAGCCTCCTTGTGATTTGCCTTGCACTACTGTTTCAGCACCATGTGATAGTTTACCAAATTCAAATTTTGATCATGTGGTACTGATAACACATAAGGAAATAC
The DNA here is from genome assembly GCA_910589775.1 of Avena eriantha. NCBI lineage: Eukaryota > Viridiplantae > Streptophyta > Magnoliopsida > Poales > Poaceae > Avena > Avena eriantha. Next base: position 267,930,759 of record OU342741.1, on the reverse strand, counting down.
TTGCTCGAATACCACCTGCTGATATTGTGTATTCCATCATGCTAAATGAACCTATGAGTATGAGTTGTGCTATGGATAAGATTTCTGAAATTTCATTTCTGAATTCTAGCACATATTCTCCTTGTTTCACTTTCAATCTGATTGGTGAATATAGCATGCATGAAAATTTTCTTATGGATCACATATGCATTACTTGTGATCGAATCCCAGAACTGAAACATGCTGTTTTCAGCCATACATGTTGTGTGTCAACGATTTTGTGTTGTGAGATATATGCTAAAATTTGTGATAATATGAAACTAAAGTCAGGTCTAGTTGATATAATGCAGCCAACACAAGTAATTTTACCTATGTTGGATCGTTGTAATCTTGCTAGAATAGAACCCCAGTTTTCTTATTCGTTGTGTTTATCCCAAAATTCGTTGTCTAGTTGTGCTAATGCTTTATACTTCACTTATATTTGCAAATTGAGTTGCATTTTACATACTGGACAACATGATCATGTTCATAATAATCAGAGTAGCGCAGTTGAAGCATGGCATGATTCAATTTGATTTTCAGACATATTAAATTGGTTTGATCTTGTTCACAAATTTGATCATAGATCTTCTTTGAGAAAACTGAATTTAATATTGAAGAACATGACTATCTATTTAGTTGTTTTTTACCACGATCATGATTCTTTGTACTTCACTTATACCTGCAATTTAAGTTGCTTGATGTATACTGGACATACTTTTCATGTGAACAACAATAATACAACATGTTATATATACATATACTTTGCGTACACGTTGTTCTTTTTGTTTCTCCCACTTTCAGCTTACCTAAAGCCGAGGATGGCTTTTCATGAAGAAAGGGAGGATGATGAGGATATCTACGGGGATTATGATGATTCTGACTATCTGAACTGGAAGGAAATACTGAGTCAAATCAATAATGACTATCAGGTGAATTCATTCTTAATTGAACCTGATGTTTTACTTAATAAGAACTTTATACTACCTAAGTCTATGCATCTTTGTATGATCAGGTTTATTGATAACACAAGTGTTGCGTGAGGAGGAGGAGAGTTGCAGCAAGAAGGACAAGCGCTGATTTCCAATATCAACAAGTGCGCGAGGGAGGAGCGGGAGGCAGGCGCACTAGGATGCAATGAGGAAATCACGTATGAGCAAGAAAGAGAGATGGCGCACCAAGAATTACATGTTTGAGGTGTTCCACGACGTTTGGACTGTGTGCCAATAAGGCCGAACCCATATATGGGTCGGATGTATCAGTTTGAGTCGAACCGAGTCAGTTTGGGCCAAGTTATGGCTGTTTTTAGGCCCGTTTAGAGGGGAGGACGCCCCGGCCCTCATATAAACCTCCGTAGCCGTCACAAGTTAGGTTTTTAGACCACGTTAAAATATTTTGGAGCTGTTTCTTTCATAGAACCTCTGGAATTACCCTGTGTTCGAACCTGCCAACTATAATTAAGTGTGATCTGTTATTCCATTGGGAATTAGTAGATTGCATACTACCGTTCGTGGTCACGGCTGCGTGCGCAAGAGTGTGGTGTTGTGAATATCCTACGAGGTTCGAGAGCTGTTGCATTGGCATCAGGGATCGAGCGGGAGAGATCATAGCTACGCACTAGTTATCTATCATCCACCATCACCATCGCCAAGAGCTTGCTGAGAAGATCGGGCCACCCCATATCACAACCACTTCAAGAAAATGATACATCGTGTACGCATTTGGACGCATCACTAGAATGCCACCTATTGATGATTGATGACATGGATCTAGCTTTTCTGCGCGTATTTGCGTTGAATTGCTCATTGATTTGTTCACATATTTCTTGGCAATGGCTGATGAACTCCACTCTCTTGGTAACTTCCTTCGTCAGCGAGCACTTGTTGATGCAATGCAAAGTATAGAACATGGTCGTCATCGTCATTCCATTTAGGTTCTCTATGTTTCGTCATCAGGGAGGTACTAATTTCAAATGAAAATCTAGTAAACAATATATGTGTACATTGTTAGAGTATGCTACAGCCACGGTACATACATGTTTTTCTACAATCACAAGAAGAAAACTTGATGCATTTTCACCTTGTTGGCGTTGTGCCAAACTAGGTGGATGTGGCTTTGGGGTTCGGAGAGGAAGGCGCTGTGGCTGGTGCGTGTGCGACCACGGCGACGGCGAGCTCGGATTCTGGAGGAGGCGAACAGGACCGAGCATGGTCGGCATGGTGACAGATCTCACCTGGGAATGAATTCCTGTCCCCGCACCGTGCCAATGGTGCGGTCATGGTGAGGGCGAGCTCCGATTCGGGATGGGGAGGAGAACGGGCTGAGCAGGTTCGTCCAAGTCATAGCTCCGTGCCATGGCCACGACCACAGATTGCTGCCCCGGAGGAAGAAGAAGACGCATAAAGGATACATGCGCCAACGCTGCAAGCCTACATGGCAGCAACGACGGCAGTGACATAACGGCGAAAGCTGACAGGGGGCCCAACTTGACGGCCATTAGCCTGATTTTTTGTATTGAAACATAAAGTTGAATTCGTACCGAAAAAGACGCTCTGAGTATTTGGCACACCAACAGTAGTCATCGCGGCTGATTTCAGGGAACTCGGGTACCGCGTTGCCTGGCCACCCCAACTTTCGGGCCGCAAAATGATATGCTCCAGGGGAGGAGACACGTTACAAACAACGCACTAGCAATTTGCAACATGCACGCGCCCAAAACGGCTAAGTACTACGCTCGGGGACTCGCCTACAAACAACCCAACTCGCGCTCGGGGACACGCCCCTTCAGAAGACGCAAAGGACAAACGAGTTATACCCCATTAAAGGGAGGATGCGCTCAGGGACTCGCTCAAACAAATAAGTTAAACACACCACACAATCAAGCTTTTATTGTGAGTCGATTAACCCCTCTTACTCAAAATATTGTTCATATTACAATCAGTCGCCACTTGGCATATCTTACAAACCGTCCAGCAAAGCTGTCTATTTCGCAGGCCCTGATGACGACGTGTCCACACCACCCTTGACACGAACGATGGGCTGCCACGGGTTCACCGGGTAGGTCGACAACGACTTCAACAGTGCCGACCGGAAAGGGCTTCTCCGACGTTAGGTCACGATGCTACGGCTTGGGGTTGCCTGGCGCTACCACCATCTCTTGGTACGGCAGAAGGTCCCCCATCGCCAACACCCGATCAGCGAAGGGGGCGGCCTTGGCGGTGAGCTTCAGCACCTCCGACATCTCCACCGTACCAGTCGCCGAAGGGTAGTTGCTGGTGATGTCGTCGAGGTCGAAGTCGTCGGGGAAGTGCGCAAGCCCCAGGCTCAATGTCGTGGTGGCCCCGCGCCTGAAGGCCGAACGCGCCATCAACTCCACGACATCGGGTACCTCCTCAAGATAGCGCCACACTTCCATCGGTCCCCCAGGAATAACCTCGGTGGGGGACATCCCTTGAAGGACTGCTTGGACGCACAATGCCGAGGTAGTAGCCACGTTCACCACGACAGTCATGCACTCCGAAGCGTTGAAGGTCTGCACCACCGGTTCGCTTTTCCCTATCACAGCTGCAACATCAGACGTTAGTGACACTATGGATTTCCCCACTCGGGGACTCGCCAAACATATTAAGCAAAGACTCACCAAGAAGTTTACGGCAGTTCTCGGTGATGTGCTTCTCTAGGGTGGTGTGATCGTTCTGTAGCCCCAGGATGATCGAGTCCGTGACCTTCCGCTCCTCTTCAGCCGCGGCGACTGCAGCCTTCGCTCGATCCTCAGAAGAAATCGAGGCCGCTTTCGCCTCCTCCAACTCCTGGACTAGCGAGGCAATTCACCCATTCGCCATGTCCAGGTCGGCAATTAGCACGTACCCTTCACGGGCCTTGGCAATTGCAGCCGGAAGACCATCTGAAAAGAAAAGAAACAAATCGTCAACACGCCAGAACACCGATAGTTCACAGCTGAAAAACGAGTCAAGTACTTACCAACAGTCTCCTGGAGTCGCCGGTTTGCTTCCTGCGCCACGCGCAGATCCCGCTCTAGATGCTCCTTCATAGCCTGTCGATCTGTCGACTCCCTCTACAAGCCCTGCAAGAATAACAAAAGTCAACACTTATCAAAACAGATATTCAGTTCCTAGCCACTTAAAATCAGCGACCAGGAACTCAGGGACTGGCGATTAGAAGAAATTCAGTTCCTAGCTGCTGAAATTCAGCGACTAGGAACTCGAGGACTGGAGAGTAGAAGCAACTCAGTGTCTAGCCGCTGAAATTCAGCAACTAGACATTCGGGGACTAGATGTACCTGAATGGCGGCGCCAAGCATCTTGTGAAGCTCTCCGGCGTCAGTCGACGGAACCGTGAAGGAGTTACGCCCGCGACGAGACCCAACGTCTTCATCAACGATCTCCGGGCTCTGTGGAGACTGGTTGTCCGCCACACCTGGAAACCCCTTCGCCATGAAGCGTGGGAACATTGCTGACGCTCTAGCCGGGGCACTGGTCACCCGAGCCGACGTTTCCGTCGCTGGAGCGCTCGTGGCTGGCTCCGACTGCGTAGCCGCCACCTCTTTGATGACTGTGGCGATATTGCCCTCCTTGGCGCTATCCATCGCCATGGCATTGTCGACACCGCCTTTCTACCTCTTCGCACCCTCCACAGTCGCCACGTCTTCAGTAGACTTTCTCTTCTTGGGGAGGTCGCCCTCTCCCGTGGTGGCAACCGACGGAATCTTCGCCACTGAAGGGCGACCAATCTTCTTGACTCTAGACCTGCCAAACCTCCAAAGTCAACACAGAGATAGCACAAAAACAGAACATGACTTGGAATGGAGAATTTGAAGCTTACTTGGCGACTGGGAGAACGCGCAGTCTGGTGCTTATGTCGACGGGATTGTCTAGTTCCGGCCCCAACTTGTGCGTGAGACATCTCTCGAAGACATCTGAAGCCCACGACACCGCGGGCTTCCTTGATGATGAAGCCACGGTCGCTGGAATTTCCGGCTCCGAAGAGGCGGCCTCTCTTGAAGTTTGCGGCGACTTCGACGACGCGGCCTCAGCCGCCTCCTGGCTTGGTGCCCTTGAAGCAGTTGGCACAATCACCGCCAGAGGAACTTCCACCGCCGCCTCGGTGTCCTCGTCCTCCAACCCCTTCATCGGAATCGCATCCTCCGAGATCTTGTGCGAAGTTTTGGGGGTGTCATCATCATCAGAGTCGTTATCTGACTCAAACACCACCGCCGACCTGGGCGGCGATGCTAGCTTCTTCGCTAGCGACTTCGGTTTGTGCGCGGGCTTCGCTAGCGTGGCCGTGCGCCAAGACGTGTGCTCCTGCACGATATCATCGTCCCCTTCGTGTTCATCAAGGCTGCAACTCGCCTCGAACTCGCGCTGCTTCTGCATGCGAGTCTTGCGAACTGTAGGCGCTAGGGGAGGAACCTCCTCCTCTTCCTCGTCGCTTCCAAAGGAATCTCCTTCGGAGGCCTCTTCGAGCTCCTGGGGGACCTCTTCGTCAAGCGGAGGGAGACAACCCTCCAAAACCTGGAACAACTGAGAGCAATCACAAATAAGTATTGAACGATGCGACTGTGAATTACGTTGCAGAAATTGCAACTAGAAGGAAAGCTTACTGTGGGGGCTTCATTCTTCACGGGAGTGTACGGGGAAAGCCCGACCGATGTGGTTGTAAATTCCACATCGGTGATCTTCTTCAAGACGGCCTTGTAGTCTTCGATTTCCCACGACTCTTTGCTGGTCCGAGAGGGATCGTGTTTCCTGCTATACTCATACATCCAATGCGGTCGAGCTCCTAGCAGAACCAGACGCCGCCTGAGCCAGTAGTTGTAGAGGTTGATCGAGGACAGCCCCTGATCCTTCAACCTCTGGATCTGGTCCATCATCTCCGCGACGGCCATCCTCTGGTCTTCAGGGAGTTTCTTTGGCGCTAGCTGGCGAGGCTCACCCCTTTCTGCGATGAACTCGGGAAGCGCTACTTCACTGGAGGGAGTGGATTCTTTCACGTAGAACCAACTCTTCTTCCACTTGCTCGCGGCCTTCTTCGGCAGAAGAAGCTTGATGAAGTTGTCCTTCGGCTTCAATTGGAACATGACGCCGCCAGCCGCCAACATCAAGCCACCGGACGCCTCGCCCCCGATGCGGCCGTGGAAGAGCTCCAGCTACAGCAGGAAGTACGGCTTGCAGCCAAGATAGCATTCGCAGAAGGCGACAAAGATCGCCAGCTGCTCGATGCTGTGCGGACCAAGATCTGACGTCTTGATTGCGTAATACGCACAGAAACGCTGGAAGAACAGTGAGGTGGGGAACCCCAAACCCCTCTCTAGGTGGCTGGGGAAGCAAATGAATTCGCTGGCCCGCGGCTTCAGCTCGATCTCGGAGGGAGCGGGGACCCGCCCGTTCCCCTTGCGGAGGACTCCGACGTCCTCGAAGGATTTGAGCTGGGTCGTGTTGCACTTGGACTTCCCCCATGAACCTTTTGGAGGCGCCATTAGGAATGACATGGAGTCGCTCTATGTGAAGGGATCGAATCGAAGGAAGACAGGAGAAATGGGTGCGCAAGAATGAAGAACACGGGGAAGGATCTGCAAGGCTGATTTGTTTCCCCCCGTATAAGGAGGCGCTACCCACCAGATTCGGGGTGGCCGTTACCTGCGGTAATTACGCCGAAGTTACTGTTGGAATATCCAACAGATAGTTTGACCAGGTTGACGGTCCAACTCCCCCATTCCACTCAGTGGCAGCTAGCCCTTTCCACTCACCGAAGCAGCGACTTGATAGCCGTGGCGTTTGCCGGAGCAGCGACTTGGAGCCCGGAAAATTTCCTTGGCTTCAGTGGAGTCCATCACCGATTCGATTGGGCGTCCAGATTGGACTCGCCTACTCCGACTGCCAACTAACCACCTGCGTCTAAATAAACGATGGGCTCGGGGACTACTGATGGGGCTATGCCAAAGGGGGTATGCCTAGCAGGACGGTCCGATTGGGCCAAAGGTCTCACGAGTGGGTCTGCAGGATGGCGACTGGAATGCGACTAAGGAGAAAGCCCGACGACTGGAGACTGGAGGCCCAGAAGCGTACTCGAAGCCCAGTCAGATTAGGTCAAAGCCTCTGAATCCATATCCTGTTCGGTTGTAAATTGTAAACCCTAGCAAGGTGCCTCATATATAAACCTCCCTAGGGTATCCTGAGGACTTACGTTCCATCATGCACCCCCTCAAGCGAGTCGCTGCTTAGACGCCGAGCTCGCCGCCCCTGTAACTCGCTCTCCATCAATCCAATCTAGCAGGAGTAGGTATTTACCCTCCCGGGGGCCGAACCTGGATAAATCCATGTGCATCCGCCCCCATCTCGCACTATAGATGGCCGCCAGCTCTCGCCCCTGATTCAATCAATCGCTGCCTACTAAAGCGATTGCCGTGGCCATTTCCACGATAGGCGTGTTGTACTTTATGTCCTCTTCCACTTGACGTTCGGCCTTTGATGCGATGTGCACAAGCTCAACCATGTTGTTGTATGTTTGGAACTCGACGATGTGCTTGATTGGGTAGTTCAAGCCAATAAGGAAACATGCCATAGTTTGCTCTGTGTGTTCTTCAATGTTGGCACGGATCAAGTTGAGTTCCATTTCCTTGAAGTACTCTTCCATTGTCTTTGTCCCTTGGCGCAACGATTAAAGGTTGTTGAAGAGGTCACACGTGTAGTGCGCAGGAACAAAACGGGATCTCACGTGAGCCTTCATGTCATGCCAAGTTGTGATTGGCAGGTCTTGTCTTGCGTCATGAGCAACTTGAACTTGTTCCCACCAAAGGTTGGCATACTCATCAAACTCAAGTGAAGCCTTGGCGACCATCTTCTCGTTGCTCTAATTGTGCATACGAAAGATCTTGTCGACTTTGAGTGCCCATGAGAGATATTCTTCGGGGTCGTTTAATCTGGTGAACTTGGGCATCGTGAACTTGAGCTTGCCAAATGTTTCTTCCTCATTGCGATCACGGTGGTGATGGTTTCCATGTTGATGACGGTCTTCATCTTCCATGCGATCATTGCGATGAGCTTGTTGATGATCTTGTGGTGGAGGAGAACTACAAGGAATCTGGCTGTATATGACCCTCCATTTTTATCACAGAATCGTCACAATAGTCTATTTATGATGATTCTATGATGATTTTGAGATCGTCGAAAGCTGAGCGTCGCAAATGAACTATAATGATGATTTTGGTAAAATCGTCATAACCAACTATGACGATATCGGATCGTCATAACCTCTATGATGATCCAATATCGTCATCGACCATCTAGCCAGGCCAGGTCAGATCCTACGTGGCCGATCCTACGTGGAAAAATTGTGACGAAATGAGATCGTCGTAGTCTGAATTCAGCCCAGTCCATTTGGTCATTTATGTGGGCCGAGCCCAATAATTCAGACAAACTTTTCTAATTTATTCCGTTCAGCTACATGGGTCAAGCCCAGCATATTGGCCTTTTTATTTCTAGGCCCTGGCCTTTTTCTACAACAATTTTATTCTGCATTTTTTGAATTGATCACTGCTACAATCTAATTTTGTTTGGGCCATGGCCATTTTAAATCCCAAACATTATTTAGATCATTTCTTATGACCAAGCAGTCAAGACCCAAATCAAATAAATTTTCACAAATGACATCGGAAATTATAATATATATTTCAATCAATCCATATTACATAACCTGGAATGCAAAATAGTTGGGGTTATGTAGTATATTACAAAGATTCATAGATCCCACCACCCAAGATCATGTATAACTAGCTAGAAAACAGGACTGTCTCCTCTACACTGTTGAATATGCAATAAAATCTTCCCTTGTTCTAACTTCATCCTTGAGCTCCTGTATACAGTATAAGAGAGAAAATGATGGCCATTGAGTCAGAATGAACTCATATCTTCTAATAGTAACATAGAAAATTGGAAACACAATAAATAATAGATTTATAAGAACCCAGCTCCAAATCAATAGATTACAGTACCATGGGACAAGAAGATCACAAACTAATCGCTACTAGCACACAAATATACACATGTAGTTCATCAAATGCACGACTTAGACACTACAAGTACTAGATAGAACAAATGTACTGGCACATATTAAGCTCTAGGAAATACTCCATGTACACGGAAAGAGTAGCACATGAAATACTCCATAGATTTACTCCACAGGTTAAGCGGGCAACAAAAACGGGATGCTAATAAAACGCCATTCAGACAATACCTTTCCACATCACATAGGAACTCAACAAAATAATATGTCATGGCACCTTGGCCTATCAACCAAGTAATAAAGGAAGAGGATGGGAGAGACCAGAGACTTATCTAATCCATAGAAGGGAAGACCCCTGCGGTTGCAACGTGCTTATCTCGACGCTGCAAATGTGGTAACATGGAAAAGGATGATGCGCTTCAGCACACAAGCAGCAGGGCTAGCCTCATTGGGTCTGCAAGAACAATGGTTTGGGTTAGTAAGCATCAAGAATGCTACTGCTAGAAGTCAAAATAATGCATTACAGGGTTATTAAATGATTTTGAATCATGGTAGCAGCAGGTGAACTCATACTGACTAGCAAAAGGCCAACATATTCAAAAATTATAGTGACTCAACCAGATCTTAATACAGAGCTAGTTAGGAACCATAGCATTCCGCTTCTGCCATACCTACATTAGTGCATCAGCTTCCATTCTATTAACGAACTTGGCTGCCCTACAAATCAGTAAATCCTAGTCTATATCAAGTAACATGAGGAAATAAGAGTGCATCAGGTGTAATAAAATTTTCAAGTGCAACAACAGCATTGGTATGTTCATGTGTCATGTGACCTTATTAGTGGGTAGTAGAAGAGCTGCAGCCTGCATGGCTAGCTAGATAGTTGCCGCCAGGACAGGAAAAGCACGATTTTGGCTAGAGCTACCCATCCAGTGCTTGTGCTAGACCGATCTTCACATCACTACTCACTCAATTGTCCTACTCCACATCACTAATCACAAAGGCTCAGCCTTCAGGATGATTAGAAAAAGTACTAGTTGTAGCATTGTAGCAGCAGCATTACACAACAGCAGCAGTTCAATCAGCCCCAACATTCTAATGCTACTGATTAGGAGCACATACACGGCAGCATCGGCAGTTCAACAAGTCCTAGATATTGACAATTCCAAGCATTAACTGAACCAAATATTGTTTGGACATCAAAACAGGAACTACCGAGACATCTTCTATCCATACTTATAGAGGGAATCACTTGTACTAACAACAAAATATGAACTATTCAGGAACTAGCGGGGCAGCAAAACAGGCACAACAAGCACTAACATAGTGAAAGAGGAAAATCATCACGCAATATGTAAATTACTATAACGATTCATCACAACGAAATTCCAATCATAGAACATGTGAGACTACTACTACTACACAATCACGTTGCACATCAGTAAGCTTACAACAACCGAAACGAACAACATTGGCTACAAATAATTAAACATGATCTGTTGTAGACCCCTAACCTAACGAAAGTGAACAGCTACGACTTCAGAACCGAATCATGCAGCAGACTAATAATTGGTGATAGACAACACAAAGTCCAATCTACTACAACTGCATTCGATCTACATGCCAAAACTCGTACGAATGGATTCGAGCAACCCGTGACCATTGATGACCCACAAGTATAGGGGGTGTATCGCAGTATTTTCGAGGGAAGTGAAACCCAATTTATTGATTCGACACAAGGGGAGCCAAAGAATATTTATAAGCCTTAACAACTGAGTTGTCAATTCAGCTACACCTGGAAATAATCTTGCTCACATCAGTTTATCAGTCGCAACAGTTTTGTAGTAGGAATAGTAAAGTAACAGCAATAGCAAAACAAAGACATTAGTAACAAAAGCAGTAAATAGTGGGATTCGATTGCGGTAGGCATAGGGATGGATGGACGGGCGTTGCATGGACAAGACAATTCACATAGCAATCAGAACATAGGGCAATTGCAGATAAATAAGATAAAGCACCCAAGTACTAGACAATCCTAGGCATGTGTTCCATATATAGTCATACGTGCTCGCAATGAGAACTTGCACAACATCTTTTGTCCTGCCTGCCCATTTGCAGCGGGGCCTCTAGGGAACTACTGGCAATTAAGGCGCTCCTTTTAATAGAGCACCGGAGCAAAGGATTAACACTCCGTGAACACATGTGATCCTCACATCAAAGACATTCCCTTCCGGTTATCCCGATTTCTGTCACTTCGGGGCCATAGGTTCCGGACAACAACGTGTGTATACAACTTGTAGATAAGACCAAGAACAATAATATCATAAAGAATCAATAACATGTTCAGATCTGAAATCATGGCACTCGGGCCCTAGTGACAAGCATTAAGCACAACAAGTCACAACAAAGTCATAAAGCACTAATAATAGATACTAGGCACCATGCCCTAACAATCTGATGCCATTACATGAACGATCTCATCCAATCCCTACCATCCCCATAGCCTACAACGGGGGATTACTCACTCATAGATGGGGGAAACATGGATGGTCGATGGAGAAGCGATGGTGATGATGATGGCGATGATCTCCTCCAATTCCCCGTCCTGGCAGGGTACCAGAATGGAGTTTCTAGTACTGTTTCGTGGAATCTGGTGGTGGAAGCGGAGCGGAACTCCTTCTGGAAAAACGTCGAACCCTCCCGAAGTGTTTAGGTCAGAAGGCTCCTTATAGGCGAAGAGAGAGAGGCCGAGGGGGTGCCTGGGGGGTCACACCACCCCCTGGCGTGGCCTGGCCTGGCCCGCGCCACCAGGTGGTGTGGCCACTCCAGGGCTCTTCTCTGTCTTGTATTCTGGCTCCTGGAGTCTTCGGGTGAAATAGGATTTTTGGCATATTTTCCAGGATTTTTCCTGATAGTTGATTTTCTACACAAAACATAGACAACAAGGCAATTCTGCTGAAAACAGCGTCAGTCCGTATTAGTTGCATCCAAATCACACAAGTTTAGAGGGGAAACAATAGCAAAAGTGTTCGGGAAAGTAGATACGTTTTGGACGTATCAACTCCCCCCAAGCTTAGCTTATTGCTTGTCCTCAAGCAATTTAGTTGAAAACTGAGTGTGATAAAAGAACTTTCACGAACACATTTGCGTCATATGATGTAAATATTCTCAGCAATGTGATCAACTACTTAGACAATTCATAATAAAGAGTATGCAACCAAGTATACTTAATAGTCATTGCAAGCTATGAAGAGATTCCAACTCAAGAATAATAAGTAGCATGAGGCACAAACATAAGCAACATTACCATGCTCATAAAAAGGTATGATAGAGTGGTATCTCGCTTGCCTTTGATTATGAATGCCAAGGCACCTCTGAAGTTCAAGTGATGACTAGAAGTAAAGATATCAAGGATACAAGCATCAAAGTCATAACACAAATAATCAAGTAATGGAACAAACACAAAGAATGACAACCATGCTCTCAAGAAGGTGCTCAAAGAATATGTGGAGACTCAACAAGTAGAAGAAAAGGTTTTGAATAACTTGAAAGGCTTCCAAATGCTGAAAGTACGGTACTCGTTAGCTTTGAGCTCTCATTGCCCCTATCATAAGCATCTTTAATGTGGTTAAGGTGAAAGTGACACAACTAAGAGGATATGCTTGACAAGTTATAAATCGAAGTCTCATGCCCCTTACTTACGAAGACCGATCCTCATGCTACTCATCTTCAGTCACAAGCAAGCTCTTGTCATTGTAAGTATATACGTATCATAGAGAACCGCCAACGGGGTACCCCTTGAACATGACAATGAGCATCTCGGCGATCTTTTTATTTACTATGTGCATAGATTTTTATTGAGGATGCTTCATAGAATGCTCATTATGGTTATGCTGCAAGTTTCCACCATGATTAGGCATGGCTTAGGCTAGCGGCCCAGGCGTTTCTCTAACATAAATACAAACTCCATGATCTTACAAGTTCCACTTTTATTTCACACCGCCGGGATCCATAAGAAAAAGAACATGATATCAACTAGGTACAAAGTACCTATGAAGTGTTGAAAGCGGTCCCCATGATACATGGTTCTGCTAACTTCAACTCATAAAGCGCAAGCATATGCACAACAAAGAAGGACGCAATAGTTCAGGTTTATTAAGTGCAAGAAAATAAAGTGTGCCATCAAGTTTGTGAGAGCTTTACTAACTAACTTTCTCATAACAAGAAAACATTTTATTCGGAAGAAAACAAGGCATATTGAATATGCACGGAGGTAGCAAATGATGCTAATGGGTTGGTATGGTGGACACTTTGGAAATATTTGGTTTAGGGAGTTGGAAACTTGAGTAAAACATACTCAGTGGAAGTGAAGGCTAGCAAAAGTAAGGGAGCGACAAACGAGAGAGCAATAGCTATCATTATCATGCTTGCAACAAAACATGACTACTCATGACATGAAAGTGATTCAAGATCCTCGAGGCAAAATAATTCATCGAGGCTTAACTGATTATTACAGTCATGTGCATGTGTGAGCATGTGCCAAGTCAATTCAAATGAAACATTCAGAGGAGGATACCACGGTGTCATACCAATTTGTGAATAGAGTAATGCAAGCAAACATTCATGAGACATGCTACAAACTATTAGCGAGCTGGAGCTAATCATAAGAAAGCAAGAACTATTAAGAATCCAAAGAAAACATACACTCTTCATGAACTGACTAAGCAAGCTCACAATGATGAGTATATGTACAAAAATGAAGACAAATAGAGTTCGTTACTAGCCTCTTACCATGCCTCAAGTTGTCATTAATCCTCGTAATTGCTCTTCACTTGTGTGGCTTGAATAATAATATGAAACCAATAATCCACTGAGAACTACCGAACCCTGTAGCAAACTTGCAAAAACCAAAGAAGAACGGCAAATATTTTTGGTGTTTTCGATTTTTAAATAAGAACCAAAAGAGAAAAACAAGCAAAGCAAAATCTTTTTGGGTTTTTCGAAAAGTTCAAACAAAGCAAAAAGGGAAAAGCAAACCAAGGCAAAAATAAGAAGGAAACCAAAGAGAAACAACAGAAATATTTTTGGTCTTTTTGTGTTTTTAGAAAGAAAAAGCAAAGAAGAACGAAAACTAAAAAGAGAAGGAAAACATGAATATACAAAGTACCGACACAACATGATATGGAGATGAGTGCGGTGTCGGCGTACCTCCCCCCAAGCTTAGGCTTTTGGCCTAAGTGCGAATCAATCCCAAGCCGGCCAGGATGAATTGTCACCGTGGTATGACGAGGAGGTACCCTCGTCCTGGTGCGAGCTCGAGTACGTCCCTCCGTAGTGCACAGAGTAATCGTAGGAGGGCACATCCTCCTGGTGCTGCTCGTGGAACCCCAGCAAGGGAAGCTGCTCGTCCACCTCCTCCTTGGAGCGCGACCACGGTCTCCTGTCAACACTAAACAAAGAAAGCTGTGGCAAAAGGATCTCCCTTTCATCCCTGTCAGTGAAAAGCATCCTATATACTAGATTGTTCAAATCAGAGGTAGTAGTGACAAAGTGATGAGTTTTCATGGCAACAAGGTCGAGCCTCTGTGGTGCTAGCATAGCATCATCGGGATCCACTGAAAGACCTAATGCATTGACTACACGCGAGGCAATGATGCCCCCATAGATAGGCCCCCTAGCAGCTAGGCGGCGAGCAATAAGCGAGCCAAGATTGTACCGGGTATCATTGTTAAGCGCAGCAGCAAGGAATGCTAAATGATAGTTGGAGATATTACTAGTGCTCCCTACCCAACACACTAGTAGCAAGATAATATGAAAAGTATCTAAGAGCAGGGAGTTGGATATTTCTTATCTTTCCGCGCTGCGCCACATGGTCCTCATCATTGGTTACCCCTCGGTATAGCTCCAACAAATCAGCGGGTCGCCCTTGAATTTTCTTCACGGTCCCTGTCATACGCACACCTACAATATTGCAAAATCTCTCCAAAGGCATGGTGAAGGGCATATCATAGATTTTAAAAGAGACAGTAGATTGATAGGGTGTGTTAGTAAACGTGAAGCTCTCAACAAAAGTTTTGGTGAGCATAGCGTATTGTGCACTCTCATCTTGCATATATGAGGTCAAACCAACCCTCTCAATCAGTAGCAAGAAATCATCAAGAATACCTGTAGCTTGTAAGAAAGTAAAACAAGGAAAAGAGGATGGGTGAGCATCCCCATCATCCCTTTCACTGCCAATGCGAGTCGCAATGAGATCTTCATTGTATGATGGCCTAGCATGAGAGGCTGTTCTTGAGGGCCTCGACCTCCTAGGTGCATCACTCTCAAATATCTCTCCAAAAGTATGGTTGTTCATGCTTGGTATTCTGAAATTGAAACATCTATTAAACAAGTGATTGCAAAGTAAATATAATGAAGGATTCTACTCATAGGGACTTGCAAGAGGCCTAAACATGCATCAAAACTATATCTCTAAGCATCAAACAAGCTTACAAGCCCTCATAACCAGTCACCTACAGCAGCAAAATACTCAACATATAAACCACTAAACACAAATCTACTTGGACAAGGGGAGGAGTCACATACCAGGGAACAAATGCTCCAAATTTCAGCAAGAAAGATGGGCTGAGCAAGCAGATCGAAGAAATCGAGAGCAAGCACAGAAATAACGCAATTTTGAGCTATGAACTGGAGCTTACTCGGGAGAGAGAAGAAAGTGGCGGGGGAGAGAAGTAGTGGGGGGGTCAGGGGTGGCCCACACCAAGGCATGGCGCCACCTAGGGCTGGCCGCGCCACCACATGGTGTGCCTGCCTGGTGGGCCCCCTGGTACCTACTAGGTACTCCTCTGCCCCTTTTTTCACATAAAAATTTAATATGAATTTTCTAGAATTTTTCGAGACACTTTATTTTTGGGCATTTTTCAGAAATAGAAGAATGATTTTTCTGACAGACATATTTTTTTTCTTTTTGAAACATGATGCAAGGACAAAACAAGGCTAGAACTACAGAAGTTCAAACATGCAAGCAACTAACAACACAAAGAAAACTAAACGAAAGCAAAAACTAAAATGCAAAGGATAGAAATAAACGGAGATAATCATAGTGAAAACATTGTTTTGTTCAATGAAATCCTTTTGTTAGCAAGGTTGATCAAGTCTTGCTACCAAAACAATTGCATATGAGACAAATATTTGTACTCCACTAATGATTATGTTACCTCAACCTTGATAGCAATGGTCCCAATCATAATAGTTTCAATTTTTTCTCTTGGTAAGGGACAATATATTTCTCCAACTTGAATGCCTTCAACATGTTCAATTGAATTCAAGCCATAATTCCTTTCCATCTTCTCGGGGAAATAGACAATATGTTCCTTGTCATTAACATTGAAGGTCCCTTTCCTTGATTACAATTAATAACAGCTCCTGCAGTATTAAGAAAAGGTCTCCCAAGAATAATAGACATATTATCATCTTCAGGCATTTCAAGCACAACAAAATCAGTTAATATCAAGCAATTGTGAGCCACCTGAACAGGTACATCCTCACATATACCCACATGAATAGTGGTAGATTTATCAGCCATTTGCAACGATATATCAGTTGGTATCAATTTTTCTAGTTGAAGCCTCTTATAGAGAGAGAAAGGCATAACACTAACTCCAGCTCCCAAATCACACAAAGCAGTTCCAACATAACTGTTCTTAATAGAGCAAGGGATAGTTGGAATCCCTGGGTCTCCAAGTTTCTTAGGAACCTTACCATTGAAGGAATAATTAGCAAGCAAAGTAGAAATTTCTTCATTAGGGATCTTCCTTTTATTCGAGACAATGTCCTTCATATACTTTGAGTAAGAAGGCAATTTAATAGCATCAGCCAAAGGAATTTGCACGAATAAAGGCTTCATCCACTCGCAAAACTTATTGTAGTGTTCATCTTCCTTTGACTTGTGTTTCTTATCAGGGAAAGGCATAGGTTTTTGGATCCAAGGTTCTCTTTCACTACCATGTTTCTTAGCAATAAAATCTTCTTTAGTGTATTCAGTATTCTTAGTGTGGTTTTTAGGTTCTTCTTCAACTTTTTCTTCACTAGGAACTTCATTTTCTTCATTACCACTTTCAGTTTCAACATCAAAGATATATATTCTATTAGGATCTATAGCAGGTTCAGAGGGTTCTACGACAGTTTTATGTTTCTTTTTCCTTTTCTTACGAGTAGAACCACTATTTTCAGCTTGTTGAGAATCCTGCTCAATTCTTTTGGGATGCCCTTCAGGATATAGAGGATCCTGGGTAGCAGCTCCACTTCTAGTTCTAATTTCATAAGCATGTTTTTCTTTAGCAGCATTAACTAGCAAGTCGTTTTGCACTTTAACGAGTTGATCTATTTGAGTTTGAACCATTTGAAAGTGTTTAACAATCATTTTAACATCATTAGAGGTTCTTTCCACAATATCTTTCAACTCAACAATAGCTCTAGTGTTTTCCATTAGATGATTTTGCACCCTTTTATTAAAGTTATCTTGCTTAACAATAAAGATATCAAATTCTTCTAAGCATTGATCAGGAGGCTTCAAGTAAGGGATATCACCTTCATCAAAGTGTTGGAGAGAGTGTACCTCAATAGTGGGTTAGTAGGGAATAGGATAATTCTTCTATAGGAGGTAAATTCTTGACATCTGCAGCTTTAATTCCCTTCTCCTTAAGACATTTCTTAGCTTCCTTCATCACTTCATCATTTAATTCAATAACTCCCCTCTTCTTTGATGTTGGAATAGGCACAGGAATAGATGGTTCAGGTACAATTACTTCAGGTATAGCTTGTTTAGGAGGAGTCCAATCTTCATAATTCTTGCTTATTTTAGCCATTAATTCCTCAGCTTCCTTAGGAGTCCTATTCCTGAAAACACAATCAGCACAACTATCTAGGTATGTGCTAGATTCCTCGGTTAGTCCATTATAAAATATATCAAGAAGCTCATTCTTAGGTAAAGGACTTCCAGCCTGTGCATGAATCAAAGAACAAAACCTTGCCCAAGATTCGGGCAATACCTCTTTTCTCCCTGTTTAAAATCAAAAATTTCCTGCAAAATAGCATGTCTAGCACTGGGAGGAAAATATTTCTGTAGGAAAGTACTAATCAAGCACTCAGGGCTATCAATAGATCTAGGAGGTAAATTACTAAACCATGTTTTAGCTTCTCCTTTCAGTGAAAAGGGAAAAATCTTAGCAACAAAATAATTACGCATCTTAATATCATCAGAAAACAAGCCACTCATAGTAGAAAGTTCATTCATATGTGCTACCACACTTTCATTCTTAGTCCCACAAAAAGGTTATTTCTCGACAATAAGATAGATCGAGAGAGAAATCATAATCTTCATCTATAATGTTTATGGGAGAAGCAACAAACTTAGCATCAAGAGATAATTTGGGTCTAATAGTACGCCTCTCAAGGAGACTCTTAGCAGCGCTCCTATCATGGGTGTTCTTACATTCTTCAATAAACTCATCGTTCATCTCAACATAATCTTCTTCAGTATCATAACTCTCACTAGACTCAGGTGAGCTAACAGGTGTGGTAGTGTCTTCATTAGGAGTTTTGGTATTTCCAGCTATAGTTCTAGCAATCGTAGCATCTAGGAAAGGACCTAATGAACCACTCTTATCAAGCACAGTAGAAGCAGCATCATAAGTATCAGAAGTTTCAGATTCAGCAGTAGTAGCAGTGTGTGTAGCATGTGTATGTGGTGGTGTAAGGAACTTACTCAAAACAGACGGTGAATCCAGAGCGGTAGAGGTGTTCAGAACCATACCTCTTCTTGTAGTGGATGGTAAAATAGGAACCTTGCCATCACGAGACTTACCCATGATGGATGGATAGCAGCGAACAATAGAGAATCCAAGTGAACTTGATAAATAAAGCTCCGCTCCCCGGCAACGGCGCAAGAAAATAGTCTTGATGACCCACAAGTATAGGGGGTGTATCACAGTATTTTCGAGGGAAGTGAAACCCAATTTATTGATTCGACACAAGGGGAGCCAAATAATATTTATAAGCCTTAACAACTGAGTTGTCAATTCAGCTGCACCTGGAAACAATCTTGCTCACAGCAGTTTATCAGTAGCGACAGTTTTGTAGTAGGAATAGTAAAGTAACAGCAGTAGCAAAACAAAGACAGTAGTAACAAGGCAGTAAATAGTGGGATTCGAGTGCGGTAGGCATAGGGATGGATGAACAAGACAATTGCATGGACAAGACAATTCACATAGGAATCAGAACATAAGGCAATTGCATATAAATAAGATAAAGCATCCAAGTACTAGACAATCCTAGGCATGTGTTCCATATATAGTCATACGTGCTCGCAATGAGAACTTGCACAACATCTTTTGTCCTGCCTGCCCGTTTGCAGCGAGGCCTCTAGGGAACTACTAGCAATTAAGGTGCTCCTTTTAATAGAGCACCGGAGCAAAGCATTAACACTCCGTGAACACAGTGATCCTCACATCAAAGCCATTCCCTTCCGGTTATCCCGATTTCTGTCACTTCGGGGCCATAGGTTCCAGACAACAACGTGTGTATACAACTTGTAGATAAGACCAAGAACAATACTATCATAAAGAATCGATAACATGTTAAGATCTGAAATCATGGCACTCAGCCCCTAGTGACAAGCATTAAGCACAACAAGTCGCAACAAAGTCATAAAGCACTAATAAAAGATACTAGGCACCATGCCCTAACAATCTGATGCCATTACATGAACTATCTCATCCAATCCCTACCATCCCCATACCCTACAGCGGGGGATTACTCACCCATAGATGGGGGAAACATGGATGGTCGATGGAGAAACGATGGTGATAATGATGGCAATGATCTCCTCCAATTCCCCGTCCCGGTAGGGTGCCAGAACGGAGTTTTTGGTACTGTTTCGTGGAATCTGGTGGTGGTGGTGGAGCGGAACTCCTTGTGGAAAAACGTCAAACCCCCCAAAGTATTTAGGTCAGAAGGCTCCTTATAGGCGAAGAGAGAGGTCGAGGGGGTGCCTGGGGGGCCCACACCACCCCCTGGCGCAGCCTGGCCTGGCCCGTGCCACCAGGTGGTGTGGCCACCCCAGCGCTCTTCTCCGTCTCGTATTCTGGCTCCTAGAGTCTTCGGATGAAATATGATTTTTGGCATATTTTCCGGGATTTTTCCTGATAGTTGATTTTCTGGACAAAAAATAGACAGCAAGGCAATTCTGCTGAAAACAGCGTCAGTCCGCATTAGTTGCATCCAAATCACACAAGTTTAGAGGGGAAACAATAGCAAATGTGTTCGGGAAAGTAGATACGTTTTGGAAGTATCAACCATCTACATACCACCACAAAATCCGAGTCCCCTACTGAGCAGCATCAAACAGTGAAGGAAACAATCGGCAACAGATAGGAGAGCACGATGGGATCGGCGGTAGTATGACGGTACCTTACAGGACGTATGCGACCTTCGTGGAGTCAGAGTAGCTAGGGAGGAACATCCCGCCGGCAGCGAGGGAGATCTTGGCGGCGCCGATGGATGTGATGCCAAGCATGGGCAGCTCCACGGGGCTCCACTCGTAGTAGGTGCGAGGATCCAGCGGAGGCGATCTTGACGGAGTCCTTAGCGCGACGGGGGAGGGTGTGGTGTCGCGGTTGAAGCAGGCGCGGAAGCAGGGGCATCGACACCTGCGAGGCAGCTCGTCTTGGTGGCGCGAGGGCTGTGACGCCTCCAATCGACAGCCTCCTTCTTCGTCGTGTGGCCGGGCTGGTTGGCCGTCGACGCTGGCCAGCTAGGGTTCGCGTGTGGCGGCGTGATTCGAGGAGCGAGATGGGGGGCGTCGGTAGGGAATTGACTGAAGAGGGGTAGCGTCTGCTAGTGGTGGTGCTAGGCTGCGTCGGCGTGGTTGGGGATGTGGCATAGGATTTCACCAGACGGGGGGTTGTTGGGGATCTGGAGAGTGGCGGCGTGGTTGGGGAGACGAGGTCTCGCACGTGAGGGTTAGGGTTTGGGGGTGGATGTACTGC
Organism: Avena eriantha; assembly: GCA_910589775.1. Taxonomy (NCBI): domain Eukaryota; kingdom Viridiplantae; phylum Streptophyta; class Magnoliopsida; order Poales; family Poaceae; genus Avena; species Avena eriantha. The sequence continues at coordinate 267,909,670 of OU342741.1, read as the reverse complement.
TCGGTCGTGATCTGGACAGGTGGTGTGATGATTTTACGAACGTGCCCCTGCAGACTTTTGTGGTGCAGGCCTAAGAATTCTTGGGCGTTTTGGCCAATTCATGTCTAAACTATGGGGGACGGGGACAGGGAGAAACTGGCGCTGTATTTTGGGCCGTTGGATGGAGGCCATCTGAACGGTTGGTCTGCTTGTCAGACTGATACATGGGTATCCTTATTCTATCTTCTGATTGGGGGGTTCTTTTGCCACATTTTCAAAATACCGTACGTAATTCAAATAAAATAAAAAATAGGAAAAACATTCGCGTGGTCTCATGGTATATGACAAAGCTGCAAAAAAATATCAAACTTGTTATATTGATTGCGTCTCAAAAAACTCTTCTCAGAAATGAGCTATCATGTTCGACATTTCATTCCTTCAGACAACTAGACCAATGTTATGGCCAGAATCATGGAATAGTTTGTGATAATGTGTCCATGTTGTGCATGAATGTGTATCATGGGATGTTGAACAATGTTGCAGGAGGAAGTTTTCCTTTTCCTTACACAGAAAAGAAAAATTTCTGCCGAATCGATAGGAAGTGGGTCCGATTTGAACTACAGGTACATTATCTGATGCCCCTGATTTTTCGAAAAAATCGTTTTTAGACTCGCAATATGCTATTTCTTTAGAGACTCAATGCAAGTTTAGCAAGGCTCGGCCCCTAGCTAAGAACCTTCATGCCCGCCATTTTGACCATAGTTTGAAACGGGCATAAAAAATTAAAAAAAGGTCCGATCAATGCAAATCCTTCAAGGAAAAATACCAAAATTGGTATATTGCAAGTGTCTCAAAAAAACCTTCTCAGAAATAACCTATCATATCCGAGGTTTCATGGCTTTCGGGCCAAATGACCAATGTTATGGTCAGAATCGTGGCATAGTTTTTGATAATGTGCCCATATTGTGCACCGATGTGTATCATGAGATGGCGAACAATGTTGCAAGAGAAAGTTTTTCTTTTCGTCGCACGGAAAATCCATTTTCCATTTTCCGAGCGCAAAAAATGGGGCGTTTTGTGAAGCAACCACCAAATGAAAGTTTTAGAATGCTACCACCAGATTTTTCAAAAATAGTAGACCACCTTACATGGACAATGTCCTAACCAGGGTATCTCAAACCTTTCCGTCCATCCCTGACAAGAAAGACAAATTTCTACCGAATCGGTGGGAAGTGGGTCCGATTTGAACTACAGGTACATGATCTGATGCCCATGATTTGTCAAAAAAATTATTTTTAGACTCGCAATATGCTAGTTCTTCAGAGATCCAATGCATGTTTAGCAAGGCTTGGCCCCTAGCTAAGAACCTTCATGCCCGCCGTTTTGACTATAGTTTGAAACGGGCATAAAAAATGAAAAAAAGCTTCGATCAATGCAAATCTTTCGCGTGGCGTCTTATTTTGTGATATAGTTTCAAGGAAAAATACCAAATTTGGTATATTGCAAGTGTCTCAAAAAAACCTTCTCAGAAATGACCTATCATGTCCGAAGTTTCGTGGCTTTCGGGCCAAATGACCAATGTTATGGCCAGAATCGTGGCATAGTTTGTGATAATGTGCCCATATTGTGCACCGATGTGTATCATGAGATGGCGATCAATGTTACAGGAGAAAGTTTTCTTTTCGTCGCATGGAAAATCCATTTTACATTTTCCGAGCGCAAAAAAGGGGCATTTTATGAAGCAACCACCAAATGACAGTTTTAGAATCCTGCAACCACATTTTTCAAAAATAGTAGACTACCTTGCATGAACAATGTTCCAACCGGGATATCTCATACTTTCCGTCCACCCCTGGCAAAAAAGACAAATTCCTGCCGAATCGGTAGGAAGTGGGTCCGATTTGAACGACAGGTACATGATTTGATGCTCTTGATTTTTTGTAAAAATATTTTTTTAGGTTCATAATATGCTATTTATTCAGATATCCAGTGCAAGTTTAGTGAGACTTGAGCCCAAAAATTTGGATTTAAAATCCAAGTTTTAAAATCATATTTTGAATTATGATATTGTCCCTACCATGGATTAATGTGAGATTAGTAAATCCACTATTTTGAAATAGTAAAAAATATTAATAATTAATATCCTAAGAGGATATACAAAATTTTATAAAAAATTACAGCCAAAAATTAGCTTTTTTGGACTTCTTATAAAAAAGATACAAAAGAATTAAGAAAAAAATGTCCAAATGGACCTACTGTGTCGTCCGGACCCTATCTACCGTGCGCCAAGGCCTAGGCTGCCAAGAAAAAGAAAAAAAGGACGTAAACATCCCCCGAGACCAAGGCCTAGGCCGCCAAGAAAAAATAAGAAAAAAGAGGAAGCGGACGCAAAGGCCTAGACCCAAACGGATACGATAGTATTCATAAATATATAGCACAGAAAGGAAACAAGAAAGCTAATGTGGCGGGTTGGTTGTAGCGCTCTCTCTATGGACGAGGTCGCTGGATCGAACCATGAAGGGGCCTTTTGTTGTGCTATTTTGCCAATAATATCTTAGCCTAACAAACTAGGTTTATGTTAACATAATTGGTACGCGATATTATATCAAAACGTTGGTGTGCTATAGTGGTTAGTATCACTGTATTGTTTACCTGGTCACAGGTTCGATCCCCCTTTCAATCTTTTTTGCGATTATTTCTCGAGTAGTAAAGCCACGTAGACGTGACACATGGACATATACATATACAAAACTTGACATATAGACATGCCATTTAGGCATAATTGCTGATGTGGCTATCCAGTTAATTTAATGTATCATATTTTAGATGACATGACGATTTAAATCTGTCATAATGAGCTATAAATAATGCTTTAAGTTGTATCCTAGAGGTTATGACGATTTCATATGCTACAATTACGAAGATTTTGACACAAATCGTCATAATTATATAGGATTTTCACCTCTCCAAATAGCATGTGACCATCTTGTCCAAATCGTCATAGATCTATGAAGATTTTATTTCCCATCATTATGAGAAGGTCACAAGTTAACACATTTCTAGTAGTGGAGGTGGAACTTGGTTCTCATGACCTTATTGCGGAGCTTTCTCTTAATGTTGTTGTTGTGGAGTGTTGTTGTTGTGGAGCTTGCTCTTGCTCTTGGCACGATTGTTGACGATGTTGAGGCACTTGGGCCTCATGATGCGGTTGATGATGAAGAGGACGCTCGTTCCTCGGTTGGTGATGATGATTAGGCACACGGGTCTCCTGGCGAAGATTATGGTCTTGAGCCTCATGACATGGTGGGCGTTGCTCAACTTGGTTCTCACGACCTTATTGCGGGGCTTTCTCTTAATGTTGTTGTTGTGGAGTGTTGTTGTTGTGGAGCTTGCTCTTGCTCTTGCCGCGATTGTTGATGATGTTGAGGCACTTGGGCCTCATGAGGGTGTTGAGGATGTGGAGCCTCATGATGCGGTTGATGATGAAGAGGAGGCTCGTTCCTCAGTTGGTGATGATGATTAGGCACATGGGTCTCACGGCGAAGATTATGGTCTTGAGCCTCATGACATGGTGGGCGTTGCTCAACTTGTACCACTTGATGCTCCATGTTTTGGTGTTGTGGAGGAGGCGCCTCGTGATGACCATGGTGTCGGTGCGGACGTTCATGACGGTGATGACGAGGAGGAGGACCTTGGAGAGCTTCACGTCGATGATGAGATTGGTTCTCCAAGTTGGAGTCATCACTTGTTGTGTCAAGTATGTCTCGCGGGCAATGATGGTAGACTTGTGGTTCCACTCGCGGTTCTTCTTGTGGTTTCTCTTGTTGGATCACTAGTTCCCTTGCGTGATGATGGTGTCCTTCACACCTTGCTTGGGGCCATGAGGACAAATCACCATCATAGCTTGATGTTGCGGCGTGCCGTGGGGAAGGTACATAGTTCGAAGAACTTCCATCTTCAACCACGGGGGCATCATTGCATCTTGGAGGACTTGGATGAAAATTTTGTTGAAGAGGAGCGTGATGACACGAACATCTAGTAGAGCTTGATGCGCGTGAACATGGTCTTGCCATTCCGTCGATGAGAAAACGAAGCTTGTCATTTGTTTCGGTGACGGAGCATTGGAGCGCTTCATTTTGATGGCCAAAGTTGTGATGCATTGCGTGCATTTGCCTTTCGAGGCCATCGAAGCGGTTGTCGATGTTCTTGAACTCGGCTTGCGTCTTGCCAAATTGTTCATCTTGACGTGTCTCGAGAGCTTGGCAATGATCACGGAACTCTTATCGGAAGATGAAGTGGCTTCCGCGCGTCATGTATGGTCCATGTTCTTCTTCTTGTGAAGGTGGTTGGCTGGACTCACCGTGCCTATCCATCAAGCAAAACAAAAAGGGTTGTATATGGAGAGCAATATGTGGTGTGGGAACCTTCAACCTCACCTTGGGGATTGCGCCAACCTAGAAACCACAAGTGAGAGCTATTAGCTTGCAAAGTGAAAACGAAAAGAAAGCTCACAGTAAAGAAAGAACTAACTCTTAAAAGCTTATTAGTGGTAGGTTAGGATTGTGAAGGAGCTTGGCTCGGGTAGATGTAGGAGCATCCGTAGGATAGGATACATCACACGATTTGGCAATGTGGGCCAGGTATCAAGTCAATCTGGTGGTCACTGTCGCGCAATGGAGGCAACCTAGCTGGCACATTGTCTAGAAGCACATCTCCAAAATCCTGCAAAATAGTAGACACACCAAGAGAAACATGGGTCATGTCGTTAGAAACCAAAACTTTCGTATTTGTACCGCGACGGAAAAACGGGTCAAAAACGTGCCACGACAGAGGTAGCACTCACGGTAGAAACTTGTGCCTCTGCGGAGAAACAGCTAGAAAACTTGCCGCGGTAGGAATACTGGCACGTGGCAGAACTCGATCAGTGACAGAGATTTGATAGAAAATCCTGCTACGGCAGAGTCGGCGACGGATTTTTTTGTAATTCTGACTCGGCCAAGAGTATTCAACCAGGACTTCTTTAGCTTGACTCGGATTCCACTTGTGGTGATGGAAAATTTAAGTGTGGTGGACTCGATTCGAAATAGAACAAGATCTAAGCAAACTCTAAACCGAAACAGGAAGGAAACCTAGACTCCTACGAAACAAGGACCTAATATCAGATCTACTAGGAAGAATGATCAGCAACTAAAACTTGAAAACACTAGGCTATGGCAAATATTTTTGCGGGGCTTTTTCTATATAGGACAAAAAGTAAACTAATCTATGGATAGATTGTGGATTGCTCACTGAGTAAACAAGGAAATCTGATACCAAGATGATGTAGGGTGGCCCGGTCTTCTTAGTAAGTGGATGGCAATGATGATGCTGGTTGGTAGATAACTAGCCTATAGCTATGAACTCTCCCGCTCGAACCCTGATGCCAATACAACAACTCTCAAATCCTGTGGGATATTCACAACGCCACACTCTTGCCCACGTAGCCGTCGACCACGAATGGTAGTTTGTAATCTATTGATTCCAAGTGGAACAACAGATCATACTCAATTGGAGTAAGTAATTCGATCACAAGTAATTCTAGAGGTTCTAATAAGAAACAACTCCAAAATATTTTAATGTGGTCTAAAACCTAACTTGGTGCGGTGCCCCGTCTACTTAAGGACTAGTGTCAACACCCGGATTTTTAATCCCAGATGCCCGTTATGCCATACCTCGCAATCCCATGATTACCATTTTTGCGAGACATAACGGATTGGATATCACAGTACATCATCCATTACAAACCATACATAAGGTCTTACACAAACAAGGATCTCATGATCCAGTCTTAATACAACAAGCAGTAGAAATAAAAGATAAGCGTAGCGGTGGGGTCCATCTTCAGGGGCACAGGCAATGTTAACGAAGGCAGATAGTCCTAGTTATCATAGCTGTCCTGCTGGCCATCATCTTGATAGTCTCCTTCATAGTCTGGCCATGAGAATAGCCAGGGACAAAAGCCATGAGTACTCTTTAAGTACTCGCAAACTACCACTAACAAGTAAATATAGTTCTAAGTTAAAGTGCTAATTCTATGTTTAACTATAAGGTTAAGTTTGAAACCTAAGCTGAATTCAGCAGCAAAGAAAGATAAAATAAAGTTCTAGAATCACTTAAGTTGGGAAGCTATTGTAATCAACACGACTCTGTTGTGATCAAGTCAAGATTGATCATTCATCTCATAAGTCATTTTGAAAACATCTGACAACAAAACAGTATGGCCATTCCAACTGTCCATAACCGCGGACGCGGCTATTCGAATAGTTTGACACTCTATAGAGGTGGTACATTTTCACCACAAGATTCGATACATCTATCAGGGATAACCCTGAATCATCATACTTAGTATGCAGATAATCAAACATAACTTTCCCTTTACACACCCTAGTATAAGCACCTCTCCTATGAGCACGGCCTCTCAACCATGACCATCAGTCATCTTGGGCACTGCATAGGTGGACAACATTGAGAGGTAGTCTCAGCTCAAACCTCTCCCGCGAGGGAACTAATACTAATGCATATAAATTTCCAGCTAAGCCTTACCCAATTTAGGTAGTGTGGTTGTACGGTAAATTTGGAATGGTATCGCATCTGAATCCAACCATCAGTTTTATTCAAAGGGTTAAGGCTCATGCCTCATCATTTTCATCATCATAAACCATATGTGTTTCTCAACATATGTCAAAACATCTCAATAGAATGACTCATCATTCCAAGGTTTTCATAATTCATTTTCACCAAGTGTTCCCATCTAAAGTGACTCAAGTTTTTATCTACTCTAAACCACTAAGTTAAGAGTGTTCACTAAAGTGGAAAGGATGGATTCAATCTCATGCCGTAGAATGACATCTAAAAGGGTTCTAAATAGGTCAAGGTTTATACTCTTTATGCTACCTTCAAAACAAGTAGAGAACTTTGGGTAAAGTAACGGAAGTAAAGCTTGTAAATAAGACTTGGGGTAATTGATAATCAAAGTGCTATGACTCAAGCATGCATATAGCATCTTGGATCAAGTTAACCAGCTTAATTCTAGCTTTCTACAATAGCTTGCCTTGGTTGGTGCAGTGGTTGAAGTTTTCGTCTTCTTCTTCTTCTTGGTAGAACTCCTCCTCCTCGAAAGCTTGGTCGGTACTATCGTCTATAAATACATACGGAGTACACAATCACCACACAATACTTAACTAGTCAAGTTAGCATTCTAAGGCACACATTTTATGATCTATTATCATCACAAGCATCACAAGTTTAATTCAATAGCTTCACTCTTTTTAATTTAGAAAAGTAATTTCTACTCATTGAAAAATTAACTAAGATTTAATATTCACCACTTAAAATATGGGATCATGTGGACATATGTCATCACCACATATTCTAACATGTGGGAATGTGGTTTAAGGGTTGGATCATAATTACTTTGGTTTAAGTTCATTATTTGATGATTTAAAGTGACTAGAAATGCCTATATAGTATTATTTTGGTACTAGTCCAAAGTCACTGCATGTAAACCTTAATATTATTACGTATTCAAATAGATATGATGAAATGTGATTTTTGAGAGTTGGAAACAACTCAAAATCTATCTTGGTTGATTTTATAAAAATGTTCCAATGTGCAGAAGCTTCTGTTTTATTATTTTTACTAGGAGATATCTATAACTCGAATTGAATTAAATCCAACGGGCTTGGATAGATCATTTCAATATCTTTCAGGAAAAATTGGTTTCATGCAATTTGGATTTATAAATCTCTCTGAATTGATTTTCAAAGTCAGAGGAAGAACTAACTCTAAACTTAATAGGAAAATCCTAATTCAAACTAACTGGGTCGCGCGGGAAACGCTAACGGGCCGGCCCAGTGTCACTCCGCAGCGCGGGGCTCAGCTGACAGGGGGTCCACCAGTCAGTGGCTCATAACGCACGAAGCGGTACGGGGAGATGTGGGACGTTGGATTAGAGTGGGGATCAACGGTTGTGGATCGTCATCGACGACGGACCTTTCGCCAGCGAGCTCTAACCCTAGCAGCTCGGTGGGGGTGCATAGGGGGCGTACCAAGGCTCCAACGACGATAACAAGGCGGACAAACGGACTGGTGGTCGACGATCGAGGCAGCTCCGGGGGTGGTCGCAATCAGCGGTGCCCTTCTCCTCCAGAGACGGCCTGCTCCGGTGCAATTCCGGCGAGTTGCTGCTCCCCGTGCTCCGGCTAGAGGTGTGGGACGATCAGTGAGGTGAGGGGAGTTGAGTGGTGTGTTGCAAATGGCTGGGGGTGCCCTCCTTTTATAGGCGAGACCGAGAGGGACGTGCAGGCGACGGTGGCGACATGGCTACGGGCTACTAGCGGCATGGCTGCGAGCGGTGAACGACGCGCGGTCTCCTGGCGGTGCTCTAGGACTTTAATGCGGGCTTAGGGGTGGTGGTAAGCGGTCGGGCGGAGCTGACGCAATGAGCGGCAGAGGCGACGGCTTCGACGGCGAGCGGTGGCTGTGAGGCATTGGGCGGAGAATGGGGGTGTCTGGCATGCTCCCTGGGTCGTGGCGATGCAGTGGGCGCGGGATGCGGTCAAGCGGCGGCTTGTGCACGCGTGCCGGGTGCTGCGCTCTGGCGCGTGCTCGGCATGGCGTGGTGGCACTGGGCGGGGAGATTTCTTTGTGGTCCACGGCTGGGCCTGGCTCGGGGAGGGGACAGTGGGCGGCGGTGAGGTGCTGGCTATCTCCTAGACATGGAGAGAGAGGGGGAGTCGGTCTGCTGCGGCGGCGACTAAGTTGGCCGGCGAGGTGGGGCTTGGCTTGGCATGGCCATGCTGCTAGGAGGTAGGGGATGGGGTAGTTATGCCCTGGTTTGATCAAGAGGGGACAATGTGAGCAAATGGGGGTAAAATGGGAGACAAGTTTGGCCAGAACACTATTCAAAATAGTGAATTTGGTTTTGTTTGAATTCTGTCTGCCAAGTGTTTGATGAAATGGCCGCAAAAAGATTCTTTTTGAATTTTGAAAAGATTTTTGGCGGGTGTGCTAGGCATAAGCTTAAGACTCTGTGGTTGCTTGGGTTTTGAAAATTGAGCTTGTTTGAGTGGTTTTTGAAATAGTGGGATCTTCCCATATGAAATAGATTCAATTTTAAACTGTCATTTAAAATTAGTATTTGAATGTTTTTAGCAGATCACAAAGTGGTCCTTGGTACCTCATTATGTGTAATAGCAAGGGGTGTAAAGATCCACAATTGTTTCTGTTAAGATTTGAGTACTAGGAATAGCCAAAGTAGGCATGATAGTTAATTTGGCCAAAATGACCATTCACTTCATTTATTCATTTTGAGTTGTTTTTCTTTGGGAAAAGTTTGGGAACGATTTATATGATGTTTATTTCACCTAGGAATCATTTTACAATCAATGGATCACAGAACCATGGCAATTCAAACCAACTCCTAATTTAAATGCACATACACATGATGCTTTCATATTTTGAAATGGAAAAGTTTTTGTTAACCCTAATTTTGATGATTTGGATTTTGATCAACTTGGATTAAAGTTTTGGGATGTTACAAACCTTCCCCCCTTAAACAAAATCTCGTCCCGAGATTTACAAAGAAAACTAGGAGCTAAAGAGATCTGGGAACTCTATCCTAATGTAACCTTCACGCTCCTAAGTGGCTTCCTCCTCGGTATGGTTGCTCCACTGAATATTCAGAAACTTGGTGCTCCTGGTCCTGGTATTTCTGTAGGCTTCCTCTAAGATACGGATGGGCACTTCCCGATAGGTCAGGTCATTGTTGATCTCTACAGCTCTGTGATCGATGTTCTTGAAAACTTCAGTCTTCTCGGGCACTTCCAAGCATTTGCGAAGTAACGAGATATGGAACACATTGTGGATGGCTGACATCTCTTCAGGTAGTTCCAGTTGATACGATACTACTCCTCAACGATTCAGAATCTTGAATGGCCCGATATATCTAGGGGCTAACTTTCCTTTCAGACTAAAGCGTTGGGTTCCCTTCAATGGTGAAACCTTGAGATACACAAAATCTCCGACGTTGAAAGTCAGGTCTCTCCTTCTTTTGTCCACATAACTCTTTTATCTGGATTGGGCGGTCTTGAGGTGCTCACGGATTTTGTGAACCTTCTCTTCGGCTTCTCGAAGAATGTCGGGTCCAAAGATCTGACTCTCTCCTACTTGCGACCAATTCAAAGGGGTACGTCACTTCCTTCCGTATAGGAATTCAAATGGTGCCATCTGCAAACTAGCTTGATAACTGTTGTTATATGAGAATCCTGCGAAAGGCAGGCAGTCTTCCCATTTTGATCCGTATTCCAACACACAAGCTCTAAGCATATCCTCTAGGATCTGGTTGACTCTCTCAGTTTGTCCATCAGTTTGCGGGTGATAAGCGGTACTGAAGTTCAACTTGGTTCCCAATCCTTCCTAGACTTTCTGCCAAAATCTTGAGGTAAACTGAGTTCCTCGATCTGATACAATGGTCTTGGGGGTTCCATGCAGACTAACAATCCTAGCAATATACAGCTCTGCTAACTTCGCACTCTGGTAGGTTGTCTTGATAGGTATAAAGTGGGCTACCTTGGACAATCTATCACCATGACCCAGATTGAGTCATTTCCCCTACTAGAAGTAGGCAAACCGGTGATAAAGTCCATTCCGACGGAATCCCATTTCCATTCCGGAATCTGCAATGGTTGCAACAGTCCTGCGGGTCTCTAATGCTCTGCTTTGACTCTTTGACAGATATCACACTTGGCGATGTAGCTTCCGATTTCCCTCTTCATCTTGTGCCACCAAAATTGCTCCTTCAAATCCTGATACATCTTCATTCCTCCAGGGTGGATAGAATAAAGAGTATCATGAGCTTCCTTCATGATAACTTGCTTTAGCTCCAAATCAGCTGGGACACGGATACGTCCTTTATACCACAGTACTCCTTCTTCGTCTTCAGTGAATCCTGGTACCTTTCCTATACCAATACGACGTTTGATTCCGTCGATACTTTCATTCCCCTTCTGGGCTTCCTTGATTTGGCTAATCAAAGTGGGTTGAAGTTCAATGCTAGCTAAGAATCCTTTGCTAACTAATTCAGTTCTGAATTGCTCCAACTCTTCATACAAACTTGGCTGCTTCTCCTTGATCATGGTGTTTAGCCTACACGGCAATCTGCTAAGAGCATCCGCTACCACATTGGCTTTGCTGGGGTGATAGTGAATGTCAAGGTCATAATCCTTGATTAACTCTATCCATCTCCTTTGCCTCATATTCAGCTCCTTCTGAGTGAAAATATATTTTAAGCTCTTGTGATCTGAGTAAATCTCACACCGATTACCCATCAGATAGTGACGCCATGTCTTCAATGCTAGAACCACAGCTGCTAGCTCAAGATCATGGGTCGGAGAGTTCTGCTCATGCTGTTTTAGTTGTCGAGACAGATACGCGATGACTTTGCCTTCTTGCATCAATACACATCCTAGACCAATCTTGGATGCGTCACAATACACATCAAACGGCTTCTTGATGTATGGCATGACCAATATTGGGGCTGATATCAATCTATTTTTCAGCTCCTAGAAACTGGCCTCACATTTGTCGATCCATTCAAACTTCCTGTCCTTCTTCAACAATTGGGTCATGGGTCGGGCTATGCTCGAGAATCCTTCTACGAACTTGCGGTAGTATCCCGCTAATCCGAGAAATGCACGGACTTGGGTTTGAGTGGTTGCAGCTTCCCATTCTTCGACATCCTTGATCTTGGCGGGATCAACAGAGACTCCTCTGGCAGACACAATATGTCCTAGGAATCCTACTTCTTTCAGCCAAAACTCACACTTGCTGAACTTGGCATATAACTGATGCTCTCTCAGGGTTTCTAGGATAACTCTCAGATGTTGCTCATGCTCTTCTTCTGACTTGGAATAGATAAGGATGTCGTCGATAAACACAACTACAAACTTATCTAGGAAATTCATAAAGATCTTATTCATGAGATTCATGAAATAAGCAGGGGCATTGGTTAATCCAAAAGACATAACCGTATACTCGTATAAACCATAGCGAGTAGTAAAGGCGGTCTTCGGAATATCCGTTGCACGAATCTTAAGTTGGTGATAACCAGTCCTAAGATCAATCTTTGAGAATACCTGGGCTCGAGTCAACTGATCAAATAGATCCTCTATCTTTGGCAAGGTTTACTTGTTCTTGATGGTAACTTCATTCAACTTTCTGTAATCGGTGCACAGACAGATGCCTCCATCTTTCTTGTCGACGAATAACACTGGTGATCTCCATGGCGATGCGCTTGGTTGAATCAAGCCTTTTTCTAACATGGCATCCAACTGCTTCTTCAGTTCCACTAATTCTGAGGGGTTCATGCTATAGGGTCTCTTGGCTATGGGTCTGGTTCCGGGATTAGTTCGATAATGAACTCAATATCCCTATCCAAGGCATACCTGGCAATTCATCTGGGAATACGTCGGGGTATTCACAGACTACTCTGACTTGATCTAAGGTGGGTAGGGCTAGGCTCTTGTTACACTTGAATTGACGAGGTAAGGTTTTAGACATATGCTCTAAATCTACTCCAAAACTACTGGTCATGGTGATGGCTTTCTTAGCACAGTCTATCAGTCCTTTATGCCTTGACATCCAGTCCATACCTAGTACTACTTCCAAACCTTTTGTTCCGAGTACCATTAGGTTGGCATAAAAATCTATCCCATGTATTCTGATAGGCACAGCCTTGCAAATTTTCCTAGCTTTGGTTGTTGAACCGGGGATTTGAACTATCATGACATGCTTCAAGTTGGTTGGGTGAATATTACTAGTGCATGCAAATTCTTCGGTGAAAAATGAATGCGATGCTCCTGAATCAAACAACACTCTTGCTGAGACTGAGTTGACAGAAAACATACCTAGCACTACATCTGGCGCTTCCTGAGCTTCTTCTGCGTTCATGTGGAAGAGACGGCCGTTGCGGTTGTGAGGATTTCCTGGGGCAAATCTTCTCCTTGGTTGAACACGACGTTGTTGTTGAGCTGGGGCATTCACATTGGCATTGGCGGCAGTCTTCTTAGGACACTCATTGGAGTAGTGACCCTTCACTCCACACTCGAAACAAGTGATCTGGGACATGTCCTTGACTATGACAGGCACAGCATTGCTGCCGGTTCTTGGTGCAGTGTTGTTGTTGTTGTTATTGCTCTTGGGAGGTGCACGGTTGAAATTGTTGGCATTGCCGGAGTTGTGATTGTTTCCTTCGGACTTCCCATTGCCTCCGCTACGGTTAGGGTAGCTTGGGCGAGACGTTGGGGGTCGATTGTTCCTTGGTGCATATCCCGATGAGGGGTTGGGATGGTACTTCTAGTGACTGCTGGATCCAGACTACTGCATCATATGACGCTTGCGGTTGTCGTTTGCCTGGTTAATCTTCCCTTCCATTTGAATGTCAGAGTCGACTAGCTCTTCGAGATCCTGGAAATGGATGTTGACGAGGACAGTCTGCATCTCATCATGCAGTCCGTTCAAGAATCTCTCCTTCTTCTTGGCCTCCGTGTTGATCTCATCAGGTGCATATCTAGCAAGTGACAGGAATCTGTCACGGTATTCTACCACAGTCATTCTTCCTTGCTTCAATTCGCGGAATTCATCTCTCATCCTGTTGACTAGACCTTGCGGCACGTGGGTGCGGCTGAACTTGACTTTGAATGCTTCCCATGTCATCACTTGACCATGGTTCATATTGCGCATACTATTCCACCAAGCTCTTGCATCTCCTGCTAGATAGTGGGTGGCGAAGAGAACTTTCTCATTTTCATCAACTCTTGCAACTTCTAAGTTGTTTTCCATTGTCTGTAACCAGTCATCAGCATCTAATGGGTTTTCAGATTGGTTGAAGATTGGGGATTTGTGTTCTAAATTTGTTTGAGTTTGGATCCCTGGTGATCCTGATTTCCATGCCCTTGGTTGTTGCGAGCCATCTGGGCGATATGTTGAAGTGTTGCTAAGTTAGCTTGGCACTCTGCCCTGCTTGCTTCATGGTTTGCGATTAGATTCTGCAAGATCTGCAGCATTGGGTCTTGCAACGAGCTGCTCCCTCCTTGGTTTCCACGAGTCATCTGAAGATTGAGATAGATATAGGGGTAAGACGGAAATTCTAAGGTTCATGGTTTTGGTTTTCAAAGATAAAACTTTGAGTTAGACTCAGGTTTTTCAACTAACTTCATTTTCATTCATGCAAACAAGCACGATACAACACACACCACAATAACAAAGGAAAACAGATGGTTTGAAACACCATTCTACCAGCTACGATACAGTGGGATCGATACATCTCATGCTACGATAGTGCTCTACTGCATCTACTCATCGTCGATGAAGTCGGAGTCCTCATCATTAGTGTAGAAGTCCACGGCATCCTCCTTCAGAAAGTCATCATTGTTGCTGAGGTAAGAATCCATGTCTCCCTGGATGTCTTCACCCTCCTCTTCTTCCTCCTTTGCTGCAAGCTGAGCTTCCTTCTCCTTGACGGTCTTCTCGAGGTCGGCCACCTTCTTGCGAAGACGGGCGATGGTGCGATCCTTCTTTGCACGCTGGCAGCGAAGAGACTGGCGATCCTGGACAAGCTGATATGGGGTGGCCCGATCTTCTGAGTAAGCGGATGGCGATGATGATGGTGGATGGTAGATAACTAGTGCGTAGCTATGATCTCTCCCGCTCGATCCCTGATGCAAGTGCAACAGATCTCGAACCTTGTAGGATATTCACAACACCACACTCTTGCGCACGCAGCCGTGACCACGAATGGTAGTATGCAATCTACTAATCCCCAATGGAACAACAGATCACACTCAATTATAGGTGGTAGATTTGAACACAGGGTAATTCCAGAGGTTCTATGAAAGAAACAACTCCAAAATATTTTAACGTGGTCTAAACCCTAACTAGGGGTCGTCCCAGGGCTTATAAGGGCGGCTGGGGCGGCCAGAAACCGAAACTAAACGCAAACGACTCAGACTGATACAAACCGACTCGGACCAGATTCGGTCGGTGGGCGGACACTCCGGTCGAAATCGGCCAGACAGTCCGGTCAGGCCAGACACTCCGGGTGGAGTGTGCCGGACAGTCCGGTCTGGCCGGAAACTTTGAAGTTTCCGGGTGGTGTCCGGGTAGTATCCGAACTGGCAGACAGAATGTCCACGCTAGTTTGCCTCTCGACTAGGCCGGACAATCCGGGTGGAACTGGCCGGACACTCCGGTCGTGGCAGATCCTTTTGCCTCCGTCTTGATGATCTTCTCTTGCGCCTTCCTCCCACTCCTCCCTCGCGCATCCTTGGGAGATCATCATGTTGGGCTTCTCTTGTAGCCCTTCTCCTCCTCGCGCCATGCTTATTTCTCCAACGAACCTGATCATACATAAATTCATAGACTTAGGTAGTATAAAATTCTCATTAAGTAAAACATCAGGTTCAATTAGGAATGAATTCACCTGATAGTCATTATTGATTTGACTCAATATTTCCTTCCAGTTCAGGCAGTCAGAATCATCATAATCCCTGTATATATCCTCATCATCCTCCCGAGGACGACTTTTCATGAAGAAAGGGAGGATGATGAGGATATATAGAGGGATTAGGATGATTCTGACTGCCTGAACTGGAAGGAAATATTGAGTCAAATCAGTAATGACTATCAGGTGAATTCATTCCTAATTGAACCTGATGTTTTACTTAATGAGAATTTCATACTGCCTAAGTCTATGCATTTATGTATGATCAGGTTCGTTGGAGAAACAAGCATGGCGCGAGGAGGAGAAGGGCTACAAGAGAAGCCCAACATGATGATCGCCCAAGGATGCGCGAGGGAGGAGCGGGAGGAAGGCGCAAGAGAAGATCATCAAGACGGAGGCAAAAGGATCTGCCGCGACCAGAGTGTCCGGCCAGTTCCACCCGGACTGTCCGGCCTGGTCGACAGGCAAACTGGCATGGACATTCTGTCTGCCAGTTCGGATACTACCCGGACACCACCCGGAAACTTCAAAGTTTCTGGCCAGACCGGACTGTCCGGCACACTCCACCCGGAGTGTCCGGCCTGACCGGACTGTCTGGCCGATTTCGACCGGAGTGTCCGCCCGCCGTCCGAATCTGGTCCGGGTCGGTTTGTATCAGTCTGAGTCGTTTGCATTTAGTTTCGGTTTCTGGCCGCCCCAGCCGCCCTTATAAGCCCTGGGACGACCCCTAGTTAGGGTTTAGACCACGTTAAAATATTTTGGAGTTGTTTCTTTCATAGAACCTCTGGAATTACCCTGTGTTCGAATCTACCAACTATAATTGAGTGTGATCTGTTATTCCATTGGGAATTAGTAGATTGCATACTACCGTTCGTGGTCACGGCTGCTTGTGCAACAGTGTGGTGTTGTGAATATCCTACAAGGTTCGAGATCTGTTGCACTGGCATCAGGGATCGAGCGGGAGAGATCATAGCTACGCACTAGTTATCTACCATCCACCGTCATCATCGCCATCCGCTTACTGAGAAGATCGGGCCACCCCATATCACAAGCAGTGCGAAAGTCTGGGCCTTCTAGTCGGCAATGGCACAGCTCTGGTTGGCTAACTCCCTAGCATTGTCCAGTTCCTGCTGTCTGTCGTGCAGCAAGAAGTCAAGATTCTCCACTTGACGCCTCAACTCTGGGTGACTTGGCATCTCCATCGGCATTCCCATGAATTCACGTATTGCATAGTGAACAAAACGGGTTTCTTGCAGTTGGTTGACGCTGAGGGCACATAGACGTGCGAGAGCTTTATGCATTGCCCTGGCTAATCCATCTAGCCAGTTGTTCTCTCTCATGGAGAACTGAATTCTCCCAGAAGTTGGTGCTTCGATACTTCCACTAAGGTTCGCGGTGACTAGCCACTTTGGTCTCCTCTTGGGGGTCTTGAAAGTTGAGCTCCAAGAAACTCCGGATGTGGGCGTCCTAGTAACTCCGACAGTGAATCCAGATCCCTCTCGAAGATCAGCTGACCTCCGTTTCCCAACTGGTAAAACTTGCTGAACTGAGTCTCCATCTACAAGAATTTAGGATGAGGAAATTAGTGAAGTGATCAAGTGTGTCAAATTTTAAGTAATGTAAGAATTTTGTGGAACATGAATTTTTGAGAAAGAATGAGTTCACAAGGATAAGAGAGGAGATTGGCGGAGCGGTTGGGGAGACGATGTCTCGCGCGTGAGGGTTAGGGTTTGGGGGTGGATGTACCGCTTGGTCGTGATCTGGATAGGTGTTGTGATGATTTTACGAACGTACCCCTGCAGACTTTTGTGGTGCAGGCCTGAGAATTCTTGGGCGTTTTGGCCAATTCATGCTAAACTATGGGGGACGGGGACTGGGAGAAACTGGTGCTATATTTTGGGCCGTTGGATGAAGGCCATCTGAACGGTTGGTCTGCTTGTCAGACTGATACGTGGGTATCCTTATTCTATCTTCTGACTGGAGGGTTCTTTTACCACATTTTAAAAATACCGTACGTAATTCAAATAAAATAAAAAATAGGAAAAACCTTCGCGTGGTCTCATGGTATATGACATAGTTGCAAAAAAATTATCAAACTTGGTATATTGATTGCGTCTCAAAAAACTCTTCTCAGAAATGAGCTATCATGTTTGAGGTTTCATTGCTTTCAGACAACTAGACCAATGTTATGGTTAGAATCATGGAATAGTTTGTGATAATGTGTCCATGTTGTGCATGAATGTGTATCATGGGATGGCGAACAATGTTGCAGGAGGAAGTTTTCCTTTTCCTCGCACGGAAAAGAAAAATTTCTATCGAATCGGTAGGAAGTGGGTCCGATTTGAACTACATGTACATTATCTGATGCCCCAGATTTTTCGAAAAAATCGTTTTTAGACTCACAATATGCTATTTCTTCAGAGACCCAATGCAAGTTTACCAAGGCTCGTTCATGCCCGCCGTTTTGACCATAGTTTGAAACGGGCATAAAAAATTAAAAAATGCCCGATCAATGCAAATCCTTCGCGTGGCGTCTTATTATGTGACATAGTTTAAAGGAAAAATACCAAAATTGGTATATTGCAAGTGTCTCAAAAAAACATTCTCAGAAATGACCTATCATGTTCGAGGTTTCATGGCTTTCGGGCCGAACAACCAATGTTATGGACATAATCGCGACATAGTTTGTGATAATGTGCCTATATTATGCACCCATGGGTATCATGACATGGCGAACAATGTTGCAGGAGAAAGTTTTTCTTTTCGTCGCACGGAAAATCCATTTTCCATTTTCCGAGCGCAAAAAATTGGGCATTTTGTGAAGCAACCACCAAATGAAAGTTTTAGAATGCTACCACCAGATTTTTCAAAAATAGTAGACCACCTTACATGGACAATATCCTAACTAGGGTATCTCAAACCTTTCCGTCCATCCCTGGCAAGAAAGACAAATTTCTACCGAATCGGTAGGAAGTGGGTCCGATTTGAACTATAGGTACATGATCTGATGCCCATGATTTGTCAAAAAAATCATTTTTAGACTCGCAATATGCTATTTCTTCAGAGATCCAATGCACGTTTAGCAAGGCTTAGCCCCTAGCTAAGAACCTTCATGCCCGCCGTTTTGACCATAGTTTGAAACGGGCATAAAAAATGAAAATAAGGTCTGATCAATGCAAATCCTTCACGTGACGTCTTATTTTGTGACATAGTTTAAAGGAAAAATACCAAAATTGGTATATTGCAAGTGTCTAAAAAAAACCTTCTCAGAAATGACCTATCATGTCTGAGGTTTCATGGCTTTCAGGCCAAACGACCAATGTTATGGCCAGAATCGTGGCATAGTTTGTGATAATGTGCCCATATTGTGCACCCATGTGTATCATGAGATGGCGAACAATATTGCAGAGGAAGTTCTTCTTTTCGTCGCACGGAAAATCCATTTTCCATTTTCCGAGCGCAAAAAACGGGGCGTTTTGTGAAGCAACCACCAAATGAAAGTTTTAGAATGCTACCACCACATTTTTCAAAAATAGTAGGGCACCTTGCATGAACAATGTCCCAACCAGGGTATCTCAAACCTTTCCGTCCATCCCTGGCAAAAAAGACAAATTCCTACCGAATCGGTAGGAAGTGGGTCCGATTTGAACTACAGATACATGATCTGATGCCCATGATTTTTCGAAAAAATTATTTTAGACTTGCAATATGCTATTTCTTTAGAGATCCAATGCAAGTTTAGCAAGGCTCGGCCCCTAGCTAAGAACCTTCATGCTCGTCGTTTTGAACATAGTTTGAAACAGGCATAAAAAATTAAAAAAAGGTCTAATCAATGCAAATCTTTCGCGTGGCGTCTTATTATGTGACATAGTTTCAAGGAAAAATACTAAACTTGGTATATTGCAAGTGTCTCAAAAAAACCTTCTCAGAAATGACCTATCATGTCTGAGGGTTCATTGCTTTCGGGCCAAATGACCAATGTTATGGCCAGAATCGTGGCATAGTTTGTGATAATGTGCCTATATTGTGCACCGATGTGTATCATGAGATGGCGAACAATGTTGCAGGAGGAAGTTTTCTTTTCGTCGCTCGGAAAATCCATTTTCCATTTTCCGAGCGCAAAAAACGGGGCGTTTTGTGAAGCAACCACCAAATGGCAGTTTTAGAATGCTGCCACCACATTTTTCAAAAATAGTAGACCACCTTACATGAAAAATGTTCCAACCGGGATATCTCAAACCTTTCCGTCCATCCCTGGCAAGAAAGACAAATTCCTGCCGAATCGGTAGGAAGTGGGTCCGATTTGAACGATAGGTACATGATCTAATGCCCAAGATTTTTTGAAAAAATCATTTTTTAGGTTCATAATATGCTATTTATTCAAATATCCAATGCAAGTTTAGTGAGACTTAAGCCCAAAAATTTTGATTTAAAATCCTAGTTTTAAAATCATATTTTGAATTATGATATTGTCCATACCATGGATTAATGTGAGATTAGTAAATCCACTATTTTGAAATAGTAAAAAATATTAATAATTAATACCCTAAGAGGATATACAAAATTTTATAAAAAATTATAGCCAAAAATTAGCTTTTTTGGACTTCTTACGAAAAAGATACAAAAGAATTAAGAAAAAAATGTCTAAATGGACCTACTGTGTCGTCCGGACCCTATCTACCGTGCGCCAACGCCTAGGCTGCCAAGAAAAGAAAAAAAAGGACGTAAACATCCCCCAAGACCAAGGCCTAGGCCGCCAAGAAAAAAATAATAAAAAAGAGGAAGCGGACGCTAAGGCCCAGGTCCAAACGGATACGATAGTATTCATAAATATTTAGCCCAGAAAGGAAACAAGAAAGATAGTGTGGCGGGTTGGTTGTAGCGCTCTCTCTATGGACGAGGTTGCTGGATCGAACCATGAAGGGGCCTTTTGTTGTGCTATTTTGCCGATATTTTCTTAGCCTAACAAACTGGGTTTATGTTAACATAATTGGTGCGTGATATTATATTAAAATGTTGGTGTGCTATAGTGGTTAGTATCACTGTATTGTTTACCTGGTCACGGGTTCGATCCCCCCTTTCAATCTTTTTTGCGATTATTTCTCGAGTAGTGAAGCCACGTAGACGTGACACATGGACATATACATATACAAAACTTGACATATAGACATGCCATTTAGGCATAATTGCTGATGTGGCTATCCAGTTAATTTAATGTATCATATTTTAGATGACATGACGATTTAAATTGGTCATAATGAGCTATAAATAATGCTTTAAGTTGTATCCTAGAGGTTATGACGATTTCATATGCTACAATTACGACGATTTTGACACAAATCGTCATAATTATATAGGATTTTCACCTCTCCAAACAGCATGTGACCATCTTGTCCAAATCGTCATAGATCTATGACGATTTCATTTCCCATCACTATGAGAAGGTCACAAGTTAATACATTTCTAGTAGTGGAGGTGGAACTTGGTTCTCACGACCTTATTGCGGGGCTTTCTCTTAATGTTGTTGTTGTGGAGTGTTGTTGTTGTGGAGCTTGCTCTTGCTCTTGCCGCGATTGTTGATGATGTTGAGGCACTTGGGCCTCATGAGGGTGTTGAGGATGTGGAGCCTCATGATGCGGTTGATGATGAAGAGGAGGCTCGTTCCTCAGTTGGTGATGATGATTAGGCACATGGGTCTCACGGCGAAGATTATGGTCTTGAGCCTCATGACATGGTGGGCGTTGCTCAACTTGTACCACTTGACGCTCCATGTTTTGGTGTTGTGGAGGAGGCGCCTCGTGATGACCATGGTGTCGGTGCGGACGTTCATGATGGTGATGACGAGGAGGAGGACCTTGGAGAGCTTCACGTCGATGATGAGATTGGTTCTCCAAGTTGGAGTCATCACTTGTTGTGTCAAGTATGTGTCGCGGGCGATGATGGTAGACTTGTGGTTCCACTCGCGGTTCTTCTTGTGGTTTCTCTTGTTGGATCACTAATTCCCTTGCGTGATGACGTTGTCCTTCACACCTTGCTTGGGGCCATGGGGACAAATCACCATCATAGCTTGACGTTGCGGCATGCCGTGGGGAAGGTACATAGTTTGAAGAACTTCCATCTTTAACCACGGGGGCGTTATTGCATCTTGGAGCACTTGTATGAAGATTTTGTTGAAGAGGAGCATGATGACGCGAAGATCTAGTAGAGCTTGATGCGTGTGAACATGGTCTTGCCATTCCGTCGATGAGAACACGAAGCTTGTCATTTGTTTCGGTGACGGAGCGTTGGAGCACTTCATTTTGATGGCCAAAGTTGGGATGCATTGCGTGCATTTGCCTTTTGAGGCCATCGAAGCGGTTGTCGATGTTCTTGAACTCAGCTTGCGTCTTGCCAAATTGTTCGTCTTGACGTGTCTCGAGAGCTTGGCAATGATCACGGAACTCTTATCGGAAGATGAAGTGGCTTCCGCGCGTCATGTATGGTCCATGTTCTTCTTCTTGTGAAGGTGGTTGGCTCAACTCACCGTGCCTATCCATCATGCAAAACACAAAGGGTTGTATATGGAGAGCAATATGTGGTGGGGGATCCTTCAACCTCACCTTGGGGATTGCACCAAACTAGAAACCACAAGTGAGAGCTATTAGCTTGCAAAGTGAAAACACAAAGAAAGCTCACAATAAAGAAAGAACTAACTCTTAAAAGCTTATTAGTGGTAGGTTAGGATTGTGGAATGCCAAAGAACCAACCAAAAGAAAAGGGGTAGTCAAAAGTGGGTAAAATCCAACAAAACTCAAATAAAAGGTGAAGGTCACAACTCAAAGGGGTGACGGGAACCTATGACTATATACACACAGATGGAGATTGTTGGGATTGACACGACTATACAAATGAGCAAAGAAAATGTCCTAACAAAGACTACGCTCGGTGTCGTGCCAATACAAGTAGAGACCTTGGCTCGTTTGCAAAGAAGAAAAATGAGCAATAGATTTGTGTACTTGCCTTGGGTGCTCTTTCTTTCTCTCTTGCTTACAAGCTTTGAGACTCTGTTTTGCTATGGGAGACTATTTTTCTTTTTCTTTGTATCTTTTTTTGCTCTCCCTTGATGCTACCTAGTCACACTTGCTATTGCTGTTGAACTCTCACTATCCAAGGACAAATGCACAATGCTCAAGCAAACACAATATGAGCCACTCTCGTGGGATAGGTACACACAAAGGAAGATAGGGGTTAACAAGGTGACGCAATTTATACCTTCGTTAATGATGCACTTGACATCGATGGTGCGGAAGGATGTTCGGTGCCGTGGTGTCAATGAGTGTGGAGGTGTCGATGCGGAAGCTTGTTGTTAGTTGCTGACACGCACATAGGACGCGAGAAAACAAAGGAAATTAGCCAATGCGAAAAATGAGGAAAAACTGTCAAAATTGGCGTTCCGGCCGGATATTCCGGTTGTGTCGTGCCGGACACTCCGGTCGGGTCGGTCTAGAAACTCTGGTGCGGGTTTGCCGCTCGTGTTCTTGAGCGGAAATCCTCACCTTATGGCCTCAAATCCACGAAGAACTCGCCAAATTGGGCTTGGAAAATGCATGAGAAAGCTGGACCAATGCCTAAGACAAGGTTTGGTCGGATCAAAACCACAAATATCACTCCAAATCAAGAGATCAATCCAAAGGAAAATTTGGGGCTCTTTTTTGGGGATTTTTGATTTTTTGGTGGATAGAAGAATATTTTGTGGGGGAATTCGTGAGCAACAAAGCTCTTGATACCATATGTTGCGGGGCAACCTCAGGGATTGCCTGATCTTTCACGAATCCCTTGAAATCAAGGCGGAGTGAGTGTCGGGATGAGGGGGAGAGAGAAAACATGAACTCACGCACGAAGAACACGATGAACACAGACACATGAAGACACGATACAAGCCAATTGCTCACTCAGGCGGCTACCGGTCTGGCGCAATCCCTAGGATCGGCGTTGGGTGGAGGACTCTCTCTTGAACCGACATGGCGAGTAGTGAGACTCGATGAGATCTTCACGTCTCGGCAAAGGGACTCTGATGCCTAGGCCTTGTACAACGCGGAGGCATGATGCAAACTCCAACGAGGTTTGTGAAATTTGGTGATCCTCTATCAAGAAGCATGAGGCAAGAACTAGATAGATCCACGAGGGGTATCCACCAATTCCAAATATCAAGCTTAAGGTTTACAATAGAGGTGGGGGACTATATATAGGCCAGCCACAAGTTCAGGGCTAATTTAGGCATGAAAGTAGAGTTCTGGGTGAAGTAGAGGGGTACATGGGCCTCAGGGCGCAGCTATGGCTCGCAGGCCATCTTCAGGCCAGACAGTCTGGATCGAGTGGACCGGACAGTCCGGGGTGGCTGGACACTCCGGGTAGTGTCCGGGTAGAGTCCGATGTAGCAAATAGACTGTCTGTTCCCGGACGGGGCTGGGGTAGGCCAGACACTCCGGTTGCGCCGGACATTTTGGCTGGACTCGGGCGGACTCTCTGGCTCAGGCACCTTCATGACAGGTGCAACTTCTAGGCTCGTGGGTCGATGCGGTGGGGCTTCATACCTAATGATGCACAGAGTAGTGGCATGAAGTAGCAAGCCATCCAAGTGTATGTCAAAGTCACATGACGAGAGGAGCGAATTCACCTTAGCTTGAAGGAGCTTGGCTCGGGTAGATGTAGGAGCATCCGTAGGATGGGCTACATCACACGGTTTGGCAATGTGGGCCAGGTATCAAGTCAATCTTGTGTTCAATGTCGCGCAATGGATGCAGCCTAGCTGGCAAATTGTCTAGAAGCACATCTCCAAAATCCTGCAAAATATTAGACACACCAAGAGAAACATGGGGCATGTCGTTAGAAACCAAAACTTACGTATTTGTACTGCGACAGAAAAACAGGTCAAAAACATGCCACGACAGAGGTAGCACTCATGGTAGAAACTTGTGCCGCTGCGGAGAAGCAGCTAGAAAACTTGTCGCGGTAGGAATACTGGCACGTGGCAGAACTCGATCAGCGACAGAGATTTGATAGAAAATCCTGCTACGGCAGAGTCGGCGACAATTTTTTTTTGTAATTCGGACTCGGCCAAGAGTATTCAACCAAGACTTCTTTAGCTTGACTCGGATTCCACTTGTGGCGATGGAAAATTGAAGTGTGGTGGACTTAGTTCAAAATAGAACAAGATCTAAGCAAACTCTAAACCGAAACAAGAAGGAAACCTAGACTCCTACGAAACAAGGACCT
The DNA here is from genome assembly GCA_910589775.1 of Avena eriantha. NCBI lineage: Eukaryota > Viridiplantae > Streptophyta > Magnoliopsida > Poales > Poaceae > Avena > Avena eriantha. Next base: position 267,884,898 of record OU342741.1, on the reverse strand, counting down.
AAGATCAGATCTACTAGGAAGAATGATGAGCAACTAAAACTTGAAAACACTAGGCTATGGCAAATATTTTTGTGGGGTTTTTTCTATATAGGACAAAACGTGAACTAATCTATGGATGATTTGTGGATTGCTCACTGAGTAAACGAGGAAATCGGATACCAAGATGATGTAGGATGGCCCGATCTTCTCAGTAAGTGGATGGCGATGATGATGATGTTTGGTAGATAACTAGCCTATAGCTATGAACTCTCCCGCTCGAACCCTGATGCCAATACAACAACTCTCAAATCCTGCGGGATATTCACAACGCCACACTCTTGCCCACGTAGCCGTCGACCACGAACGGTAGTTTGCAATCTATTGATTCCAAGTGGAACAACAGATCATACTCAATTGGAGTAAGTAATTCGATCACAAGTAATTCTAGAGGTTCTAATAAGAAACAACTCCAAAATATTTTAATGTGGTCTAAAACCTAACTTGGTGCAGTGCCCCATCTACTTAAGGACTAGTGTCAACACCCGGATTTTTAATCCCAAATGCCAATTATGCCATACCTTGCAATCCTAGGATTACCATTTTTGCGAGAAATAACAGATTGGATATCATAGTACACCATCCATTACAAACCATACATAAGGTCTTACACAAATAAGGATCTCATGATCCAGTCTTAATACAACAAGCAGCGGAAATAAAAGATAAGCGTAGCGGTGGGGTCCATCTTCAGGGGCACAAGCAATGCTGACAAAGGCAGATAGTCCTAGTTATCATAGCCGTCCTGCTGGCCATCATCTTGATAGTCTCCTTCATAGTCTGGCCATGAGAATAGTCAGGGACAAAAGCCATGAGTACTCTTTAAGTACTCGCAAACTACCACTAACAAGTAAATATAGTTCTAAGTTAAAGTGCTAATTCTATGTTTAACTATAAGGTTAAGTTTGAAACCTAAGCTGAATTCAGCAGCAAAGAAAGATAAAATAAAGTTCTAGAATCACTTAAGTTGGGAAGCTATTGTAATCAACACGACTCTGTTGTGATCAAGTCAAGATTCATCATTCATCTCATAAGTCATTTTGAAAACATCTGACAACAAAACAGTATGGCCATTCCAACTGTCCATAACCGCGAACGCGGCTATTCGAATAGTTTGACACTCTATAGAGGTGGTACATTTTCACCACAAGATTCGATACATCTGTCAGGGATAACCCTGAATCATCATACTTAGTATGCAGATAATCAAACATAACTTTCCCTTTAGACACCCTAGTATAAGCACCTCTCCTATGAGCATGGCCTCCCAACCATGACCATCAGTCATCTTGGGCACTACATAGGTGGACAACATTGAGAGGTAGCCTCAGCTCGAACCTCTCCCGCGAGGGAACTAATACTAATGCATATAAATATCCAGCTTAGCCTTACCCAATTTAGGTAGTGTGGTTGTACGGTAAATTTGGAATGGTATCGCATCCGAATCCAACCATCAGTTTTATTCAAAGGGTTAAGGCTCATGCCTCATCATTTTCATCATCATAAACCATTTGTGTTTCTCAACAGATGTCAAAACATCTCAATAGAATTACTTATCATTCCAAGGTTTTCATAATTCATTTTCACCAAGTGTTCCCATCTAAAGTGACTCAAGTTTTTATCTACTCTAAACCACTAAGTTAAGAGTGTTCACTAAAGTGGAAAGGATGGGTTCAATCTCATGCCGTAGAATGACATCTAAAAGGGTTCTAAATAGGTCAAGTTTTATACTCTTTATGCTACCTTCAAAACAAGTAGAGAACTTTGGGTAAAGTAACGGAAGTAAAGCTTGTAAATAAGACTTGGGGTAATTGATAATCAAAGTTCTATGACTCAAGCATGCCTATAGAATCTTGGATCAAGTTAACCAACTTAATTCTATCTAGCTACAGTAGCTTGCCTTGGTTGGTGCAGTGGTTGAAGTTTTCTTCTTCTTCTTCTTCTTCTTGGTAGAACTCCTCCTCCTCGAAAGCTTGGTCGGTACTATCGTCTATAAATACATACGGAGTACACAATCACCACACAATACTTAACTAGTCTAGTTAGCATCCTAAGGCACACATTTCATGATCTATTATCATCACAAGCATCACAAGTTTAATTCAATAGTTTCACTCTTTTTAGTTTAGAAAAGTAATTTCTACTCATTGAAAAATTAACTAAGATTTAATATTCACCACTTAAAATATGGAATCATGTGGACACATGTCATCACCACATATTCTAACCTGTGGGAATGTGGTTTAAGGGTTCGATCATAATTACTTTGGTTAAGTTCATTATTTGATGATTTAAAGTGACTAGAAATGCCTATATAGTATTATTTTGGTACTAGTCCAAAGTCACTGCATGTAAATCTTAATATTATTACATATTCAGATAGATATGATTAAATGTGATTTTTGAGAGTTGAAAACGACTCAAAACCTATCTTGGTTGATTTTATAAAAATGTTGCAATGTGCAAAAGCTTCTGTTTTATTATTTTTACTAGGAGAGATCTATAACTCTAATTTAATTAAATCCAACGGGCTTGGATAGATTATTTCAATACCTTTTGGGAAAATTGGTTTCATGCAATTTGGATTTGTAAATCTCCCTGAATTGATTTTCAAACTCAGAGATAGAACTAACTCTAAACTTAATAGGAAAATCCTAATTCAAACTAACTAGGTCGCGTGGGAAACGCTAACGGGCCGGCCCAGCGTCACACTGCAGCGCAGGGCTCAGCTGACAGGGGGTCCACCAGTCAGTGGCTCATAACGCGCGAAGCGGTACGGGGTGATGTGGGACGTTGGATTAGAGTGGGGATCAACGGCTGTGGATCATCGTCGACGACGGACCTGTCGCCGGCGAGCTCTAACCCTAGCGGCTCGGTGGGGGTGCATAGGGGGCGTACCAGGGCTCCAACGACGATGGCGAGGCAGGCAAACGGACTGATGGTCGATGGTCGAGGCCGCTCCGAGGGTGGTCGCAATCAGCGGCGGCCTTCTCCTCCAAAGGCGGCCTGCTCCGGTGCAATTCCAGCGAGCTGCTGCTCCCCGTGCTCTGGCTAGAGGTGTGGGACGATCAGTGAGGTGAGGGGAGTTGAGTGGTGTGTTGCAAATGTCTGGGGGTGCCCTCCTTTTATAGGCTCGACGGCGAGACCGGGAGGGATGGGCAGGCGACGGTGGCGACATGGCTACGGGCTGCTAGCGGCATGGCTGCGAGCGGCGATCGACACGCGGTCTCCTGGCGGTGCTCTAGGACTTTAATGCAGGCTTAGGGGTGGTGGTAAGCGGTCGGGCGGAGCTGGCGCTCTGAGCGGCAGAGGCGGCGGCTTCGACGGCGAGCGGTGGTTGTGAGGCATTGGACGGCGAATGGGGGTGTCTGGCGTGCTCCCTGGGTCGTGGCGACGAGGAGGGCGCGGGATGCGGTCAAGCGGCGGCTTGTGCACGCGTGTCAGGTGCGGCGCTCTGGCGCGTGCTCGGGATGTCTCGATGGTCCACGGCTGGGCCTGGCTCGGGGAGGGGACAGTGGGCGGCGGTGAGGTGCTGGCTATCTCCTAGACATGGAGAGAGAGAGGGAGACGGTCTGCTGTGGCGGCTACCAAGTTGGTCGGCGAGGTGGGGCTCGGCTTGGCATGGCTATGCTGCTAGGAGATAGGGGATGGGGTAGTTATGCCCTGGTTTGATCAAGAGGGGACAATGTGAGCAAATGGGGGTAAAATGGGAGACAAGTTTGGCCAGAACACTATTTGAAATAGTGAATTTGGTTTTGTTTCAATTTTGCCTGCCAAGTGTTTAATGAAATGGCCGCAAGAAAATTCTTTTTTAATTTTGAAAATATTTTTGGTTGGTGTGCTAGGCATAAGCTTGATACTCTGTGGTTGCTTGGGTTTTGAAAATTGAGCTTGTTTGAGTGGTTTTTGAAATAGTGGGATCTTCCCATATGAAATAGATTCAATTTTAAACTGTCATTTAAAATTAGTATTTGAATGTTTTTAGCAGATCACAAAGTGGGCCTTGGTACCTCATTATGTGTACTAGCAAGGGGTGTAAAGATCCACAATTGTTTCTATTAAGTTTTGAGTACTAGGAATAGCCAAAGTAGGCATGATAGTTAATTTGGCCAAAGTGACCATTCACTTCATTTATTCATTTTGAGTTGTTTTTCTTTGGGAAAAGTTTGGTAATGATTTAGATGATGTTTATTTCACCTAGGAATCATTTTACAATCAATGGATCACAGAACCATGGCTATTCAAATCAACTCCTAATTTAAATGCACATACACATGAATGCTTTCATATTTTGAAATGGAAAAGTTTTTGTTAACCCTAATTTTGATGATTTGGATTTTGATCAACTTGTATTAAAGTTTTGGGATGTTACAACTAGGGGCGGCGGCCAGCCTAAGAGTCCATGACGCAAATGACTCAATTAGATACAAACCGACCCAAGATGGGTTCGGCCCAAGGCACGCAGGCATGTCCTGTCGTGGTAGAGAGCAGCGATTTTTGTGCCACGGTAGCCTGTCATGGTAGAATAAGTGGTCGTTTCTGTGCCGCGGTAGCCTGCTGTGGCAGAGAACAAAGTGGTTTCTCTGTCACGACAGACATCCTCTACCGTGTGTTGATCTTCTCCCTTTAAGCTCCTTGTGCTTCCTCCCTCTCCTTCCTCATGCATTCTTCATTGATCAACATGCCATGCTCCAAATGCCTCATCTCCTCGCTCCATGTAACGCCTTCTTTTCCCATGTACCTGATCATACAATAACACAAAGACTTAGGCAGTATAAAGTTCTCATTAAGTAAAACATCAGGTTCATTAAGAACTAAGTTCACCTATTATTCTAGTAGTTTAGCACGAGCTCTTGTAATAGGTCCAATTCTAATTTCATTGGACTGATCCTTCTTGGCAGTAACTTGAACGTCTTCAATAGCAATTGGGGAAGGTTTAAGTATAGGGATGTCCACATCAAACCATGTCCTTCTTGTTGTTGTGGATGAGCATGATGGTCATGGTGCCGGTGATGTCTTGCATGGTGTGGTTGTTGATGTTGTGGGTCAACCGCTTATTCTTGTCGATGATGAGCTTAGTGTTCCCCATTGTGGTGGTGGGGTTCTCCATGATGAAAGTGTGGGCGTGAAGACTCGCCATGACGACTTGAGGAGCGCGTACGAGATGAACTTGACGAGCTTGAATGATGTCCATGACGGTTGCCAAGGTTGGCAATAGCTTGGTGAAGAGCTTGGAAGTGAGCATTGTGCTCCACTTGGCATTGCCGGTCACAGTAGTCGAACTCTCGAAAAGTTTCATTAAGCCGGTTATCAAGTCTTTCAAATTGGGCATTGAATTCTTGCCGTTGCACCCATAAGTTGTGGCGCGTGGCAAAACCATATTGGTTGTTTAAGTTGCCATCTCCGCTTTCTCCGCTTACCCTAGACTTGTGGTATGACCACAAATGGAAGGGAGGGTGGTATTGGGGGTATGGTATGTGATGCCTTGCCTCACCAAGTCAAAAATTGGAAAGGGTGTTCTTGCCGAGAGAAAAGCGAATATACAAGACACACACACACACAAAAAGGCCTATGGTGGAATGTTAGGAAGGTGGATAACAAATGGATCAACCAAATGAAAAGGTTATTGTTAAGGGTGGTAAAGAACCAAATATAAAAAGAAAAAAGGATACGATCTACAAAAACACAAAGGAACACACACATGGAGATGGATGTGGTTAGCACGACTATCAAAATGAGCACAAAATGTCCTAACGATGACTAAGATTGGTTGTCATGCCAATGCAAGGAGAGACCACAACTTGTTCGCCAAAAGAGGATAAGCAATGGATTTGTGCACTTGGTTTGGTCACGCTCTTTCTCTCTCTCTCTCTTTGCTTACAAGCTTGGTACTCTCTTTGTATTGGGAGGCTATATTTCTTTATATTTTTCCTTTGCTTAAAAGCTTTCTCTTTTTTTACTTTTTCTCCCTTTCTATACTACTATGTCAACTTTTGTATTTGCTTACATAGTCTCACTTTCCAAGGGAAGTGCACAATGCTTAGGCAAACACAAAATGAGCTGTTCTCATAGGATAGATACACACAAAGGAAGAAGGGTTAATGAGGTGGAGCAAGTTATACCTTTGGTATTGTTGACGACTAGCTACCGGTGTTGGGGATGATGTTCGGGCATTGTAGTGTCGAGGAGCATGGTATGTGATGATTTGCGGAAGCTTGATGTTGGTCAGGGTGACACGCACGTGAAACACGAATAAGACAAGAAGAAAAACGGTCAAAATTGGGGCTGTTAGAATTTTCAGCAAAGCAGCCGGCAACGCTTGTTCTATCGCCAGAATTTCTGGTGGGGGTCCTAGCGCATCGGAAATCTCGCCAGAAATTTTGGCGCATCAGAAATCTCGCCAGAAATTTTGGCGCATCAGAAATCTCGCCAAAAATGTTGCTAGAAATTTTGGCGCATCGAAAAATCGCCCCCAAGTGGAAAGCCTTTCTCAAGGAAATTTTCCTTGAGGAAGTGTGGGCTTGAAGGAAGGCTTGGAGGTACTTGAGCTGATTCAATTGAAGGTTGTTGGTGTAGCGGTTGAAGCTTGCTTGTAGGTGAAGTATGTCTTGGGATTGTTGTACTTGATGTCCTCTCGCACTTGATGCTCTACTTTTGTGGAGATGAGCACAAGCTCGTTGTATGTTTGGAACTCGACGATGCGCTTGATTGGGTGGTTCAAGCCAATGAGAAAACGTGCCATTGTTTGCTCCTTGCGCTCTTCAATGTTGGCGCAGATCATGTTGAGTTCCATTTGCTTGAAGTACTCTTCCACGGTCTTTTTCCGTTGACAAAGCGATTGAATCTTGTTGAAGAGGTCATGCGTGTACTGCGAAGGAACAAAGCGGGATCTCATATGAGCCTTTATGTCATTCCAAGTTGTGATTGGAGGCTCTTCTCTTTCATCACGAGAAACTTGAACTTCTTCCCGCCAAAGGTTAGCGTAATCATCAAAGTCAAGCGAATCCATGGTGACCATCTTCTCGTTGCTATAATTGTGCATACGAAAGATCTTGTCGACCTTGAGCACCCATGAGAGGTATTCTTCGGGATCATTTGAACCGGTGAACTTGGGCATCGTGAACTTGAGCTTGTCGAAGGTTTCTTCCTCATTGCGGTCATGGTGGCGGTGGTTTCCATGGTGGAGACGGTCTTCATCTTCCATGCAATCATTGTGATGTGCTTGGTGAGCTTGTTATTGTGCTTGTGGTTGAGGAGATGGAACTTTGTTCTCGTGACCTTGTTGAGGAGCTTGTTCTTGCTCTTGGCACGGTGGTTAACGAGATTGAGGCGCTTCGGCCACATGAGGGTGTTGAGGATGAGGAGCCTCTTGGTGCGGTTGTTGACGAAGAGGATGCTCATTCCTTGGTTGTTGATGCGGGTTAGGCCCTTGGGCCTTACTATGAAGATCATGGTCTTGAGCCTCATGACGTGGTTGGCGTCGCTCAGTGTGAACCATTTGACAATCCATGTCTTGATGTGGTGGATGAGACTCACCATGGTGACCATGGCGATGACATGGACGTTCTTATCGGCGATGATGAAGATGAGGATCTCGGAGAGCTTCATGTCGAAGGCACGCTTGATCCTCCAAGTTGGAGTCATCACTTGTAGTTGCAAGAATGTCGAGGGGACGATGTCGATGTTGTTGAGGTTGGACTCGAGGTTCCACTCATGGTTCTTCATTTGGTTGTGCTTGTTGGATCATCAGTGCCCTTGCGTGATGACAGTGTCCTTCACGCCTTGCTTGGGGCCTTGAGGAGTAATCACCATCATAGCTTGATGTCGCTGCATGCTGTGGGGAAGGTACATAGTGCAAAGAGCTTCCATCTTCAACCACAGGTGCATCATTGCATCTTGGAGCACTTGGATGAGGATCTTGATGAAGACAAGAACGGTGATGTGATGAGCTTGAAGAGCTTGATGCGCATGAACACGGTCTTGTCATTCCATCGATGAGGAGTCGAATCTTGTCATTGTTTCAGTGACAGAGCGTTGGAGTGCTTAATTTTGATGGCCAAAGTTTTGTTGTATGGCATGCATTTGTATTTCAAGGCCATCGAAGAGGTTTTCGATGTTCTTGAACTCGGCTTGCGTCTCACCGAATTATTCATCTTGTTGTGTCTCAAGCGCTTGGCAATAATCACGAAACTCATGTCGGATGATGTAGTGGCTTGTGTGCATCATGTATGGGCCTTGTTCTTCTTCTTGGGGAGGTGGTTCGCTCAACTCAACATGCCTATCCGTCATGCAAAACACACAAGGATTGTATATGGAAGTGGAATATGGTGGTGTTAGCCTTTTACCTCACCTTGGGGATTGCACCAAACTAGAAATCACAAGTGAGAGCTATTATCTTGCAAAGTGAAATCGCAAAGAAACCTCACACTAAAGAAAGGACTAAGACTCTCAAAAGCTTGTTGGTTGTAGGTTAGGATTGTGGAATGCCAAAGAACCAACCAACAGAAAAGGGATAGTCAAAAGTGGGTAAAATCCAAACAAAACGCAAGTCAAAGGCAATGGTCAACAACTCAAAAGGGGTGACGGGAACCTACGACTATATACAAACACATGGAGATTGTTGGGATTGACACGACTATGAAAATTAGCAACCAAAATGTCCTAATGAAGACTACACTCGGTGTCATGCCAATGCAAGGAGAGACCATGGTTCGTTTGCAAAGAGGAAAAATGAGCAATGGATTTGTGCACTTGCCTTGGGTGCTCTTCTTTCTCTCTTGCTTAGAAGCTTTTAGAGTCTCTTTTTCTATGGGAGACTATTTTTTGTTTTTCTTTGTATCTTTTTTTGCTATCCCTTGATGCTACCAAGTCACTCTTGCTATTGCTTTTGCACTCTCACTATCCAAGGACAAATGCACAATGCTCAATAAAACACAAGATGAGCCACTCTCGTGGGATAGGTACACACAAAGGAAGATAGGGTTAACAAGGTGATGCAAGTTATACCTTCTTGGTGATGATGAACTTGGCGTTGGTGGTGCGGGATGATGTTCGGTGCCGTGGTGTCGATGAGTGTGAAAGTTGTTGATGTGCAAGCTTGTTATTAGTTGATGACACGCACACATGACACAAACAAACAAGAGGAAAAATATTAGCCAAAACGGTCAAAGAGGCAAATCTGGACAAAAACAGGCGTCAGGCTAGAGACTCTGGGGGACCGAAGACTCCAGGTATTGAGGCCATAAACTCTGGTGTCGGGGTCTCTGCTCCACTTGCTCGCGCTCTTGAGCGGAATCCATGCCTTGGGGCCTCAAATCCACGAAAAATTGGCCAAATTGTGATGGGAAAATGCAGGATAAAGCTGGACCAACTCCTAAGACAAGATTTGGTCGGGTCAAAGCCACAAATAACACTCCAAATCAAGAGATCGATCCAAAGGCAAATTTGAGGCTCTTTTTCAAGATTTTCGATTTTTTTTGGTGGATAGAGGAAATATTTGTGGGGGAATTTGTGAGCAACGAAGCTATTGATACCAATATGTTGGGGGCTAACCTCGAGGATGGTGATACCTTCAATCTGTATTACGGATGTAGTATAGCTCTTTTTCCTACTAGACCTAGGTTATTGAATCCACGAGAAGTGAATGCGTAGTGAAGTTACTTTAATGGACCTTCGGGATTTTTATATTTCTTTTTGTCTTTTTACCAGACCAGTAGCTTGTGTCTTTTTGTTGTTGTCGATGATGGAGAGAGAGGGCCTAGGGCATTCGGTTTGACCCGTAGCTGTTTTAAAACATCTGATGGAAATAAAAGATAGAAATGAAGTATTCGTGTACTTGTTAGAGCAAGATAAATTATATGTGGGCAGTGCATCCATAATTGCTATTGCCTCCGCAACTGCTTATAGCAATAGCATACTAGTCTCATCCATAGAAGAAAGAGAACTAATGATATGCATAGTGATGTCACTGTTAATCCCAAGCAAATCCCTCACATACAGTTGTACTACCCCTTCTGTCACTGGGGCTCCCAACCTGCAGATCAGTTGTCACTCAGACTCCCTATACCTGGCTCAACCCTCGGGTCTTGGGTACCTGACAAGTCCTTGGACTGAGGCAAGATAGGATAAAATAATCATCATGTCATACATACTAATACACGATCCCATCTATGATAAATCACATGCACAATTGCTACATGGCTAGGCTGAAGCCCTTAGCCTAAGGAGAATCACTCACACATACAGATGAGATCAACAATCGCAAACATTGTAATGAAAACCATAAGATTGATAGCAATAGTCTTACAATGTCGCCAATCGAATAAGAGATCTACTATTACAAGTGGTGGAGTATGGCTATGGAGATGGAGAATGGTTTGGAGATCTAGAGGCGGATGGAGATCTGTGGCAGAGACTTTTTGGCGATGTCTGGCTTCTTCTGGGCTTGTTTTCTCGTTGCCCGAGGCTTCTTTATATAGGGATCCCTTCATGAAAGTTGTTCTGTTTGACCTAACGGTGGTGGCGCCAAATATACGAACGGAGCTTAACGGTCAGAATTTTTGCTTCGGCCGTACAGTTGGTCGTTATGACATCTGCCTCCATTGTTCTGCTCCCGGTTTCTTCTGGTTGTTGGAAATCTCATATCTTTCACTTTAATGTAGTGATTCCCTCCTTTAAACGACATTATCTGCGCAGGAAAAATACAAGAACAAAGGATTACATACCCCTCTGAATATTAGCATTAGTGGCAGGGTTTAGAGAGATATTTCATCAAAAATATGATTAATGTCCAGTTTAAATGTGGATGTAGATGGCTATATTTCAGAGCCATCAACCGCCCCAAGCTTAAACTTGATCGTCCTGAGCAAGAAAACCAAAATCAAAAGGGAAATAACGAGATGGTGATCTTACTCATGCTTAATAGTCTCATGTTTCATCCACTTCATAAATCTGAAAAACTTCAGCATAGATAGAGTAATGGAAAGCATATCATACGGGTTTCATGCATCCTTATAGCGCAGCAAAATTATTGTAAACATGGATGATGCAAATGAGTAAAGTTTATTCCATGTCAAGTAATCAACTCATAGGCTTGCCTTTGAACAGTAACGTATAATCATGTAAATTAAGAGTGTGAGAGTTGTCATCAAAAGCATATATATTAGAGTATCTCAATTCTCCCACATCAATGAATCAAGACTTTGCAAGCACTATTTTTCTATTCATTGTCCTTCAAGAATTTCAGTTTTAAAGTAATTGAGAGCATGCCAAAGATTTTTATTAGTTTATCGGGCTGTGATGGACACTCATGGCATCACTATGGTTTTTGTTCCTTTTGCATAATGATTACTCATAATAGCCAGAGGAGTGATTCCATCATGATTATAGCTACCCGGGAGTGCCAAGAATCTTACCCACTATAGCATTGCTGCTACAAGTGTTTAATCAACTCATAGCTGAAATCTAGGAGTTTCCTCCATGAAGATTGTTCGTAGGCCAGCGGACTTGTTGGCATCCCATGAAGTTTGACACGCATAAAGTTGTATCATCCTTATGATTAACAAGTCAAACTTTGGCATGCTCACAAAAACCGCTAAACATTAATTCAATCGACCAAATCCTTTCAAAGAGAGCTATCAAGTCAATCAACATTTCTAGTGGTGTCGAGTGTCTCTAGAAATAAGCCTTTAAGACTAAGCACTACAACACCCAAGCCTTCAATTATGAGACTTTTTCTTATTACAATTGTTTAGCAATTTTTAGGCAAGACTTGGTTAATTATGAGAGCTGGAACAAAATGAGCCCAATTAAATACCCATGCCAACGACAATCTTACTATGATACAAAGACTCAGTCCACCAATATAATATCTCAACATTTACAACTAACTAGCATGGGTTTCTCAAATTTCAAAAGTGGGGAGTCATAAGGCATACCTCTCATGTTTGGTTCCACTTCTCTCTTCCTTTTTATTTGTTTCTTGGAAACTTGAAGTCGATCACTCTCCTGCAAATATATGAAGACCTCGAGGCGGAAATAAAAAAGAGGGAAAAAAGAAAAATGGAGAAATATTTTTGTGATTTTTAATAGAGGAACTTTAAAGAATAGAAAATTGGCAACAAAGCTCGCCTAGAAAATTTTGAAAGCAAAATAGAAAGAACTAAAGATAAATTGTCGGGGAAACCAAAATGAGTGCTTATAAACTCAAATAAAAATGTAACCTCGAAATAAATAAAAGCAAATAAACGCCAAATAAAGATACATGAGGAAACTTCCCCAAGCTTAGGCTTTTGCAAGCCCTTCAAATCATTGTGGTGGCGGGAAAAAGTCGTTACTCCAGTTCACGAATTGAGTTGAGAGGTTACTTGTTGATTCTCGGAGGTTCAAAGAGAGGTTGTGCATCCTCTCCATAGTCCCTCCAAGTCCTTGGAGAGCTTGGTATGTGGCGAACTGGGTTTGTGGTTGCTCCTCTTGATAAGGAACTTCTTGATCCTCCTCTTGGTCCTCATCCTCTTCAGGCATCTCTTCCTCGGGTTGGTGCTGCTCAACCTGCGAATCATATGGCAAACGTCCTTCCTCGATAGAGAAAAGACCATTAGGCATAGGAGCGGGGTAGATACGCCTAGCTCTAGCAATATGTAGGTAATAAACACCACCTCTCCTAGTGAGCATTCCACATGTCATCAAGGTGGAGAAACCAACATGTGTCTCACCTAGTACGGTTTGCAACTCACCTAGATCAATGTCTAGAGCAGTCGCAAGCACAGTGATGACACCTCCTCCTGTGATTGGCCCTTGGCTTTGGGAGGCTTGCTGCTCCAGGTAGCGCACAAGGATGGCGCCCAAGTTGAGTGACAGGTTGCAGTTGATGTAAGAAGCCTTTGCAAGGACTAGGATGTCCTCCTTGTTGAGTCTCGTGAACTCATTACGTGTCTACAAGGTGTTAGAAATAACATAGAACAAATAGCGAACTACAGGATGTTGAATATTCTTCCCCTTGTTCACTCTGCTAGTGAAGCTCATTCCATTATAGTATTGATCGGGGGAAGGAATTAAGCCAGTAAAGGATGCGCGTAAAGCATGAACATCATTTTTTGGAAAATTAAAGCATGCACACCATTCATCTAATGTTAAAGTGTAGTTGTTGTTCATCAGACGGAAAGAAATAGTATCCTCTCCTTGCCATAGTTTAACGGTGCTTTAAAACGAACTTAAGAATTCAATGGTTAAGCTGTGATAAGTAGGTACATCATTGTACACAAAGTTTTGCAGGCCAGCTCTATTGCAAAGTAAATTAAAGTCATCAGAAATAACGAGTTGGTTCAATATAATGGGGAAAGCCCACTTGGTGGCCTTCACTTCGCGGTTCTTGATCTTGTTGAAGCGTTCACGATGGGCCTCATCCCTGAACCGTATCCCCATGCGTTCTTAGGCGATAGCTCGAGAAGCGCTAGCGGTGGCACGAGCATGAGTTTGGCTCCTTGTGTTCATCATATAAAATATTAAAGAAAGGCAAAAATAAAACTTTTTGATCCAAGAACAGTAAGTATAATATATTTCTCATCTAAGCACACTAAAGAATCTCCGCAAGATAATAATATTGGCAAGAAAATCATGGCAATTGGTTCATAGTAGGTCTCACCCTAGATTGACAATGACAATAGATTGAAGATGAATTTGCAAAAAGTAATTGGAGGATCGGAGGAGGAACATACCGTAGATCACTTGTGTGCGAGGAAATCAAACGAAATTGAGTAGAGATGAAGATCCCTTGATGTTTTGAGAGAGTTTGGAGGTAGAAGAAAGAAAAAAGGATTGAAGTTTTGGAGTTGGGAGTACCTTGCCGTGCCATTTTGTGGTCGGACACAACTATACGGGCGCAACTATACGGGCGGAACATTTGTTCTGGCCGTATAGTTGGTGTTCTGTCAAAATATTAGGGTTTCCTCCTGGCGGCGCAGCTATACGGACGCAACTATATGGGCAGAACAAAATGTTCCGCTCGTATAGTTGGTCGTTAAACTGCCTATCCCTGCGAAAGAAAATTTGCAAAGGCATCGATATCTATACGACTGGAACTATACGGCCAGAATTTTTATTCATGCCGTATAGTTGGTCGCTAAACTCCCAGTACATAGGAAAAGAAATTGTACGGAGGCATTGATATTTATACGACCGGAACTATACAGCTAGAATTTTTATTCCCACCGTATAGTTGGTCGTTAAACTATCTGTACACATGAAAAGAAATTGAACGGAGGCATTGATAACTATACGATCGGAACTATACGGCCAGAATTTTTATTCCCGCTGTATAGTTGGTCGCTAAACTCACAGTACATATTGCAGAAAAAATTTCGATGGCAAAGATAACTATACGACCGGAACTATATGGCCGTAATTTTCATTCGTGCCGTATAGTTGGTCGTTAAACTCTCTATGTGCTTCAAAAAAAATTGGTTCTTCGTAAACTATTTCTTTTCCTGTAACTTAGTGATATACCTTGTTTTTGACAGAAAATTGATAGTAAATATTGTCGACTAACAATAGCATGAATAAAGCAGAATTTCAAGTATTATCGAACTTCTTCTCCTCAAATGGAGTTTTCTAGCACTCTTTATTGAACATGAACTTAAACTAAAAATTTAACTCAAACTTTAATTTAACATGGATTGCCTCCCATGGAGCGCTCTTTTATGGTCAATAGCATGACCTTAATGATACTCACTTGGGCCAGATGAGTGGAACACCCACTCCAAAGTAATTGGCCTTCAAAGTGATGGCCTCCTTCTCGTCATGTTTGACTTTCTTCTTCCTGGGGAAATGAATAACAAAAGGATCCCGTGAAGGAAATTGCAACTTCACGTTCCCTTCATGAAGGTTAATTAAAGCCTTTATAGTTCTCAAGAAAGGACAGCCTAATATTATAGGAGCAACAATATCTTTAGGCATGTCAACTATAACAAAATCAATGAGAGCAGGACAACCTTTGATGTAAACTAAAGTGTTCTCCTTAATCCCTACAACTTGTTTGTAGGTAGAATCTTCTAGATGCAATTTTAACTCAGTAATTTCAAAGGAGCCAAGATTTAACTTGTTAAAAATACTCTTTGGAATTGTTGAGACGCTTGCACCTAGATCACAAAGTGCAGCTATCTCATTGGTTCCAATCTTTATATTGGTAATAGGCTCAAATATGTCATCTAGTTTAACAGGTAACTTTTTAGTGATTTTCTTGTATTCCTCTTCAAGCTCGCATACCTTGATTGCTACTTGATAATGAAAATGTTAATACATGGCTTCATCGTTACTTTCACTTACTAGAATTTTGATGTTGATCCTCTTTACGAGATCTTCGATGGTGTAACTCGGTGAAGGGGCATTACTATAATCAAGTTCTTCAGGCTCCTCCCTTTGGATCCTCATCATTTTGAGTTCTTCAATAGGATCGGGCTTAGCTTTACATGTAAATTTAGCTAGAATGAGAGTTTGACTCTCGGTTATCTTACCTAGCTGTGCTTGATCCTTGTTCTTTCTTGAAGGGCCTGCAAATCATTTCTCAAACTAACAACTTGGTTGGATAATTTACCAAGCATAGCATCATGGTTCTCCGTAATTTTGACTAGAATATTATTTTGTTCATCTTGTGAGTCTATGAAAGACTTAAGCGTTTCTTGGACACTACTATTACTAGTTCCCATATTATTATTAGAGTTACTTGTAGGACTAGCATAATGTTTCTGAAAGTTAGGATTGTAACTCTTCTTACAAGCAGGGTTGTAATCATTATGAGCTACGAAGTCTATTTCTTCTATATTTTTTTCAGGGGTGGCTCTTACCTGAGATTCCTTACCTTTTACGGCTAGTATGAGCTCATCCAACTTAGCATTTAGATCTTCGTTCTCTTGTGGTGGGATAGAGTTCATCTTCTTCGTGTTTTATCTTTCCACATGCCATTGGGCATGGTTGTCTTGCATATTGTCTAGCAGCAGCTTTGCTTTGGTAATATGTTTACCCATAAATGTTCCTCTAGCTGTAGTATCAAGCATAGACTTAGACACAGGATTAAGAGCATTATAAAATAAATGGAGGATTAACCAATCTTCCATCCCATGACTAGGATAGTTTCTTAGGAATTATTTCATCCTCTCTCATGCAAGTGCTAGTGGCTCACGCTCTTCCTATCTAAAGCTAGTAATATTAGATCGGAGTTGCATAGTCTTTGTAGGTGGGAAAATTTTAGTCATAAATAAAGAGGTACATCCCACCCATGATGTAATAGTATTTTTAGGCAAAGATAGCAATCATTATTTAGCTCTCCCTCTTAGAGAGAAAGGAAATAGACGTAATTTGACCGCATCAGGGTCAACGTCTTTTATACGCATCATATCACATATTTCAGTGAAAGTATTTAAGTGCATACCTGCGTCTTCAACAACAGAGCCTCCAAATTGATTCTATTGAACCAAACTTAAGTAATGGGGCTTAATTTTATAGTCATCAGCAGCGATTCCTGGATGAGTAATAGGAGTACCCAAATAATCACTATTGGGAGTAGCAAACTCCCCAAGCTTCTTTTCAGCCATACTTCCTATGTTTTGGGGTTTTCTTAGATTAAAAATTATAATAGTAAAAACAAGAATTTAAGGAATAACTAATTTTTTTGGTTTATCAAATAAAGATTGAAAGAAAACTAACAAAATTAAAAACAAGAATTAAGCCCCATTAATAGGTCTGTGGCAGAGACTTTTTGGCAAGGTCTGGCTTCTTCGGGGCTTGTCTTCTTGTCGCCTGAGGTTTCTTTATATAGGGGTCCCTTCACGAAAGTTGTTCTGTTTGACCTAACGGTGGTGGCGCCAACTATAAGACCAGAGCTATACGGTCAGAATTTTTGACCCGTCCGTATAGTTGTTCGTTACGGCGTCTTCCTCCATTGTTCGGCTCCTGTTTCTTCTAGGTGTTAGAAATCTCATATCTTTGACTTTCATGTAGTGATTCCCTCCTTTAAACGACATTATCTGCGTAGGAAAAATACAAGAACAAAGGATTGCATACCCCTATGAATATTAGCATTAGTGGCAGGGTTTAGAGAGATATTTCATCAAAAATATGATTAATATCCAGTTTAAATGTGGATGTAGATGGCTATATTTCAGAGCCATCAGATGGGTTGATCTTTCACGAACCCCTTTCAAATCGAGGGTGGAGTACGAGGAAGGAGAGGGGAGATGAACATGACAAACTCATGCACGAATAACATGATGAACACACACACATGAAGACACGATACACACCAATAGCTCATGCCGGCGGTGACCGGTCTGGCTCAATCCCTAGGATCAGCGTTGGGCGGAGGGCTCTCTCTCGAACTGGCACAGCAAGTAAGGAGTCTCGGTGAGATCTTGACGTCTTGGAAAAATGTGGATGGCAAGGCCTTGTACAACACGGGAGGCATGATGCAAACTCCAATGAGGTTTGTGATATTTTGTGCTCCTCTATCGAGGGAGCACGAGGAAGATAGATCCACAAGGAGTGTCCACTAATTCCAAATATCATGCCTAGGGTTACAATAGAAGTGGGGGACTATATATAGGCCAGCCACTAGTTTAGGGGTGGTTTAGGCAATAAAGGGTTAAGTCTAGATGGATTTGTGTTTACATAGGCCAAAGGCCCAAAAGGCTTTTAACATGCCTGTCTCACTTACAACAGAGACTCCGGTGTCAGGGGGGCGGAGACTCTGGGGTGGCCGGAGACTCTGGGGTGGAGCTTAGTCTCTAGGGCCGATATCGGGGTGGCATACAGAGAGTTCCTGGGTGGGGTCCAGAGTCGTAGCCCGAGTCCTAGGGCGGAGATTCTAGGGTCGAAGGCCAGAGACTCGAGTCTGGAGTTGCATGAAGTAGTAATGCACGGTGTAGTTGCATGAAGTAGTAATCCATCCAAGGATGTATCAAAGTCACACGAGGAGAGGAGCGAGTTAACCTTAGATTGTAGTAGTTTAGCTCGGACTCGAGTCATTGGTCCACTTGGGGGACTGGGTGGTGTAGAAGTAGGGACGTCCGTAGGATGGGCTACATCAAAACCGAGGTCGACAACCGAAGCCTCGGTACTCTCCTTCATGTGTTGATCAAGAAGAACTTGAAGGATTGGGAGGAATGCATTCCCCACGCTGAATTCGCCTACAATCACACGAAACACTTGACAACAAAGATGAGCCCATTGATGATCATCTATGGCTTCAAGCCCCTCACCGCGCTCAACATCCTACCACTACCTCTACATGAGCACACCAAACTATGAAGAAGCTTCACGAATAAACAAGAGCTACAATCGAGCAACAAGGCTCAACAAGGACAAGAAAGAGTTGATCTTTGAGGAAGGTGACCTCGTGTGGATACACCTAAGAAAAGACCTCATCCCCAAAGAACGCGTCTCCAAGCTCAAGCCACGGGGTGAGGGTCCCTTCAAGGTCCTAAAGAGAATCAACAACAATGCCTACATCATCGACATTCTGACCTTCAAGTACCTTGTGAGCAATACGTTCAACGTCAAGGACCTTTCGCCTTTCCATGGAGTTGTTCAAGATGATAACAATGAAGAGTCGAGGATGACTCTTTTCCAAGGGGGGAGCTGATGCATCCCGTCCTATGGACGCGCCTACATCTACACCACCAAGTCCCCCAAGTGGACCGATGACTCGTGTCGAACCAAGCTCCTCCAAGCTAAGGTCAATTCGCTCCTATCCTCGTGTGACTTTGATAAATCCTCGGATGGCTTGCTACTTCATACTTCGATGTTGTGTATCCTCAAGTATCAAGACGTGAACCCACGAAGCGGAGAAGCCTCGACCGAAACCCCTCCAGCAGCTTCCAGATGCCATCGGTACTGCGGTACTACCACATCGGACAGAGAGCCACCGCCTGAAGCCCCATGCCTCACTATTACCAAGACAGCAGCACTACAGCCTCGACGGGTACTACCGCCTACAACAAGCAGTACTACCGCATGCCCCTGAATACCGCATCATCGCCTCGGCTCGATTCGTTACCAGTGTGCGGTACTACCGGCCGTCATCAGTACTACCGGTCACCAAGTTCGCTTCTACCGGACGACCCAGTGCCTACGTGCACCACATCGGCCCTTAGGCCCTTTAACGCACCCTTTTATATTTTAAGTTTCCCAAATTACCCTTGAACTTGTGGCTGGCCTATATATAGTCCCCCACCTCTATTGTAAACCCTAGGCTTGATATTTGGAATTAGTGGACACCCCTTGTGGATCTATCTAGTTCTTGCCTCATGCTTCTTTGATCCAAATATCACAAACCTCGTTGGAGTTTGCACCGTGCCTCCCTCATTGTATAAGGCCTTGGCATTGGAGTCCCTTTGCCAAGACTTCAAGAGCTCACCAAGACTCCCTACTCGCCGTGCTATTTCGAGAGAGAGCACTCTGCCCTTACATCGATAATAGGGATGGGGCCGGACCAGTCACCGCCAGCGTGAGCTATAGGTGTGTATCATGTATTTGTGTGTGCGTATGTTATTTGTGTGTGATTTCACGGATTCCATCCTCTCCCTCTTCCCCACTCATTCCGCCTTGATTTCAAGGGATTCATGAAAGATGGGGCTGTAACTACCTCGGTGAGTTACGCTCTTAGTTACATGCCTGGATGAACGAAAGTGGTTAAAATAGTACGGTGGGGCCTAGGGCCACTCACGGTAGACCTTTCGGCCGTCCTACCACTTTCAGAACATCGGGACAAGAACGAGCAGTGTAATCGGCAGGCGAAGGGATCAACTACATACACAAATGAGTATGTATGCAAGCCACATACAACAGTCCTCAGAGCCATTCCATCTAAAAGAAATAGAAATATTGCAACGCCATACGGCAAGATTCAAATGTCCTAGATAGAGATAATAATTTAGGATAGCTCCTCATACAACAAACATCAGAGTATCAGGCGGAAGCGGAAACAAGATCTGAGTACGGATAAGAAGCAAATCGGCATAAGATGCCACATAAATAAACACATCCCGCCCACAGATCTCACGGATCCCCGTTCCTGGAATCTCTACACTGAATGATCGTTGCCAACATCATCTTTCTCCTCCACCCAGTATCCATCTTGCGGGTACACCTGTTCATCTGAATCAAACAATTTATCATGTGAGACCCTAGGGGTACTCAGCCAGTCTTTATGCCAGTAAAGGGGACACAACCTGGGGTGACACAATTGTAGCAAAAGATAATATCTAACAATTCTATAGATACTCGCTAACCATCCGCCTAACCAATGATAGACGGATGTCCGTGAATTAAGATCAACAGTTATAACAATATAATTAACAGATCCATCCTCCTCCTCGCTTACCAACGAGGAAGCGGACGAACAACCCCCATCATCCGTTGGCAGTTTTATTCCCCATTCCATGAGTATTGCACTATTTACTAGTCAAGTACTTAGTCAATTTAAAAGCGGTACTTTAGTTATACTTGTCTATGATCGAGAAACTGTGCTCCAAGTCGTCCATAACCGCGGACACGGCTTTCGGAAAGATTTACCCTGTAGGGGTGCACGAATAGCAACACACACTCGATCAACCTCGAAAAAAACCAACTCAATACCCAACAAGGCATTCACGACAAAGCGATCACAGGATTCAGAAATATTTCAGGGGGCCACCCCATTAAGCTACCCGCAACGAAGTTGGCCGGCTCCGAGATGGACCCAAGGTTTGCGTCAATGGCTGTAAACGACTGGGAACCCGAAAGTGTGACTAGGCTTGTTGATACCGCGAAAACACTCCGCATCCAAAACAGTATAGGTGCTCCACGCACAATCTTAAATAAAACAGTAAAGCATGGCATAAGTACAGGATAGTAACAAAGCCCCAAACTACTTTGTGGCCCCAAGAAATAAGAATGAATCAAGCTCTGGCTCAGGGGGGTCCATAAGGCCTCCCGGATGTGGATAGTGTGAATAGTCAAGGAACAGGAATCAAGTACTCAGGGTCCTACGGGACACAAGTGAGCATGAAAAACCAAATAGCGGATATTGCTCACCGGTGCCTCTTTCCTTAGTTATCACATTACTACTCAGGTTATGTTGTTTAGGTACCTCGTTATTCATCAGACACTCACATACCCTACACATGCTTTTCTACGACTCGCATGGCTCAAACAACTCCTATAGTAATGGCTCATGGGATGGAGGAACAAGCTTCGGTGGGGTTTAAAGTAAAGGCTATGCAGTACTTGGGATTCAATTTAATGCAATCGTGACTCAATGATGCAAGAATAAGATAGAGGCAATATGTACTATATGTATGCAAGCATGTGGTAGTGCTTGCCTGGCAGCTCAGTTGAAGCGAGAGATGGATCTGGGTAGTACTCCTGTGATTCCTGGTAATTCTCCTGCTGGGCGTCTATTCGAAGAAGAACCAAACAAACAAGGGCTAAAATAAATAAAGTGCACAAGCATATGAATTAAAATGTGACAAGCAAACAAGTATGCCATGATGAATGATGCACAATTTACATGGTATTAAAGTAGCATGGCATGGTAAGGTGTGGGGTGCAAGAATAAAGCATTTTATTATATATTTACCCATGTTTTATTGTCATAACAGCTCATATTTTGAATAATGACATGATGCATGCTTCAATTCAGAACAAGGACTACATAGATAGAACGGGCTCGTCGCGCTGATCGATTTAGACATATTATTTGCCCAAATTGGAGTTATAGAATTAAAGTTATTAATTTATTAAAAAAGGGCATTTATTTGTAATTTTAATCATCTCGAAATTTTAAAGTGGTCAAACAATATTTTGAATGGCATATTTTAATTCCTCAGATTTTTCTGATTCAAAAACATATAGTATATGTATTATTTGGATTTGTATTTTAAAAGTTATTTAAAATCTGATTTGAGTTTGAATTTAAACAATTTCTGAAATCATGTTTATTTAAACATAAATTCGCCAGATCTTTTTTACACCCAGAGTATTCCAGCCCAAGCCACTGACGTATGGGGCCGGTGCACACTGGGCCCAGTGGTTAACGTTGCTCAGCCGTGGCTTTTCTCACCACGGCGCTACCTAGCCGCTGCGGTTGACAGGTGGGCCAGCGAGGCTAGGGCCCATGTGCCAGGGGGTAACCCGCAGAGGCTGGCAGGTGGGGAGCATGCTGGAGCGCGGGTTGGTTATTCAAAACTGCAGGGGCATTTTTGTAAACTGGACGGGAGGCTGACTGGTGGGCTCGGTTGGACCGCGGGTTAAGCAGCAAAAGATCTGGGGGTGGTTTGAGCAAAGTGGCCCGCGTGCAATGTTCTTCTCCTTCTCTGAACTATCTGACGACAAAAACATGCACGCCGGGGACAGAGCGCGGTGCGGGGGGCTCGAACTGGCGACCTCGCGCGCGCGAGCGGCGGCGGCTACCGCTGGGCTAGGGAGGGGTTGGTGTTAGGAACTGCAGGCGCGGCTAGATGTGTCTCTGCAACACGGCGACGAGCAGACACGCGCGCGACGCCAGTGCACGGAGGGTGCCCGGTGTAAGGAACGGCGACGCTAGACGGCGACAGCGAGACGGAGGGTGTCAGGGAGGGAGAGGGTCGTACCGCGGAGAGATCGGTGTGGTCGGATCGGGACGAGGCGCCGCAAGGCGTCGGCGGAGCTGGCGAACCGGGGATCTAGGATTTCGTCGGGCGGCGCTGGTTCCGGCGATCCTGGCGCTCCTCCTCCACGTTGGCGCATCTAGGGCGAAACAGGGGATTGTCCTTGGTCTCCTCGATCACCTCCACGTCGCGCGCGCCGGCAGGAACGAGGGGTAGACGGCGCTACTGGCGGCGGCCGGCGAGAGGTAGACGGCATCGATGGAGAGGAAAGAGGGGAGAGGCAGGGGCCTGGGGTGGATCTGGTGAGGTAGAGGAGGCGTGGGGAAAAGTACAAGGCGAGGGCGAGGGCGAGGTAGCGTGTGGGCATGGGGTAGAGATAAAGGTGGCTTCGTCCACCTTTCTCCACCTTCTCTCATGTGCTCGAGCTGGCTCGGCGTGAGCAGGGCAGGGGCAGGGAGAGGGGCTGCAGGTGGGGCCGAGGAAGAGAGGAGGGAAGGTGGGGCCTTGTGGCAGCGAGAGAAGAGAGAGAGGCCGAGAGAGAGGGGGAACTCGGGTTAGCTAGGTGCGGTCTCGGGTTAGGGTTTTGTTATGGTTGGGGTAGGGTAGCTGAGGTGTGGGACCAACATGGTGGAGGGACAGAGAGAAAAAGAGAGAGGTGAGTGAGATCAAGGGTTAGGGTTTAGTGTAGAATTAGGGTTAGAAAGAAAAGAGAGGAAACTAGGGTTAGGGTTTAGATTAGGTGTTTAGGTTTTTATACATGTTGATAAGATCAATCCAAGAGGAAAAATGAGGGCTTGAATCTAGTTTAAGGGGAGGTGAAGGTGAACCCAAGAAAAAGAGAGAGGAATGGGATTTATAGAAAAGACCTCATTTGATCATGCATGAAGAAAAATAAAATGGTGTTGAGGAGAGTATGGGGATAGTGGAGAGGTGATGGAGATGATCCACAAAGAAAAGAACCAATAAAACCAAGAGGAATCAAATGGGCTAAAGGTGGTGATGGTGGTTGCATGGCCCATGCAAAATATTTAATGCCATGTCTTATTCTTGTGAAAACAATATTAATAATATGGCATTATTCTTATGCATTCCTAAGAAGTGGAATAAAGGCCAAGCAAAAGAATTTATAGATTTAGATCCCTTCCAACTCACATGAGCTAGAATAAATACCAAAAGAAAATAAAAGCCCATGGTAAATGGAATGGTGGAATTATAAGGTGGTGAAAAGAAAGGTGATGGAGTTGAATAAAAGATATGCCCCAACTCAACCTGGGCATTTAAACAATATAACAATAACCAAATACAATATCAAGAGGCAAATACAATTAATAATGCATATGAGAGAAGAACCAAAAGAAAAGGGTTTTATATGATGCTCAAATGCAAGGTGGCATGATGACATGAGCATGATATAATTATGATGCAACAATTGTATATAGGAAGTAGCCAATATATTACTAGACCAAGTAGCATTACCATTGTTAGACAATTGGGATGCAACTCTCCCCCACTAAACAGGAATCTCGCCCCGAGATTCTAGGAAGAAGAAGACTCAAAGAGGGTAGGATACTTGGCACGGAGCTCATCTTCACGTTCCCAAGTGGCTTCATCAACGGAATGGTGCGACCACTGCACCTTCCAGAACTTGATGGACTTGTTGCGAGTCCTTCTTTCTACGACTTCTAGAATTTTTATGGGGTGTTCTTGATAAGACAGATCTTCTTGGAGATTGATGAGTTCATGGTCCACGGTCCTCCCGAGATCCTTGAAGCACTTCTTGAGTTGAGACATGTGGAAAACATCATGGACTTTGAGTTGTTCAGGGAGCTCAAGAGCATAAGCCACTTCTCCTCTTCTTCCACGAATTTTGAAAGGACCGATGTATCTAGGAGCCAGCTTTCCTTTGATACCAAAGCGGTGCGTGCCTCTCATGGGAGTGACACGAAGGTAAACGAGATTACCAGGGACATACTCCATGTCCGTGTGCTTTCTGTCATAATTGCTCTTCTGGCGACTTTGAGCAATCTTCAGGTTTTCAAGAATGATGTGAACTTTCTCCTCCGCTTGAGTTACAATGTCGAGGCCAAACAATATTCTTTCACCTGCGCCTGACCAACCAATCGGAGTTCTGCATTTGCAACCATAGAGAGCCTCAAATGGTGCCATCTTTAGACTTTTCTGGAAACTGTTGTTGTAAGAGAATTCAGCATAAGGAAGACATTCTTCCCACTTCATGCCAAAAGAGATAACGCAAGCACGGAGCATATCTTCTAGAATCTGATTGATCCTTTCAACTTGTCCTTGCGACTGAGGGTGGTAAGCTGTGCTGAAGTTCAATTTTGTTCCCAAAGCATTTTGGAAACTTCCCCAGAACTTGGAAGTGAAGATGCTTCCACGGTCTGAAGTGATCTCAAGAGGAACTCCATACAGAGAGACAATTCTGTTGATATAGAGCTCAGCCAAGTGAATTGCAGAAATTGTTTCCTTCACTGGAAAGAAGTGAGCTCCTTTAGAAAGCCTGTCAATGACAACAAAGATTGCATTGTTGCCCTTCTGCGACCTTAGAAAACTAGTGATGAAGTCCATCTCTACTTTCTCCCATTTCCATTCCGGAGGCTTCAATGGCTGTAGAAGACCGGAAGGTTTCTGATGGACAGCTTTAACTCAGCGACAGACATCACACTCCGAGACATACTTGGCACAATATCGTTTCAATCCAGGCCACCAATATTTTGTTTTCAAGTCCATGTACATCTTAGTGCTGCCAGGGTGGATAGAAAGAACAGAATCATGCGCCTCCTTGAGAACTTGCTCTCTTAAACCCGGGTAGTTCGGAACAAACATCCAGTGTTCAAAGAAAAGAGTGCCTTGGTCCTCAACGTGAAAAGACTCATACTTCGGAAGCTGAATGTTGGAGATGATCTTTTTAGTGTAAGGATCACCAAGCTGAATGGAGCGAACTTTTTCTTCCAAGAGCGGTGTTGCCAGAAGGTTCATAAGATACCCTTGATCCACAATTTCAAGGTTGAGCTTGCGGAATTCCTCGCATAAGAGAGGTTGTTGTTCTTCCACCATGAGATTGTTGACATAAGCTTTTCAGCTGAGAGCATCGGCCATGACATTGGCTTTGCCCGGAGTGTAGTTGATGGTCAAATCGAAATCATTGATTGTTTCAATCCACCTCCTCTGACGAAGGTTGAGATCAGGTTGTGTGAAGATATACTTCAGACTCTTGTGATCAGAAAAGATCTCACAACGGTTGCCAAGCAAGTAATGCCTCCATACTTTCAAAGCAAAGACAACTGCTGCGAGTTCGAGGTCATGTGTAGGATAGTTGATTTCGTGCGTCTTCAATTGACGAGATACATAAGCAACAACTTGTTTTTCTTGCATAAGGACCGCACCCAATCCTTGCAATGATGCGTCACAGAATATCTGGAAAGGCTTTGATGTATCTGGAGGAACCAAGACTGGTGTGGAAGTGAGCTTCTATTTGAGTGTTTCAAAGCTTGCTTGACATGCAGGAGTCCAAAGGTATTTCTTGCCTTTCTTGAGGAGATCGGTAAGAGGTTTCACAATCTTTGAGAAGTTTTGAACGAAGCGACGACAGTAACTGGCCAAACCAAAGAAACTCCGGATTTCTTTGACATTTATGGGTGGAAGCCAGTCCATAATTGTCTTAATAGTTTCTGGGTTGACGGCAATGCCCTTGGCAGAGATGACGTGACCAAGGTAGGTGACTTGAGGCATCCAAAACTCACACTTGGAGAACTTTGCATACAGGCGGTTCTCACGAATCTTGTTTAGGACACACCGAAGGTGTTCTTCATGTTCTTCTTTTGACTTAGAATAGACTAGAATGTCATCCAGATAGACCGCAACGAACTTATCAAGATACTCCATGCAAACCGAGTTCATAAGCCTCGAGAAGGTGGCAGGTGCATTGGTGAGACCGAAAGACATGACCGTGTACTCATACAGGCCATAACGAGTGGTGAAAGCTGTTTTGGCAACATCTTCCTTGCGAATCTTGATTTGATGATAACCACTTCTCAAATCAAGTTTAGAGAATACCACAGCTCCAGCTAGCTGATCGAAGAGATCATTAATCCGCGGAAGGGGATATTTATTCTTGATTGTTTTAGCATTGAGTGCCCGATAGTCAACACAAAGTCTATCAGTCTTGTCTCGCTTCTTCACAAAGATGGTTGGACTACCCCAAGAAGAATTACTGTGCTGAATGAAACCCAACTTCTCTTGTTCATCCAACTGATGTTTGAGTTCAGCCAACTCAGCAGGACCCATTTTATAAGGCCGCTTGGAGATAGGAGCGGTACCAGGTTCAAGTTCAATGACAAACTCTACCTCACAATCCGGAGGCATACCTGGCAACTCTTCAGGAAAGACATCTGGGAACTCACAGACTACAGGAACACTCTGAATACCTTCCATAGCATCATCATTCAGAACCGCCAAAGAATAAAGCTGAATTGCAGGAGTCGGACTTGGAGAATAGACTATATGGCCTTCAGGAATTTTCAGAGAAACCGAACGTTCAGCACAATCAATCACAGCTACATTTTCTGTTAACCAATCCATGCCCAAGATAACATCAATATCAGAATTGCCCAGAATAATTAAGGAAGCCGGAAACGAAGAACCACCAATCTCAATTCGATTGTTATGGCTGATTTTAGAAGATGCCATTGTTGCTCCAGGAGAAAGGATCATTAAACACTTGGGGAGAGGATCCATTGCTAACTCATTCTCATTTGAAAATTTGTGAGAAACAAAAGAATGTGAAGCACCAGAATCAAACAAAACTCGTGCAGGAACTGAGTTAACAGGAAGCATACCCATCACAACTCCAGGAGCATGCTCAGCTTGAGCGACGTTGACACAGTTGGCACGAGCAACTGTAGACCCAGGCTTGGTGTTGATGTTGAGAGCCCGAGGTGGAGGTGCACGAATCATAGGAGAACTTGCTGCAGGTCTTGGAGGTGGTGGTGGAAGAGCTTTGTTGTTCATTGGACAATTCCAGTGCCGATGCCCAGTGTTTCCACAAGTATAGCAAGCACCAGGTGGACGTGGAGCAACGTAGCTAGGGACTCCGCCAGGCGCTCCAGGGTAGTTGTGGTTGTAGCCCCTGGGAGCCGCAGTGAAGGAGTTTAATGGCCTTGCTGCGTAGGTTGACGGTCTTGGTGGAGCAGGGAGCGACGGTGGGGTGTTAGGACCCCAGACACGACGCTTAGAAGGAGCTATCATAGCAGAAGAACTTGCTGTATCACTGTTGTGTTTCTTTGACTCCTCAAACACTTGCCTACTTGCTTCTTCCTGCAGAGCTGTGTGTTTGAGTTCCAGAAAAGACCCCGGCCTTGCATGAGTGATTGCATATTTGATGGAAGCATTGAGGCCTTGCCGGAACCTCTTTTGCTTCTTCTTGTCATCAGAGATCTCATCGCCACCATACCAAGAAAGGTTCATGAAGTTTCTGATGTAGGTATTGACATTGTCAGTGCCCTGCTTGAGGTTGAGAAACACTTCCTTCATCCTTTCCATGACAATTTCTGACAGATATTGCTCTTTGAAAGCAGCAGTGAATTGCTCCCAAGTAGGCTGAAAACTAGAGAGGTCTGCCTTGAGGTAATTTTCCCACCACAGAGCTGCATCTCCCTTCAGAAGGTGAGTGGCACATTTGACCCATTCTTGCTCGGGAACATCCGCAGTCATCAGCAACCTTGACACTTCACGCAGCCAATCATCCGCATCAAGTGGCTGATCAGACACCTCAAATTGGCATGGGTTGAACTTCAGAAAACTCTTGATGTCTCCTCGCTTGGGAGGTGGAGGTAGTGGAACAAACTCATTCCTCCTGACACTTTCCTCGAAGCGCTGCTGGTTCTGCTGCATAGTGCCCAAAACATTTGCAATACTTGCCAAAGCAGCCCCAAGTTCAGGTGGTATGTCCTCCTCAGAACGGCGTGGTGGTGCCATCCAGTGATTGATATAAAACACAAGTCAGTACAATAATGGAGAATGATAATAATCCAAAATAGTACCAAAATGGAATTAACCAAGATTAAAGGATGCAATTCACTGAGATGATATTAAAATATCAACAAAGTTCAAGGCAACTAGAAGATATTAAGCATAACGCACACGACTGAACAAGGAGTGTGGTACACAAGCTATTAAAGAAAAAATTTCCGCAAATTTCGGCATTAAAATACCACTATATGAGCAAAACCACTACACGAATCAAGATTAGTAACTCTACTAGTTCAACATACAAGAGCAAATGATAAAAGTAGTGGTA
The DNA here is from genome assembly GCA_910589775.1 of Avena eriantha. Lineage (NCBI taxonomy): Eukaryota > Viridiplantae > Streptophyta > Magnoliopsida > Poales > Poaceae > Avena > Avena eriantha. The sequence goes on along the minus strand of OU342741.1, from coordinate 267,855,930 downwards.
GGGTCGCGACTCCATCCCGCACTCAAATCATCACTCCACACATGAATCAGTAAAACACATATCCCAACACCTTCTCCTTAAGAGAACCTAAAGATTGGTAACTACGAAAAAGAACACCCCAACAAGATAACGTCGGATAACAAAGAGTAAGATAGATCGCATCGTTATACAACGAATCAGATAGATCGCATCGGTTTACAAAGGCCTGTCGGTATGGAATGTACCAACAGTTGATAACCAAAAGGCAGATAGTGATAACATTTGGATGCAACAGATAGACAAGGAATCACACAGACACACACACACACACAACCTATGGTACTACGGAACCCAGCGTGAATCCTAGTTTGAATTTTAGAAGAGAATTGAAAACGTTACACTTCCTTACCAGAAAAGGGTGGGTGGGTGGGTAAGAAGAAAAATGGAAGCAGTCCTACTCTCACGTTTTGTTTTTCCCTAGTATAAATAACTACCAAAAATATTTGCTAGACTGACAACGACCATTTTCGCTGAGACCCTGAAGGGCGGGATGGCTCTGATACCAATTGTAACTACCTCGGTGAATTACGCTCTCAGTTACATGCCTGGATGAACGAAAGTGGTTAAAATAGTACGGTGGGGACCAGGGCCACTCACGGTAGACCTTTCGGCCGTCCTAACCACTTTCAGAACATCGGGACAAGAACGAGCGGCGTAATCGGTAGGCGAAGGGATCAACTACATACACAAATGAGTATGTATGCAAGCCACATACAACAGTCGTCAGAGCCATTCCATGTAAAAGAAATAGAAATATTGCAACGCCATACAGCAAGATTCAAATGTCCTAGATAGAGATAATAATTTAGGATATCTCCTCATACAACAAACATCAGAGTATCAGGCGGAAGCGGAAACAAGATCCGAGTACGGATAAGAAGCAAATTGGCATAAGATGCCACATAAATAAACACATCCCGCCCACAGATCTCACGGATCCCCGTTCCTGGAATCTCTACACTGAATGATCGTTGCCAACATCATCTTTCTCCTCCACCCAGTATCCATCTTGCGGGTACACCTGTTCATCTGAATCAAACAATTTATCGTGTGAGACCCTAGGGGTACTCAGCCAGTCTTTATGCCAGTAAAGGGGACACAACCTGGGGTGACACAATTGTAGCAAAAGATAATATCTAACAATTCTATAGATACTCGCTAACCATCCGCCTAACCAATGATAGACGGATGTCCGTGAATTAAGATCAACAGTTATAACAATATAATTAACAGATCCATCCTCCTCCTCGCTTACCAACGAGGAAGCGGACGAACAACCCCCATCATCCGTTGGCAGTTTTATTCCCCATTCCATGAGTATTGCACTATTTACTAGTCAAGTACTTAGTCAATTTAAAAGCGGTACTTTAGTTATACTTGTCTATGATCGAGAAACTGTGCTCCAAGTCGTCCATAACCGCGGACACGGCTTTCGGAAAGATTTACCCTGTAGGGGTGCACGAATAGCAACACACACTCGATCAACCTCGAAAAAAACCAACTCAATACCCAACGAGGCATTCACGACAAAGCGATCATAGGATTCAGAAATATTTCAGGGGGCCACCCCATTAAGCTACCCGCAACGAAGTTGGCCGGCTCCGAGATGGACCCAAGGTTTGTGTCAATGGCTGTAAATGACTGGGAACCCGAAAGTGTGACTGGGCTTGTCGATATCGCGAAAACACTTCGCATCCAAAACAGTACAGGTGCTCCACGCACAATCTTAAATAAAACAGTAAAGCATGGCATAAGTACAGGATAGTAACAAAGCCCCAAACTACTTTGTGGCCCCCGAGAAATAAGAATGAATCAAGCTCTAGCTCAGGGGGGTCCATAAGGCCTCCCGGATGTGGATAGTGCGAATAGTCAAGGAACAGGAATCAAGTACTCGGGGTCCTACGGGACACAAGTGAGCATGAAAAACCAAATAGCGGATATTGCTCACCGGTGCCTCTTTCCTTAGTTATCCCATTACTACTTAGGTTATGTTGTTTAGGTACCTCCTTATTCATCAGACACTCACATACCCTACACATGCTTTTCTACGAATCGCATGTCTCAAACAACTCCTGTCGTAATGGCTCATGGGATGGAGGAACAAGCTTCGGTGGGGTTTAAAGTAAAGGCTATGCAGTACTTGGGATTCAATTTAATGCAATCGTGACTCAATGATGCAAGAATAAGATAGAGGCAATAGGTACTATACGGATGCAAGCATGTGGTAGTGCTTGCCTGGCAGCTCAATTGAAGCGAGAGATGGATCTAGGTAGTACTCCTATGATTCCTGGTAATTCTCCTGTTGGGCGTCTATTCGAAGAAGAACCAAACAAACAAGGGCCAACATAAATAAAGTGCACACGCATATGAATTAAAATGCGACAAGCAAACAAGCATGCCATGATGAATGATGCACAATTTACATGGTATTAAAGTAGCATGGCATGGTAAGGTGTGGGGTGCAAGAATAAAGCATTTTATTATATATTTACCCAAGTTTTATCGTCATAATAACTCAGATTTTGAGTAATGACATGATGCATGCTTCAATTCAGAACAAGGACTGCATAGATAGAACGGGCTCTTCGCGCTGATCGATTTAGACATATTATTTGCCCAACTTGGAGTTATAGAATTAAAGTTATTAATTTATTAAGAAAAGGGCATTTATTTGTAATTTTAATCATATCGAAATTTTAATGTGGTCAAACAATATTTTGAATGGCATATTTGAATTCCTCACATTTTTCTGATTCAAAAACATATATTATATGTATTATTTGGATTTGTATTTTAAAAGTTATTTAAAATCTGATTTGAATTTGAATTTAAACAATTTGTGAAATCATTTTTTATTTAAACAGAAATTCGCCAGATCTTTTTTACACCCAGAGTATTCTAGCCCAAGCCACTGACGGATGGGGCCGGCGCAAACTGGGCCCAGTGGTTAACGTTGCTCAGTCGCGGCTTTTCTCACCACAACGCTACCTAGCCGCTGCGGTTGACAGGTGGGCCAGCGAGGCTAGGGCCCATGTGCCAGGGGGGTAACCCGCAGAGGCTGACAGGTGGGGAGAGTGCTGGAGCGCGGGTTGGTTATTCAAAACTGCAGGGGCGTTTTTGTAAACTAGACGGGAGGCTGACTGGTGGGCTCGGTTGGACCACGGGTTAAGCAGCAAAAGATCTGGGGGTGGTTTGAGCAAAGTGGCCCGCGTGCACTATTCTTCTCCTTCTCTGAACTATCTGACGACAAAAACATGCGCGCCGGGGACAGAGCACGGTGCAGGGGGCTCGAACTGGCGACCTCGCGCGCGCGAGCGGCAGCGGCTACCGCTGGGCTAGGGAGGGGTTGGTGTTAGGAACCGCAGGCGCGGCTAGATGTGTCTCTGCAAAGCTGCGACGAGCAGACACGCGCGCGACGCCAGTGCACAGAGGGTGCTCGGTGTAAGGAACGGCGACGCTAGATGGCGACAGCGAGATGGAGGGTGTCAGGGAGGGAGAGGGTCGTACCGCGGAGAGATCGGTGTGGTCGGATCGGGATGAGGCGCCGCAAGGCGTCGGCGGAGCTGGCGAACCGGGGATCTAGGGTTTCGTCGGGCGGCGCTGGTTCCGGCGATCCTGGCGCTCCTCCTCAACGTTGGCGCGTCCAAGGCGAAGCAGGGGATCGTCCTTGGTCTCCTCGATCACCTCAACGTCGCGCGTGCTGGCAGGAACGAGGGGTAGACGGCGGTACTGGCGGCGGCCGGCGAGAGGTAGACGGTGTCGATGGAGAGGAAAGAGGGGAGAGGCAGGGGCCTGGGGTGGATCTGGCGAGGTAGAGGACGCGTGGGGAAAAGTACAAGGCGAGGGAGAGGGCGAGGGTAGCGTGTGGGCACGGGGCAGTGATAAAGGTGGCTTCGGCCACCTTTCTCCACCTCCTCTCACGTGCTCGAGCTAGCTCGGCGTGAGCAGGGCAGGGGCAGGGAGAGGGGCTGCAGGTGGGGCCGAGGAAGAGAGGAGGGAAGGTAGGGCCTTGTGGCAGCAAGAGAAGAGAAAGAGGCCGAGAGAGAGAGGGGGAACTCGGGTTAGCTAGGTGTGGTCTCGGGTTAGGGTAGCTGAGGTGTGGGACTAGCATGGTGGAGGGAGAGAGAGAAAAAGAGAGAGGTGAGTGAGATCAAGGGTTAGGGTTTAGTGTAGAATTAGGGTTAGAAAGAAAAGAGAGGAAACTAGGGTTAGGGTTTAGATTAGGTGTTTAGGTTTTTATACATGTTGATAAGATCAATCCAAGAGGAAAAATGAGGGCTTGAATCTAGTTTAAGGGGAGGTGAAGGTGAACCCAAGAAAAAGAGAGAGGAATGGGATTTATAGAAAAGACCTCATTTGATCATGCATGAAGAAAAATAAAATGGTGTTGAGGAGAGTATGGGGATGGTGGAGAGGTGATGGAGATGATCCACAAAGAAAAGAACCAATAAAACCAAGAGGAATCAAATGGGCTAAAGGTGGTGATGGTGGTTGCATGGCCCATGCAAAATATTTAATGCCATGTCTTATTCTTGTGAAAACAATATTAATAATATGGCATTATTCTTATGCATTCCCAAGAAGTGGAATAAAGGCCAAGCAAAAGAATTTATAGATTTAGATCCATTCCAACTCACATGAGCTAGAATAAATACCAAAAGAAAATAAAAGCCCATGGTAAATGGAATGGTGGAATTATAAGGTGGTGAAAAGAAAGGTGATGGAGTTGAATAAAAGATATGCCCCAACTCAACTTGGGAATTTAAACAATATAACAATAACCAAATACAATATCAAGAGGCAAATACAATTAATAATGCATATGAGAGAAGAACCAAAAGAAAAGGGTTTTATATGATGCTCAAATGCAAGGTGGCATGATGACATGAGCATGATATAATTATGATGCAACAATTGTATATAGGAAGTAGCCAATATATTACTAGACCAAGTAGCATTACCATTGTTAGACAATTGGGATGCTACAGGGGCCGCCCTCAAGGTTTGCCCTCAACAGAGAATATCCAATGCCTTTTGTCAATGTTTGGTTGTGAGTATCCACAAACCATCAAGCTGGAGATGTGCAAAGCCTGCAGTTAGGATGTTGACCTATAGGAGGAAGATGGGAAGGTTATCCATGATGAAGGATGGCTAGATTTTGTCAAAGCACATGACTTCAAGGTAGGATACTTTCTGGTATACAAGAAGCTTGCCAACACTTCCTTTAAGGTGATAATATTTGATCACGATAACTGCGAGAAGTTAATCACATGTGGAGGTTATCACCCATCATTTTGAGGAAAAAATTACTATATCATAAGTGTATTAAGGTGATGACTGATTGGTTTTAATTATAACTATTTTGTAAAGAGGTCGTCTATAACTATACCCCTCTAGTGATGCATTGTGTTGGAACACCGTGGTACTCGATCATTCTAGGCACCAATGTGGAGGTATCTTGATAAGGGGTAACCTCAAGGGTGGGTTGATCTTCACGGATCTCGTGGTCAAATCAATGGGGAAAGCGAGGGAAAAGGGAGAAGGTAGCAGAAGTGGATTGATATGTCATAAACATATCTATAATTTTTTATGTTCCATGCTTGTTTAGTATCTACTTTCTTATGCTATGTCCACACTTTGGGGTATTTTTATACATTTTCTGGAACTAACCTATTAACAAGATGTCACAGTGCCAGTTGCCTGTTTTCTGCTATTTTTGGTTTCAGAAAATTTAGTAAGGAAATATTCTCGGAATTGGACCGGACAAAAGCCAAAGTCAACATTTTACCCGAAGCAACATGAAGTCCGGATGGGAGACGAAGTGGCGCACCAGGGCAGCCACACCTGGTGGCGGCGCGGCCTGGAGGGGCGCGCCACCAGGGGTGTGGCCCCCTGGTGCTCCACCGACCTTGCCCTTCAGCCTATAAAATCCTCCCGAGATGAAAACCCTAGGGACCCGATCAAATTCCACGAAAGAGTCTGTAGCCGCCATCATCTCCATCCCTAGATCGGGAGGGATCTGAAGCTCTTCCTGGCACCCTGCCGGAGGGGCGAGATCACCCTGGAGGCCTTCTTCATCACCATGACCGCCTTCGGTGTGATGCGTGAGTAGTTCATCCCTGGACTACGGGTCCATGTAGTAGCTAGATGGTGGGTTCTCCTCCTTTGTGCTATCATGTTTAGATCTTGTGAGTTCCGTACATGATCAAGATAGTCTATTTGTAATCATACATGTTGTGTTTGTGAGGATCCGATGGATATTGAGATGCTATTTTAGATTGATTATTGATTCTATCTTGTGTATGTTATTTGTGATCTTGCATGCTTTCCGTTGTTAGTAGCTATCTTGACCAAGTAGATGCTAGCAACTCCAAGAGGGAGTATTTATGCTCGATAGTGGGTGCATGCCTCTAGTAATCCGGGGAAGAGACAGGAATCTCTAAGGTACTAGATGTGTTGTTGCTACTAGGGAGAAAACATCAATCCTTTGTCCATGGGACAATCGTATTGTTTCCTTTACACACTTTGCTTAATGCAATTATCTATTGCTTGCAACTTAATACTGGAGGGGGTTCAGATGATAACCTAAAGGTGGACTATTAGTCATAGATATTGTTGGATTACGGTCTATGTATAATGTTGTAATGCCCAATCGAATCTCATAGGAGTCAACATGATTAGTATATGCATGGTATGCTTTCTCGAGTTTGTCAATTGCCCGCTGTAATTTGTTCACCCAACATGTTATCTAGCTTAAGGAGAATCACCTCTAGTGAACTATGGACCCTTGTCCATTCTTTTACCATCGATAAACCATCTACTATTTACTGTTTACTTTCTGCAAGCAATTACTATCTTCCATACAATGTTTTCAGAAAAACCGTGAGATTGACAACCTCACTGTAAGTTGGGGCAAAGTTCTGTAGTTGTGTTGTGTAGGATTCCAAGTTGGAAACAACACCTTGGGGTTGTTTCCTTGCTCCTACTGGTTCGATAACCTTGGTTTCATAACTGTGGGAAAACTTGTTGCTGTGCTCATCATACCTTCCTCTTGGGGTTCCCAACGAGCTCGATATATTTTGAGCCATCAAGCCTTTTTTCTTGCACCGTTGCCGGGGAGTCAAGGACAACTTCACAAGGGGTGTCCCTCACAACCAATCTCTTTACTTTGTTTTTTTGTTTTTCTTCGTTCATTGTACTTTATTTTGTTTGCTTCTTTTTATCAAACATACAAAACAATTAGTTCCTACTATAGTTGTTATTTTCGTTGGTCTGTTATTGTCTTTCTTTATCATGCTTCCTATCAATGGTTGGTTTCTTTGAAACTAGATCTTATTGGCAAGGTGGGTTCATGGGAGAACAAAAATATTATTATAAGAAACACCGCTTGTCACAAAAAGGGAAACACTTATGGGAACAAATTGATAAATTGTATACCATTCCTAGAAACGTGTGCTCTACTTATAATGTTACTTATTGCTTTGATAAATCTTGTTGCTGTAGGAGGTATAAACACCTCCCTTTTCAATGTGAGTATAATGATGATGTTACCATATCCTCTTATGTTAAGGGAAATTATGACTTTTTATGATGTGGAACAAATTGAAGAATTTATTGCTTGGAAGGGTGCATTCGAACTTGCTTATTTACTTGAAAATATTGATGATGCACCTTATAAATATGAGGATTATGATATACTTAAATTTTGCTTTGATAATTAGAAGGAAGAAAATGGATATATTCTTAAATATCTTAATAGATGCTCTCCACCAATGGAAAATCCTAATTCCTTGCAGGAGCCTATGGAAGAATAAATTGCTAAAACTAGAAGCTCCTTGGATAAAAAGAGGAGGAGAGTGATGATCAAGAGGAGGAAGAATGGAGCAGCTACCCATGTCTACCTCCCAATAAGAGTAACTCTTTAACTAATACCTTATTTTCATCGCCCTCCATGCTTACCAAAGGAGGATGAGTGTGATATTTATATTGTTCATGATGCTAATCAAAATCATTACGAGAGAGGAAAATATGGTTGTTGGAATTCTCATGTTACTAAAACACCTCTCTTTATATTGAAACTTCCAAAGTTGCTCTTGTTTTATCTACCCATTCTTGTTACTATGTGCTTATTTGATTTATTTTCATACAAGATTCCTATGCATAGGAAGTGGGTTAGACTTAAATGTGTATCATATTTGCTCCTTGATGCTCTCTTTTTCTTCAACTCATATTTCTTATGTGAGCATCTTCTCAAATTACGATGCCTAGCTAAAGGCGTTAAAGAAAAGCACTTATTGGGAGATAACCCAAATTTTTAGTCAATAATTTTTTTTGAATCTTGGAAGTTATTGCCTTAGTAAATAACCTCTCATTATCATTTTTGTGTGGTTTTTGTGCCAAGAATAACCTCTAATGAGAGAGAAGTAATGCTTGGGAAAGTTGCTATCCCGAAACAGATTTTTGTGCTTTACTGAAAAAATCGTGAAAATCTCTGTACGTCGGATTGAGTTGTAATATTTTGTGCTCCTGCTCCTGGTTGTTATGTAACTTTCGTTAGTTTAATACTTTTCGATTTGAGCAACGGAAGGTTTTTACCTGCTGATCTATTTTGACAGATTTCTGCCATTATTTGCATTTGCCTCTTAATCTCTTTCTCTTTGAGTTCTCTTTGATCACCTGAACTTTTATAAGGAATTGCTACAGTAGCCTGTGTTTTAATGGAAGTTTTACTTGTGTTGAAACTGAACCTAGAGACTTATTATCTTAAGTACACTAATGTTGCTAATAAAGATTGTGTGAAGTTTTGTATGAAGGAAATTTTAAAATGTAGGGAAGAACAATGTGATAAGATGAAGTATGGACAAAAGCTCAAGCTTGGGGATGCCACCCGTGTCACCTCAAGAAATATTCAAGAACTACAAGCATCAAAGCGTGGGGATGCCCAAGGCATCCCCTTCTTCATCAATAAAAATCTTAGGTTTTCTTCCAAACACTTCATTTTTTATTGTTTCATGCACAATTGTGTTATTCTTGGAGCATCCCCGTTTTCATTTTCTTTTGCTTAGTTTGCTTGAATAAATTGGTTGGACCCCCGCATTCATACATAGTTTCAAATAAGTTGATTTGGATTGGAAAAGAGTAGGAAAGTTCATGCTTATAAGTGGTATAAAAAGGAGTCTTGTTTTGACTGTGGCCTAGACTTTATTATGTCATCTTTGATATTGCTTTGACTTTATGCTTAGTGATTATTGCTGTAGCATGACTTGTTACAAACAGTTGAGATTTCTTAATGTGCATTGAAAGAATCATGCGTTGTTTTAGCATATAAAAGCATAATATTGTGGTATTCTCCTTTGATGCTTTATTTGGGTTGACTTGGCACATGCTCACACCATGTTAAGACTATACCAAGTCACCATAGCCTCTATGATCATTTAGTTTTCGACTTGTAATATCACTTTATGCTTTAATTAATAATGTTTTGTCACTTTACATGATTATGGCCATTATTTCTCTCTTAGTTGGTCACTCCCAGTCTTTTGCTAGCCTACACATGTACCAAGTATGAGTTCCACTCATGCATACAACTCCAAATAAAACCAAGTTATTCCAAAGAGTCCACCATACCTACCTATTAGCATTATTGCTATTCCAAGTATATTCATGTATTTATCTACCTTCCGAATTAAACTTGATATGTGAAAATTAGTGATTAAAGCTCTCACGAACTTGATGGCACACTTTACTTTCTTGCACTTAATAAACTTGAACCATTGTGCCCATCTATGTTGCGTATATGCTTGCGTCTTGTAAGTTGTGAATTAGCAGAACCATGTTACCATGGGGAACGCTTTCAACATTGCCCTTTATTTAGTTGATATCATGTTCTTTTGCTTATGGATCCCGGTGGTGTGGAATAAAAGGGGAGCGTGTAAAGCTCATGGAGTCTGTATATGTGTTAGAGAAACGCCTTGGCGGCTAGCCTAAGCCATGCCTAATCATGGTGGAAACTTGCAGCATAACCATAGTGAGCAATCTGTGAAGCATCCTCAATAAAAAGGAAAAACCCTATGCAAATAACAAATAAAAGGATCGCTGAGATGCTCATTGTATGTTGCCTTGTCATTTTGGTATGGAAAAGTTCCTGTATCATGGGGCAAGGGGTACCCCGTTAGCGGTTCTCTATGATACACATGTACTTACAATGACAAGAACATACTTGTGACTAAAGTTGAGTAGCTTGAGGTTTGGTACTCGTAAGCAAGGGGCATGAGATTTTCAGCTTATAACTTGTGAAGCATATCCTCATATTTGTTCACTTTAACCTTAATCACCTAAAGATGCTTATGATAGGGGTAATGAGAGATGAAAGCTAATAAGTACCATAATTTTTGGAAGCTCTTTATGAGACTTGAATCCCTGCTTCCTTCTATGAAGGGCCATTCTTTTACTTTTATGTTGAGTCTCCATCTTCTATCTTTATGCACCTAGTGAGAGTGCATAGTGGTCATTCTTAGTTTAATGTGCATTTTCCCAAAACTTGTTGATTGATTCATAACTTTGATATTGCTTGTTATTAAACTATTTGTATCTAGTCACCCTTATGAACTTTGAAGGTGTCCTATGCATTTATGTTTTGCTACATCATGAGGGACAAGATGAATACCATTCTCATTATGTTTTATATATGTGAAACAAACAAACGTCTTTCAAAGCATTGTTATTCATGAATCTTTTGTTTGTACCTTTTCATGTTACAACATAGTTGCTATGTCTTATTGTTAGAACTATATCTTTCATGTCTATGTTATAGTACTATGATCCCAGCTATCAATGTTTTACAAATACCTTGATCAAGATTGTGTTGGTGCATGTCACCTCAAAAATTACTCTTTTTTATCACTTACCTACTCGAGGACGAGCAGGAGTTAAGCTTGGGGATGTTGATACGTCGTAAACGTATCTATAATTTTTGATGTTCCATGCTTGTTTAGTATCTACTTTCTTATGTTTTGTCCACACTTTGGGGTATTTTTATACATTTTCTGGAACTAACCTATTAACAAGATGCCATAGTGCTACTTGCCTGTTTTCTGCTGTTTTTGGTTTCATAAAATCTAGTAAGGAAATATTCTCGGAATTGGACCGAACAAAAGCCAAAGTCAATATTTTACCCGAAGCAACACGAAGTCCGGAGGGGAGACGAAGTGGCGCACCAGGGCGGCCACACCTGGTGGCGGCGCGGCCTAGGGGGCACGCCACCAGGGGTGTGGGCCCCTGGTGCTCCACCGACCTTGCGCTTCCGCCTATAAAAGCCTACCAGGACGAAAACCCTAGGGACCCGATCCAAACTCCATCAAAGAGTTTGTAGCCGCCGTAATCTCCATCCCTAGATCGGGAGGGATCTGAAGCTCTTCCTGGCACCCTGCCGGAGGGACGAGATCACCCTGGAGGCCTTCTTCATCACCATGACTGCCTCCCGTGTGATTCCTGAGTAGTTCATGCCTGGATTACGGTCCATGTAGTAGCTAGATGGTTGGTTCTCCTCCTTTGTGCTATCATGTTTAGATCTTGTGAGCTCCGTTCATGATCAAGATCATCTATTTGTAATCTTACATGTTGTGTTTGCGGGGATCCAATGGATATTGAGATGCTATTTCAGATTGATTATTGATTCTATCGTGTCTATGTTATTTGTGATCTTGCATGCTTTCCGTTGTTAGTTGCTATCTTGGCCAAGTAGATGCTAGCAACTCCAAGAGGGAGTATTTATGCTCGATAGTGGGTTCATGCCTCTAGTAATCTAGGGAAGTGACAGGAATCTCTAAGGTACTAGATGTGTTGTTGCTACTAGGGAGAAAACAACAATCCTTTGTCCATGGGACAATCGTATTGTTTTCTTTACACACTTTGCTTAATACAATTATTTGTTGCTTGCAACTTAATACTGGAGGGGGTTCGGATGATAACCTAAAGGTGGATTATTAGTCATAGATGCAGTTGGATTACGGTCTATGTATAATGTTGTAATGCCAATCGAATATCATAGGAGTCAAGATGATTAGTATATGCATGACATGCTTTCTTGAGTCTTTCAATTGCCCCGCTGTAATTTGTTCACCCAACATGTTATCTATCTTAAGGAGAATCACCTCTAGTGAACTATGGACCCCGGTCCATTCATTTACCATCTACTATTTACTGTTTATTGTTTACTTTCTGCAAGCAATTACTATCTTCCACACAATACGTTTAATCCTTTGTTTTCAGCAAAACCGGTGAGATTGACAACCTCACTGTAAGTTGGGGAAATTTCTTTGGTTGTGTTGTGTAGGATTCCAAGTTGGAAACAACACCTTGGGGTTATTTCCTTGCTCCTACTGGTTCGATAACCATGGTTTCATAATTGAGGGAAAACTTGCTGTTGTGCTCATCATACCTTACTCTTGGGGTTCCCAAGGAGCTCGATATATTTTGAGCCATCACGGAATCACACCTCACGAAGAACACAATGAACACACGCAAAACTCACATGATACATGGCCGATCACTCCCGCCGGTGGCCACCGGTCTGATAGAATCCTCGCAAGGAAAGATGGGTCAACGTGCTCCCTCGATCCCGAGCGGAGAGGGATGAAGACCTTGGAGAGGGTTTTGACAACTTGGCAAAGGTACATCGATGCCAAGGCCTTATACAACAAGGGAGGTGTGATGCAAACTCAAACAAGGTGGTGATGATAGTCGGTTCCCTTGTGTAAGGGGATCAGGCAAAACTAAAGATTCCACAAATGGGTTTTTTCTTTAGTCTATCATCTTTGCCTCAGGGGTACATGAGGGGGTGGGGGCTCTTTTTATAGGCTAGCCACAAGTTCAGGGGTAGTTTGGGCATAAAACTAGGGTTTGGTGCGCAATAAGAGGTACATGGGCCAAAGGCCTACCTGGCGGTGGGCAGGCCCATACGCTCAAGCCGGAGACTCCGGTGTAGAGGTCCTAAGACTCTGGTGTGGGCCGGAGACTCCGGTTTGTCTCCGGTGTCGTCTCCGGAGTGGTGTCCCGGCTGTCCTAGGCATTGGTGTGCATCCCAGTCCGGAGGTGCGCCGGAGACTCCGGGGTATGCAGGCCGGAGACTCCGGTGTCTTCAGGCCGGAGACTCAAGTGTGTCCGGAGACTCCAATGTGCGTAGGCAGGAGACGCTGGTGCTTTAGCTACTGATTCTTCCGTCTTGTCGGGGTTGGTGCTCCGGGCTTCCTCCCTTGCCTCTGTACTCGTCGGTATGAACCTATCATGAATATGGGGTGGAGTATGAAGTAGTATACCAGTCAAGAGGGTAGGAAGTGGACTCGCATAGAGGAACGGATTCACCTTTGGAGTCCATGATGACTTGACATAGGTTGGACACCATGATGTGGTAATGACCGAATGTCGGGCTACATCATCTCCCCCCTTCAAAAAGAGGCGTCCTTGACTCTAAACGCTCATCACAAAGTAGAAGCTGTCGAGAGACCTTATTGATCCTAGGGTTCACCATATAGTCATCCTCGAGAAGATTGAATTTACAACACTTCAATGTTCCTTCACCTTCCATGAAGCCTAAAAAGCTCAAAACAAAAGCGAAGCAACACTCAAAGGGGAGCCAATTCATAAAGATTATAGCATGAGTCCTCAAGTAGAAGGAAGTCACCTTAGGATGTAGAGATGGCTCGTTGAAGGTCAGCCATAGGTAACTCTCTATAGTTCGTCTTGTCAACTTATTGTCCATAGGGGTTGACATGTAAGCAATTGTACCTTCAGATAGGCATTTCTATAAGAACGAGGTATGCATACAAAAGTATACTTCATCGTTAGTTTTGCATGCTCCAATGAACGAGGTATGCATACAAAAGTAGACTTGATCGTCAGGTTTCCCCTCCCTTCTTGAGGTCTTTGTTTTGAATCTGCCCGAGCATAGTACAATGAAACAAATGACGGCTAGTATAATGCAATTTTTACTAACAAGGAGATGAAAGCTAGCCCATTTGGCCCATTTTTATCCTAAAACATTTAATTCGGCCTTTTCGGGTCGAGGGGACTACTCACCATAGCCTAGTGAAATTCGAGAAAGGAGCCCATGGAGAAAAGCCCATATAGTATAACCCATGGATATAGCCCGTGGAATATATCCCATGTAGAATAACCCAACATATTTTTAATTCTTGTGCATCCCCCCACCACTGAAGGGGTATTTTTTTCAAAAAATCTCTTTGGCGTAGTGGCAAGGAACTAAGTTTACATGCAATTAAGTCCTGATTTCGAATCTTATGTGCGTACATATATTTATTATGTATTTTAGGATTTTATTTTTTATTGTAACAATATATTGCTTTACGGAGAGGCTGACATAGCGAACCCACTAGCCTGCAGCGTCCCTCGAGTTTAACACGCTGGTTTGAAAAAAAAGTTAAAGTACTTATAAAAAGGAGGCTGGCATCGGGGACCTGCCTGCCAGACCATACACGGCTGCATCAAGATATGTTAAGAAGGTCAAAGAAACGAACGTGACCAAAAGAAAAAGTTTAACATAGACATGTTTCTTGTACATAGAGGCAAAGTTTCCAAGGTCAAAACAGCGGATGCGACCAAAAAATGTCCAACATACACACGTTTCCTGTACAGAAGAGGCTGACATGGGGACCCAGCTGCCAAACCAAACGGCTGATGCATCGAGCATGTTGTGAAGGTTAAAACAGGGAGGCACGAGCGAAGAAAAAATTATATCGTACACATGGCTCTTCTAATAAGAGTCTGACATGTAGGACCGGGCAGCCTGACCAAACGGCAGATGCACCGAGAAACTTCATCAAGTTCGAATCTGGGAGGCGCGAGCAAAGAAAAAATTCATCATACACATATTTCTTCTAATGAGTGACTGACATAAGGGACCCACCAGCCTAACTAAACAGTTGATGCATCGAGTAACACTATCGAGTTCAAATATAGGAGGCGCGCCCGAGGAAAAAAATCCACCATACACATGTTTCTTCTAATGAGAGGCTGACATGTGGGACCCAACAGCCTGACTAAATGACAGATGCATCGAGCATCACTATCAAGTTCGGAAAAAGGTAGCACGAGCGAAGAAAAAAAATTGTCCATACACATGATTCTTCTAATAAGAGGCTAGCACAGGGACCCAGTAGCGTGACTAAACGGAAGATGCATCAAGCAACGTTATCAAGTTCAAATCAGGGATGTGCGACTGAAAAGGTATGGTCCACTAGAGACACTGACATCTGGGACCCACATGCCTCAAAAGATTTTGATCAGTTGACATAGCATGAGGAACAAAAAATCTTACTTCTACCATGCGTCGGCTCGAGATTCGTCCATGTTTTTAGCGATTTCGTTATAGTAGAGGGCCATGAAAACAAAAAAAATTCCATCGGCCACGGTCGAGCGAAGAAAATCATTGCAGAAGAGGCTCCTTCTATGATGACCAATGGGCCAAATCATAGTGGATGGAAAATTTCCTTGTAGTGGACCCGTTACTATATTAACTCATAGATAGATCTTGGCATTGGTGTTCGATAGCTAGGAAAATTTTGTTTTTTGCTACAAACCCCTTCAGTGGTATCAGAGCCGATCTATACGCAGTTATGCTAGTATGGGTAGAACACATGTTGAATGTGGGCATTCATCTTCTAATTTGTTGCCCTCCCACGTGTACTTGTTCATATCATAGCATTGTGATATGAAGCAGCCTAGACCGACCTTACGCGTAAGCTTATGCGAGACTAGTTCCATGCTCGACATACGGATTGTACTGTATAAGTGGCTACCAGGTGTCTGTATCTCTCATTGTAATTGATATGACATTTGCAAATGAGGGCCCTGAAAAGGGGTAGTGGGGACAACTATTTGATCAATATTGTGGTTGAAGTTCGTAGGTATGAATGGTTCTATCGCATAAGCCCAATAACTACATAAAACATGCAAGAGATAAATGTAGATGCGTCTAACTTTATTTTGCAGGGGCAAGTGATGTGATATGGTAAATTTTATATTGTTGTATGAAATGCACTATCATGTAAAACAACTGGTAGGAGTCACAAGGTTGCTTGTTCTATTCTTATAGCATGTGTGTCAATATCATGATGTAAAGTAGTTTGTATGTTGTTACTATACTGTAGTAGTAGTGCATCATGATGGGCAACCAACTGGTGGCATTGTGGACTTGGCATCTGGCTGGTGGGCGCATGATTGAGATCAAGGCGCAAGACATGAAGGACATTATCATATCACACGTTATGAATTGCATCTGATGTTAATCCTTTATTGTCGGTGTAATAAGATCGGGGGTCCCTCGCATTGCGCTGAAGCGCATGGGCCAGGACCCATCGATCAAAGACTCGGCGGACACGTAGCCTGGCCATCAAGGGCATCGCAAAATGAGCACCATCTGCTCCAAGCAGATATGTCCTTGGCATGATGAGCCTATGGAGACTAACTTTTGATATGGTGTAGGTGCCTATAGAGGAGACGAACACCACAAGACAAGCCTCGATCCGCCAACTGGGTGCAGATAGGAGGAAAAGACAATGATGCGTGAGGCCGTCCGATCCCTCCTTCCAGGGGCTGCCTCGGAAGGAGGGTAAGGATGCGGTTGGGGCGCAGCAAAGCTAAGGAGTGACCTTGACTGAGCCACGAAAGGACCATGGAGCACTTCTCCTAGGCCAGGCGCGACCCGGGAACCGGAGTCAAATGAGCCTGCTAAGGCGTGTCAGGTCTAGCCTTGGGAACTGGCGACACGCCAACGCTGCTGTACATGATCATGGTGCTCCAGTCTGCTATAGCGTGCCACCGACAGGAGTCACACCTCGGAGCCTGAGCTCTCACCCAACCATCGAGTGCACTTGTGCATTGCCCCTGGCCATCCATTGGCCATAGGCGCTGCCCGTCTGCCTGAAGACCGCGTGGTACCCTGCAATTGAGCCCGGGAACACCCCGGATGGTGCTCCACGCTGGCCCTTGTAGTGACCCCTTGGTGAATAAAAGGAGGCACTTGGTCGAGAGTTAGGAGATAAAGGTTTTCTGGCATAGAGATCTAAGGGGGTTCTTTGGCAGAGGGATGTGGACAGGTTTTAGAGAGGAGTTTGGGATAGCTTGGAGGGAGGTAGAAAAGAGAGAGAGAGAGATAGAGAGAGAGAGGGAAGAAAGAGGAAGCCCGAGGAGTGTAGAAGCTAGAGAGAAAGCGTCTCCCCGGCACCAGAGAGATCATCTTCTTATACCTCGATCCACCTAAGATAATCCACCAAAGCAGGACGTAGGGTTGTTAGACGAAGGGCGGCCCGAACCTGGGTAAAAAATGTCGGTGTGTGCCATGAGTGTGTTGTGTGCTCGAATCAGCAGGTTCCTTCACTGATGTTGAGTGCGGAACGCCTTTGTGCCCACTACCAAACAAATAAGGGGTGTCCAACATCCCTGATGTCAGCGTAGGAGAGACGCGACATCTGCCGCGCCAAGTAGGGTGGTGCTCACGTTTTCGTCTTCGACAATCATCTTCATCATCAACAGCTCTGTGACCTTCGTCGTCATCAACGTCATCATCACCGACTTCCGTTTTATCTTCATGGTCAACATCGGCATCGACCTCGCCATCACCAGTTTTGGCGCCCAAGAGAGGTGCTGGCGTCGGGACCGGCCCTGCCACGGTAGACTCGCCCCCTGCATGAACTCGCTCCCACGCCCTCCCCACGACTGAGGGCTTGGATGCGGAGCCTCATGAATGGCATGTGAAGACCATCACAAGTGCCGACCCATGTCCAGGGCACAGCGCAACTACACCACTGCCACCGCCATCGCAACCGCACCTAGTGGTTGAGGCAGGCGAGTATGCTGGCAGAGATGTTGCTCCTCAAGAAGTACCACCGCTAGGTGACGCACAAGGCGTCGCGCTCGAAGATCCTTTCGCCGGCAATGCAGGAGGCGCCACTAGCGGAGTGTCTATCTTCGGAGGTGTAGGAGACACCACCGGAGGGGGCCATCTGCCATCTGCCAGAGGAATCATGTCGGGTGGGACCGGAGGAACTGATTTTGAGCTAGAGCATCAAGCGTCGGCCTATCATGAAGCATCTCGCGCCGGGTTCGTTTTGCCGCTCCAAGTACCAACCGCCAACCCCAGTCCCACCACTCCAGGAACCAAACTTTCAGGGAAGCAGCTGCTGTTGCCCGTGCCATTGCTCGGCACCCACCAGCTCCTAGGATGGCGGAGTATGCGGAGTGGAGAGACAACCTCGATGTGCAAGTAGAGTTCATCAAGCTGTATCAGGAATCCGCCCGTGCTCGTTCCCAATCCAACATGGTGCCAAGGCGTGGGGCAGAGTGCGCTCCCACCACCACCGCGGGGCCCATGGAAAACCCTTCCCTGAGGCCTTGTTCCTAGAACGCTGCCCCCCGGGCTGGGGGCTGCTGGACCCTGCAATGGTGGAAGGAGAACCGACAACCATGCCACAAGCCACTAGGGGGTTGGCACCCCAATACCTACAGGGCAAGCTTATGTTTCTGCAGAATCACACATCAACTAGCGAACCCTAGGACGCTTGGGGAAGAGTAAGTAAAGAGGTTGATGGTATGATAATCGATGTGCACTTTTTGCTAACGCACCGATGGGTTTGGCGAATGCGTGGGGGGGGCATGCGCCCTCTGTATGGCAATTATGGTAGCATTTCCGGGCCTGCCTCGAAAGTAAACCGCTAAGACAGAGTAAAGGAGCTAACAAGCCCCGCTAGGAGATAGGAAGGTTCGAGCTGATAGGTCTAGGAACCTACTAGCCTGAAGCCCGGCGAAGGTGTGGATCCATCCCTGATGTCCCTGTGTGCGACGCACAGAATAGTCGGCTGAGTTATCAAAAGTGTGAAAGCATAGGATCCGCTCTGGGTGAATAAACATGGTACGCTAGATTTGCTCCACGCTTGGGGAAACAAAAGGATATGAGTGCCCGCACACAGGGAAAAGGGACGCATCCATGCCGGGGAGGACAAGGGTGAGGAGGGTGACCCAACCTGGCTATGTTTTAGTTACTTGTTTTTTCTCGCAAAGACTAATGAGTAGCTAGCGTGTGTTGGACAGAGCTGGAACAGGGCAGATGGCATCCTGGGAGCACCGTTGCAGCGCTGACGGGCGCTGAGGAAAGATACCCTGTGATAGCAAAAAAATCTAATTGGATTTCTTAACCCTCTTGCTATTGTAAAAGTATCTCGCGTAAAGTTAAAACTGGTTTGGGGTTTGAAGGGATTGCGAGGTGAAGTGTGACGGCTGGGGTGTCAGAAGGGCACCGATAGGTGGTGTGGTTCTCGCGATTGGGCACTTGGGCCGGGACCCAGGCATCGTGGATTGAACCAGCCTATCCCGAGGGTGAAGTGGTGTCTGCATGGCATGCTATCCCGCAAGAGGGTGTGGCAGGATCCGTACCGGCACTGAGCGGACTGGTATGCATGTGCACAAAAGGCACACCCTGGAGACACAAGACCACCATGTCACATAGACCCGAACGATTCAGCCTTAACTCCAAGAGGCAAATAGATATATACAAAGAATGCTAGCCAAGATTTTCTCTGTTGGCATAGCTTAAACTGGTTAAGTTCTTGACTCGATGCGGGCTTAATGTGCAGGAGAACTAAATACAAAATAAAGTAAAGGAGGCGCTAGCTTCAGTCTAGCTTAAGCCTCTGAAGAAGATCCTCGACATACGGAGCAGAGAAGGCCACGACAGCCTCACGGTTGTCGTCATCCTCATACTCATCAAAGATCTGGTCTAAGGGGAAGTTGGGCGCTAGGAGGCGGACTCACGGGAGAACCGTGCTCACCGTTGTGGCGTCTACGGCCCTCCCTGAGTCCTTCACTGTTTGCTTAACCACTGGTTGGAGCTGCTCCAATTTCCCTGCGAGGTCGGCAAACAAGTGCATAAGGCGGGCGACGCTGGCACCATCGACGGAGGCGGCATCAATGCCCAAGGAGGGCATGAGCGCCTGCACCTTGGAAGCCACATTGCAAAGACTAGAGACGTCGACGCGGTGCTCTGCATCGTACTAACAAGAGATTCGCAGGGTGGCAACCTTGGCGTCGGGGAGCTCCTTCTCTAGACGATTGATCCTCACCGCGCCCTTGAACGCTCACAAGTCAGCGTCGGAGCAGACCTTCTTGGCATCAGCAAGCTCCACATGACCACCTTGTAGCTGTCGTTGGAGCTCTTGCTCCGGCGGAGCGACTGCTTGAGAGGCAGCCTCGACCTCTGCAGCGTAGTGGCGGGCGTCCACTCGAAGTTTGTGAATGGTGGTCAGGTGCTCATGGATCTCATCCTCTTGCTCAAGGACGTGTTCCTCCGAGAGACCAAGCCGCTTGCTGAAGTCGTCTTCATGGGCCGCGCGCTCCTCCTCCACATGGGCCAGCTCCCGCTGATGGGAGGCGTGTTCCTCGTCAAGCTAACATTGCAGACGCCCTTCGACCACCAGCACATCATCTACCCCGAAGGAGGCAGCGTGTCCTTGAACGTGGGCCGAGGAGAGGTCGCGATGCGCCTCGTCGAGCTCCCGCCTCTGCTGGGCAATAAATTCTTCTTGGCGCTGAAGGCATTCCATGGTTTGGCGGGCTGCCTCGACATAAGAAAGCAGCTGTCTTTCCATGAGTCCAAGGACATTGCGAGCCTCGTTGTACATGCTGAATTCCACGCATAGCCCTTTCGCGTAGCGTGCATTCCAGTGCAAGAGCATGTTGAGTGAGGTGCCGGTGGGCTCCCCCTCGCCCATGACCCGGATGCTAGAGTGAGTAGCGCAAGACGCCCCGCCAACGAAAGCTATAGTTCTGAGGAAACACCATTTCCTCCCGCAAGAGTCTATGGCGGGTCCACCTCCATTTTGGAATCCGAGCCCGGCTCCACGATCACCTGTCTTCTGTGCCTGCAGGGGAAGGACGGCAAAATGAGAAGCTGAACGATGCAAAGACATGGTGAATCTAGCAACTCACCCTAAGGAGTTGAGGCACACGGCAGGGAAGGAACCCTAGCACCCCCTCCAGGTCGCACCGCGCCAAGAACATGAATGGCCCAAACTTGCCTTCTTGGGGGAGATTCAGAGGGCACCCCCTCGAGGCCGCTTCTAGGCCGCCCTTCCACTAGAACTACGGAGGTAAGAGGGCAACGTAACTAACGTATTTGTAAAGAGTCTGTGCAGGATATAAAATCGGCGGTTAACGTACCCGGGGGAGCCAAGGGTGATTCCAAAGTTCGTTGGGTGGAGAAACAGAGGCGTTCTCATTCCTTCCACGCCAATGGCGTTGCCTTGCGGAGGCTCGTTGCGGCGTGGGCAGGGAAGAGAGCTTGCCGGGGGAGAAACTCCTAGGGCATGCCCACCTGCCAAGGAAGGGGCATTTCCCCCGAAAGGTGGGAAGAGACCATACATCCTGGGTGGAGCTACTTCCGGTCGAGGAGTCGTGGCCGCTCGGCGACAGCGGGCGGCTAGGGTAATGGTATCCTCCTCGTCTTCATCGTACTGGTTCATCACCCGGAACTCGGGCTCCTTGGGCCCCTTGCCCTTTGGATCCCGTTCTAGGGATGCTTGCCGCCGTAAGCACCGTCGGGGGCCGTAGCAATGGTAGGGGTAGAGCTATCCTAGGCACCGCTCCCACATGCTCCTGAACTGCTTCCCCCTCCACTGCTTCCATCGATGTTGTCACCCCTTCTCCGAAGGGCCCACCGGTTCCCGAGTGGTGATGGCGGATGGCACTCTCTCGCCGGGAATCGATTCCCCACTCATTGCAGACGGGCATCCTCGTCACAATTTAATCGACATCGCTACTCAGATACAAGGGAGGCACTAGTGAGGGGTAGGCCGCATCCCCCTCTAGCAGCGTCTGTGTGACCCAGCAAGCGTCTTCGAGGCTAAGATCGGAGCCGATGCCGGTTCACAGCTGCATATCATCATCGTCTCCAGCAAAATCCCATGCAGGGGCGCACACTCGCCCTGAATGGTGCAACCGAGCTGTGTAGCCAGAAAGACATCACATGAGCGGAGTCAAGCCGGCGTCTGCGAGCTCTTGAATTCGGAGGATAGCCGTCATTAGCACATGTGTATCCGTGCCCATGGTGTTCTAGTCGTCCTAGGGCTGTAGCCGAGCGGCCGGAGCTTGCAGGATATCCTCGGCCTCAATCACCCACGCGTAGCACCAGCCCTTGCGGAAGTGGGGCCACTCACGCCCCTGGACCTCGGTGTAGCGATAGCCGAACTCCTCGCGGCGCCTGAAGATCACCGAGCCAGACAACACCTGCCCTGGCACCAGCTCAAGATAGAAGTAGTGGCGGAAGAGCTCGAGTGACGGCAGCACACCGACTAAGAACTCGCACAACCACTAGAAGATGTCGAGCATAACGGCGGCAGAAGGATGCAGGTGCGCCAGATGTAGACCATACGCTAGCAGGATGGTGTGAAGGAAGGGCGAGATCGGCGGATCGATGCTGGCCAGCAGGAATGAGGGGTTAGCATTGAGTTTATTCAGAATAATGTACAACTTGAAGTTCATATTATCACCATCCCTCTGGGATCGGCGTGTGTGACAGCGTATCGGACATTCGTCTAGTTATCCATAAATAAATACATGAGAGTTCTAAAATTGTCAAGAGTAATCATGTGTGCGCTAAGGTACTCGAATTGTCGAGGGTTGTCGAGCTTTGGTGTGTCTATCCCGGCGTGAGGTTCGTCGCTCATCGTCGAGTTGCTCGCAAGATTGGTTTTCTCCATCTTCAGGTTACGTTCATCGCGTAATTGGAAGATTTTATCAGTTTGATCAAGACGTGCATTGTGAAAGATCAGGCCAAACAGTCTTCATCATCTTGGTATCAGAGCGCCAGGTTGCTCACGGTTGCAATTGGTGTTGTCGGACAGATCGTTGATCGATTGGACGATAGTGTTCTTTTGTGGTGATTAAATTGTTCTTGGCGAGTTCTTCAAGGAGACAGAACAATAGGTGGTCTTTCTTGAGATCGGATTGCTTAGTTGGCAGGTTGGAAGCGAATTCCTATTTGCTGGAAGTTGCAGATCTCAGCGAGTTTTTCTGATCGCGCGGAGGAATCATAGCAGATAGCTACATGTACGTGTCTTTCTCATGTTGGTTTCTGGTAGTTCCGAGTTGGAAATTGAAGGCCGGTCGAGTTGGAATAGAGGAGTTCGTCCGGTTTGTTTCCTTCGGCGTGGCGTGCAGCAAAAGGAAAGAAAATAATCGTGATTTATTTCATCTGTATGGAGAGTCCTGGCAGCAGTCGGAAAGAAATAAGAAAAGGAAAGAGTGATTAGCCTCCATCGGAAATTTTTCCACGGATTGGTTTGTTTGGTAGATGCGTGTGGAATACAAATAGAAGACGTGTTGAGGTTTGGTACAGATTGATTGGCTGAACGTGAAGTTGCAAAGGAAAGCTGACAAAAAGGAAAGTCCACGTAAGGTTGTTTTGATTTGTTTTTCATCGAGCGTGGAGTTCAGTCCCCACAAAAAAAAAAGATCTGCACAGGTAAAAGAGGAAGAAATAAAAAGAAGGGTACATACCAGATTGGTTGGTTCAGTACGTGTCAACTTGGTTTGGTTCACTACGTGTTTTTGCGTGGCTTGAGGAAAAGAAAGGCCAGAAAAAAAGACAAGGTTTCGATCTAGAGTTTGCGCGTACTTATGTGTACTCAGCTTATTTGGATCCTTGGTGTGCAGGAATTTATCCCGTTGTCTTGGGTGATTAGCTAGGTGTGCTTCGAGAAAGCATTCAGAGGATGATTTGTGTACCAATCAGGTTGATGGTGCCGAACATTGAAGGGGCTAAGAGGCGAGACAAGCTAGCCAAGAGGGACGATGTGGTGTGCAGGCTGGCAAGACATGACAACATATAGTGGCGATTTTGCTAAAATGACGCCACACGCTGAAGAAGATCTTCCAACGTTGAGGATAACGCCTTTCCAAGGGGGAGAGGATGATGCGGGCATCTCATGCCGTTTGATACACTAGGACAACCTATGATATGTAATAATTTAGTCTAAGGTCGTGTCAAACGATTGTGCTATGTTTATGAGTCAGAGTCCAATTAGGTTTTTATTTATGTGTTCGGTTTGGGCCTATCCAAACCGACTAGATCGAGTCCGACCGCCCCAGCCCTGATATAAGGAGCTGGCAGGTCTAGGGTTTAGGTTAGCTGTGAGTTTATTCAGAATAATGTAGAACTTGGAGTTCAATTATCATGATCCCTCTGGGATCGACGTATGTGACGGTGTCTCAAACGTTCGTCTAGTTATCCATGAATAAAGATAAGAGAGTTCTTGAACTGTCAAGAGTAATCGTGTGTGCGCAAAGGTCCTCGAATTTTCGAGGGTTGTCGAGCTTTGGCGCGTCTATTCCGGCGTGAGGTGTGTCATTCATCATCGAGTTGCTCGCAAGATTGGTTTCCCCATCTTCAGTATATGTTCATCGCATGATTGGGAGATTTTATCAGATCTATTGTGTTGAGAGTCAACCTCTAGGATGGCCCGATCTTTCACGCATCCTGTTCAAATCGAGGGTGGAATGCGGGGAAGGAGAGGAAGGATGAACACGATGAATTCATGCACGAAGAACACGATGAACACACTCAGGAAAACCACGATACAAACCAATAGCTCACGCCAGTGGTGATCGGTCCGACACAATCCCTAGGATTAGCGTCGGGTGGAGGACTCGGTGAGATCTTGACGTCTAGGCAAAGGGACTCCGATGCCTAGGCCTTGTACAACGAGGAAGGCGCGATGCAAACTCCAACGAGGTTTGTGATAATTGGGTGCTCCTTAATCAAGGAGCATGAGGCAAGAATTAGATAGATCCACAAGGGTGTCCACTAATTTCAAATATCATGCCTAGGTTTTAAATAGATGTGGGGGACTATATATAGGCCATCCACTAATTCAAGGGTATTTTGGGAATAAAAGGTAAGTTGTGGATGGACTAAGGGGTATATGGGCCGAAGGCCCAAAGGCTTTTACATGCCTGGCGACGCTCAGTCCGGAGACTTCGGTGTGGTGGACCAGAGACTCCGGTCTAGGCCGGAGATTCCGGTCGGTCCGGAGGTCAGTCCAGAGGCTCCGGTGTCGAGGTCCGGAGACTCCGGTGTGAGCAGCTCCAGTGGCTTCTTCTCCTTGGACTGCTCCTTGTTCTCCATCCATGGTGGCTTGGTGACGCGTCGGGGCTTCATAGCTGAGAATGCATAGTGTATTTGCATGAAGTAGCAATCCATCCAAGGATGTGTTAAAGTGACATGATGAGAGGAGCGGATTCACCCTTGCTTGGAGGATCTAGGCTCGGGCCCGAGTCATGGGTCCACTTGGGGGACTTGGTGCTGTAGATGTAGGATTGTTCGTAGGACGGGCTGCATCAGCTCCCCCCTTGGGAAAGAGTCGTCCTCTACTCTTCATGGCTATCATCTTAAACATCTACATGTTAGGGTGAGACGTCCTTGACATCGAATGTATTGCTTACAAGGTACTTGGAGGATGGAATTACGATGATGTAGGCGTTGTTGTTGATTCTCTTGAGGACCTTGAAGGGGCCATCTCCTCTTGGTTTGAGCTTGGAATCTCGTTCCTTGGGAAAGCGGTCTTTGCTGAAGTGTATCCACACAAGGTCACCTTATTTAAAGATCATCTCCTTCTTGTCCTTGTTTAACCTTGAAGCTTGGCGAAGGACTTGTTGTTCAATAGTAGCTCTTGTTTCTTTGTGGAGCTTCTTCATAGCTTGGGCGCGCTTTTGAACGTCCATGTTGGTGCGCTCATGAAGAGGTAGTGGTAGGATGTCGAGTGCGGTGAGAGGCTCGAAACCGTAGACGATCCTGAAGGGACTCATCTTGGTTGTAGAGTGCTTGGCTCGATTGTAGGCGAACTCAGTGTGGGGAATGCATTCCTCCCAATCCTTGAGCTTTTTCTTGATCAACACACGAAGGAGAGTCCCGAGACTTCAGTTGACGACCTCGTTTTTGCCATCGGTTTGCAGGTGCAATGTGGAGGAGAAGAGTACCTTGACGCAAAGCTTGGCCATGAGGGTCTTCCACAAGTAGCTCATGAATTTGACGTCGCGGTCGGAGACGATTGTTCTTGGCACACCTTGAAGATAGATGATTTCCTTGAAAAACAAATTGGCAATATGTGAAGCATCGTTGGTCTTATGGCACGGTATGAAGTGTGCCATTTTGGAAAAGCGATCCACAACAACAAATATAGAATCATGACCATGCTTAGACTTAGGCAATCCTTACACAAAATCCATGCTAATGTCAGACTAAGGTGCATGAGTAATAGACAATGGCATATAATGACCATAAGGGTTAGCTTGTGACTTAGCTTGAACACATGGCGTGCATCGTTGAACGTAGCGTTCCACGTCGTGCTTCATCTTGGGCCAAAAGTAGTGAGTGGAGAGCATGTCCAATGTCTTGTCATGACCAAAGTGACCCATGAGGCCTCCACCATGAGATTCTTGGAGAAGCAAAAGTTAGAGAGATGACTTTGGAATGCAAAGCTTGTTTTGTTTAAATAGAAAACCCTTATGCAAATAGAAATCATCAACCCCTTTGTCAATGGAGCACTTTGCAAAAATTGGTTCAAAGAACGGGTCGAAAGCATACAATTTTTTTTATTTCCTCAAGACCTAACACTTTTACTTCGAGTCGAGTGAGAAGGCTTGTGTGCTTGTGAGACAAAGCGTCTGCAACTATATTATTGCCCTTCTTATACTTGACAATATAAGGGAAAGACTATAACATCCCAGCATTAGAGCTTAGAAATAAGCTGAGATGAGGTGTGTGCATTGCATTCATGCATAGAAAATCTAGATAATTTTCACATTTTTAAATAAACCTTGTCAAAGTGATTGAAGCTTCTCTTAACTCGGTGGAACTGAAGTAGATCATCAAGTTGATTGCGATAAGTGTCTATATGACCTTTGCTAAAACCTTATATTTGGGTAATATAATTTGATCTATGGGTAGTTCAAATGGAATCAAGCTAAACCCACAACACATTACTTAATGAACAAGAAGGGATCTTATAGAGATCATATAAGGGTATTCATTATAACAACTTTTGAATACTCAACTAGGTTTATAACTTAAGAAAAGAAACTTAATAACTAAATCTTGAAACACTTGTTTGCCATAGATATTCCTACCATGAGCACCATGGTAATTATTAAATATGAACTCTTATCACAAATAAAGTAGAATGGAAGACAAGCCAAGACCATCTAGCACATACTCTTAATAACATATTAAGAGATGACATTCCTATTTAACCAAGTCCTAGTGTCCATTGATCATCAATGTTGAGTGATCAATTCCTGACCTAGAACTTATTGACTCTTAGCCTTTGACCCGTTATATTGACCTTCGAAAGTCTTTAAGTAAATTAATGAGAAAAAGGAACTAGTTTTGCTAGGGTGTGCCATCATCAATGGAATGTGATCCTTAGTGGAGATTGAACCATCTAATGTTGGAGGAGATAGCTCACTCATGAGTAAACTAGAAGAAGCACCTAAACCTAAGAGTTAAGCTAGTGATCATGAAGCTATGAGAAAGCTAGTCATAATTGAGAATCCAATGATAATCTTGTTAAGCCAAGTAGGTACAAACCTAAAGTAAGTGTTCTTAACAAGATAAGCCTTATGGAGAGACTAGTAAAAGTCCACTACTTAGTTAATTATAGATTTTGATTAGACAATTAGAAGCCTAAGCTTTGCATGATCAAAGGTTGGTGGTCATTACTCTCAAATCACTTGAGAATAGATGACCAACTGATGAAGAAGAGTTGTGAGTATACCAAATTAGGCAAAACCTTAGTAAGCTGAATCATCTAGCTTGATTATGAGAAGTCAAGCTAGAGTTTGATGAAGTATATAATATGAGTTGTATGGAGTAGTTGGAGGCATAATAGTTTAACCAAGTTAATACAAGAACAACTTGTATTATAGAGAGTAGTACCATACCTATTCCAGAGGATTGATATCACATGTAATATAGAGAAAATTGTAATCTTGCAAGCCTTGGATGTTGATGCAAGGTGAATATAAAGGAGTTAATGGATGGAGTTAGTAATAGCTACAGTGATGGATTCATTAGAGGTAATTAAAAAATGGAAGTCATATATATATTAGGATAAGAATGAAGGAGTGGTGTTGAAGTGACATAACCATGTCATCATATGATGATGGATATGGTGGAGTCAGATGATTGACTTATTCAGGAATATGTGATCTTTGTGAATAAGATAAGAGAGAATTATAGAGTATATTTAGGAAAGGAATTCTTTATCTAAAGATAAGCTCAGTGAGGTATTAAGGTAGGAGTGCTTGAGAAACATTTAACCAACAGTATATCAAGCCATGAGAAGAACCATGTCTACCTCTTTGTTCAAAACCCGAAAATCAAATTGATAGTGGAACCATTTCCTATTCCTAGGTAATCATTGAACAATACCTCTTGGACAAATGAAGCTTCCAAGAGATAATTAGAGAACTAGATGAGTGTTTATGGATGAAAGCCTTGTCTACTTTATTATTTTAAACCCTGATAGAAACTGAGACCCATGGACCATCAAGACCATATTAAGAAGTAATCTTTATTGCTCACTCTAAGTTAAGATATCATTCAGGATTATAAAGTTAGGAACAATCCTTAAACCTTGATCACTAGCAACATTCACTAATAAACTTGAGGGTAGTGTATCCTCTAGGGGTAAATAGTAAGTGTGGTATTATAAACCCTGAATAAGTGTTGCTGGGCATTGAGATCACATGTGTCACATGGATGATAATGGTTGTACACCATTATATAACAAACTTCTATCAAAACATTAACCATACTTAAGGAAGTAGTGACAATTAATTTGAGAAGTTATCCATGCCTACTTTCGAAATAAGTAGAATGGTTATGAATAGAATTCTAGAGGAATTTGAATAGGAAAAGTCACCAACTTTAAAGAACCTTGGAATTTAAATCACTATATTATAAACCCCAGGGTTTAATACCTTATAACATATATTTATATAGTTCCTTGATGAGGATATGTATTAATAAGATTCTATATACATCATTAACCATTTTAAACCATTGCCCTTAAAATTATCAAGTGAAAACAAAATCCTCTTTAAAGGGTATTTAAATAAGAAGTAATCCCTAAAACACTAATTCCTATTTATATTTTCTAATAAAAATAATCCTTTATATAATCATGATTAGTGTAAATACTAAAAATAGAAGTCTAAGGATACAAATATATATAAATGTTCAGTACATATTCACAAGGTATCACAAACTAAATTTAAACTTTAAATAGATAAAGAAATATAAGACAGAATAAAGAAAAGAATAAGAAACAGAAAAACATCTAGAATAAACCAAATCTGGCCCGAGGCCCAATTCCTCACCCATCTATCTGATGCTCGCAAGCAGCAGCAATAACAACTCGATTACTCCTGCACGGCCCAGTATCATCCCAACACTAGCCCATTAGGCTCTCTCTCTGACTGACTGGTGGGACCAGAGGTAGACCATGGGTTGAGACAAAAATGTTTCCAGGGGGTTTTATGCAAAATGTCGTTGTCATCATCCTCACGCACACAGATAGCTCGCTAGAGCAACTCGCCGCTGCCCGATGCCGTCCACTGCCGTCAGCAAGATTTCGATCGCCGTGATGGATCGCCGTCACTAGGGAGGAGGATAAGACCGCCATCGCGACACCCTACTTCATCCTCATCCTCCCATTCTCCCTCTCCCTCTCTGAATCTTCTTCCCCACTAGAAACCCTAGCTTGGAGGTGAGCCGGTGCCATCGATTCCATGCTCGCCTCGGCCAACTGAGACCACTGGGAGGACCGCCGAGCTCTTCTCGTTTGATTGCCCCACTCCATAGAAGCCGAGGAAGCCCTAGGCACCAGGATTGCTACCTATGCACCGACACCAGCCACCGTCGATACCATTGATTCTGACCACGCCTGCCTTCACCGACTCCACCACAACAACTGGGGTGAGCCACTGGTCCTCAGGGACATCTCCACCGTCCTCCTCTTTCTCTATTTATTTCTGCCATGAGGACCCGACGCCGCCGCCGCTGCCCATCATCGAGGTCACTATTCCGATGACCGTTTCTGGGCAGCGCCGCCACTATTATGCTCGCCATCGTCTCCTCTTTCTAGAACAGCCAACCACACATGCTGGGTCGCCGTCGATTGCCGCTGGCGATCATGATCTGGTGGTGGAGGCCAGGCTGACGTCGTGCCGATGTCAGGCCCACGTCATCCCTTGCCATGTCGCTATGTTTGACCCGGTCCTCGCTAATGTGGCCCTAACCCCACTGGTTAGTGACCCTGGGTAGATTAGGAACTGGTATAAAAAGTATTCCTTGTTTAGGAAATAGATTAAACATTATAAATTTGATTATAAATATTTTCCAGGAATTTAATAAAATGATTAAATGCTACAAATTGAATATCTTTTGTTTTATAATTCAGAAAAATATGTACTATATATCAAAATATTCATAAAAATAAACTCTATAATTTAAAACTATTATTATAATTTATTTTCCAACTTAAATAAGATAATTATGATTATTAGTAAATAACCTATTAGGGATAAATCTTAAATAAATTTATTTTATTATTTAAAATTTAGAAAAATAGATATATTATATCAAAATTCTTAGAAAAACAAAATACACATTTATAAACTTGTTTCATATATTTTTGTGTCACTTAAGTAAATATTATTATTTATTAAGTGTTTATAAAGTGATAAAACTTATAAAAATCATATCTTATTATTTAGAAATCACGAAAATACATATAATATACCAAAATGATCACAAAAATAAAATCTACAGATTAAAAATATCACCTTTCATGCTTGAGGTAAAATTAAGTGTAAATGCCTAATGAACCTTGTTTATATCCTTTTCTTCTATTTTAATACATAAAAATTATATAAACCTTTGTTTATGCCTTTAATATAAATTATTTAAAGCCTAAAAATGTAATAAAAAGTTCAATTGATGTTTAAGTGAAGTCAAAATAGATCGAACCATTTTAAGATGTATGGACTGAAACTACCATTTAAAATTAAGTGTATCTTAATTTTCCTAAAAAGATTTTATCAATTATAAAATCACCTAAAAATATTATTTAGAAAAAGGATCTTATGTATTTACAAAATCACCAAGATGATATGTACTAATTTTGTTACTAGTCTAAGAATCCAATTAACAATCTAAAAAAAGTTCTTAAGTAATTAAAGTAATGCCTATTTTGTATTTGTGTAGTATAACCTTAAGAAACCACGAATTCCATAAAAAGCAATGTTACTTGTATTCTACCTTTAGGAATCATTAAGAAGTAAACCACCTTTAATAAGATGCCATATTCAAAATATATAAGTATCCACTTGATAGTGGAAAACTATTCAAAATGCTAATTGCTTTCTTCGTTAATACTCATAACTAGTAAGAAAACATTAAAGTGTTAGCTTTAAGATTTAAATGCTTTTACTTGGTAAAGTAATCTTTTCCTCAAAAGTTATTCTTTTAAGAAAGATTAAAAGTAATCCTTCAGTATTTCTGTGAAGACTCTAATGAATAAATAACCCTTTTAAGAAATCCCTGTGTACCATTCCAAACTTGAGTTCTTTACTATTGCATGCTACTAGTTGTATTTAGTTATTGTTTCACACACTCACGCAAACCTTAATAAGAAGCACAAGTGTGAAA
Source organism: Avena eriantha (assembly GCA_910589775.1). NCBI lineage: Eukaryota > Viridiplantae > Streptophyta > Magnoliopsida > Poales > Poaceae > Avena > Avena eriantha. The sequence goes on along the minus strand of OU342741.1, from coordinate 267,824,114 downwards.
CTGGTATAAAAGTGTAACACATTCCAAAGAACTCATCACAAAATCCAAACCCTAGACCAGATACGATTATTCCGGGGATTCACGTCTATCAAACTGCATTACATTACTTATCCATAATTGCATATTGCTTCTTTAAACATTTTTCCTTACTGAACCAATGATGTTGTTTTACATAATTTGGATCTTTTATTATCTTGAAGATTGTGATGGCATAATCTTGCTATCACAAAAGGCAAGTTCACACTTGCTCATGTCCTTTGATTACTTTCTATCAAATACATGTAACTCAAATGTTGTCATCACCTTTATTTCAAAAAGGTCAAAAAACACTATTTTCATAATAGTATGATTATGGATTATTTACCAAATGGTAATAATCTATTGATACAGTTCTAGTGGTAAAGTAACATAATATCTAGGACTTAACAACCGATGTCGCTAGTGATTCTAGAGCCGTATATTACGCGTTAACCATGAGATTTTGAATGGGATGGAGAAGTCAATTGGATCTTCTTCCTTTCGCATGGATGGATGACCTGATCATGAGGCTGGGGATTTCTCGTGGAGAAACCTAGCACATGGGTGGAACCCCTTAGTTTCCCATGATTTTGGTGTCTAGATTATCTTGAGAGGCTGCTAGTGGTTTAGCTGGACCTTTAAGGGAGCTTGCAAGGGCATAACCGTCTCATCGAATCTTTAGGTGCCTACCAGAGTTATAGTTGGTCCTATAAGGGGCCTGACAGAGGTGGGCCATGTCCTGGAGGATCGTGTCTTCATGTGGGGTCACGGAGAAGGGCAGTGATTGGCTTGGATGTTAGACTGGGCCCGATACCAAGGAAGTGTGGACAAGCTCATGACTGGGATGTGCAACAAGGCTAAGGTCTCTCATGGGTAAAGCAAAGCACCTTTGAAGAGTGTAAGAACTATGACATGTTACTCCCTATTTCGGGAAAGAGCTACGGACGCGGTAGGAAAGGAACTCCATGAAAGTTCTGGCCAACCTGTGAAGGCTGTCGGACATAGTTTTCAGAATAAAACAACCTTTGAAGAAATGTTTATGAAAACCTGCATTGCCTACGACCTTTGTTCTGTGGCTGTAGAGATAGTGCATCATACACTCCTTTTTAGTGAACTTGCTGAGTACGCTCGTACTCAACTGTACCTTCTTAACTCATGCTAGGTTCTAAGCCATTGAAGACGACGTCAACACCAACTTATGCTCAAGAAACCATCATCGATAGCTCAAGTTCTTCAATAAAGTCAATGAAGTCAACATATACATTAACCGAAGTGAATACGAAGATCCTAATTAGATAGGAGTAGATTCTATAGCCATAAAACATACTTATGTAGAACATTGCAATAGCAGCAAATGCAAGCCCATTAGTTCATATGCTAGTCTTAGTCACTGATGAGGACATCCCTATACTTACACCTACCCCAACTACTACGGAAGATGTTCCTTCTATTGCAAGGAAGGGTCCAATGAGATTAGAATTGGACCCATTACAAGAGCTCGTGCTAACCTACTTGAACAACAGGTGAATTCACTCCTAAACAAGTGTGGTACTTTAATTGATGAGAACTTTATACTACCTAAGTCTATGCATTTATGTATGATCAGGTTCGTTGGAGAAACAAGCATGGCGCGAGGAGGAGAAGGGCTACAAGACAAGCCTAGCATGATGATCGCCCAAGGATGCGCGAGGGAGGAGCAGGAGGAAGGCGCAAGAGAAGATCATCAAGATGAAGACAAGAAGCTCTACAGTAGCTAGCGTGTCCGGCTGAGTCCACCCGGACTGTCCGCCTACCCAAGAGAATAATTGTTGCAGGCAATCTGTTCCCCAAATCCGACACTACCCAGACACCACCCCGAAACTCTAAAGTTTTCGGCTAGACCAGACTATCTAGCACACTCCACCCAGAGTGTCTGGCCTGACCGGACTATTCGGCCCGATTACACCGAAATGTCCGGCCATCGACCGAAGCTGGTCCGAGTCAGCTTGTATTAGTTTGAGTCATACTCGTTTGGTTTCAGTTTCTGGCTGCCCCAGCCGCCCTTATAAGCCCTGGGACAACCCATAGTTAGGGTTTAGACCATGTTAAAACTATTTTGGAGTTGTTTCTTTCAAAGAACCTCTGGAATTACCCTATGACCGAATTATACTACTACAATTGAGTGTGATCTGTTCTTCCATTGGGAATTAGTATATTTCAAACTACAGTTCGTGGTCGACGGCTGCGTGCGTAAGAGCGTGGTGTTGTGAATATCCTACAGGGTTCGAGAGCTGTTGCATTGGCACTAGGGTTCGAGCGGGAGAGTTCATAGCTACAGGCTAGTTATCTATCCACCATTATCATCATGGACAAGTGCTTACTAAGAAGATCGGGCCACCCCATATCATCCTGGTATCAGGTTTCCTCGTTTACTTGGTGAGCATCCACAAATCCATCCATAGATTAGTTTATTTTCAGTCCTATACATAAAAAGCCTTACAAAAAGATTTGCCATAGACTAGATTGCATCGTTTTCGAGTTTTAGTTGCTGATCATGGCTTCTCGTAGATCTGATATGCAGGTTTTTCTCGTAGGAGTCTAATGATCGTTTATGTCTAGGTTTAGGGTTTGATCTTGTTTTCCACCGTGTCCACCATCACCGTTTTCCGCAAGTTTTTCATCATTTCTCTGAGTCCACATAGCATACCTTTGTTTGCATACCATAGACACAGCCTATCTACAACATCCTTGCCTAGGAACATACCCACGAGACTAGTTGCTTTGCTCTGGCAGGCTGCTCATTAGGGTTTTGAAGTGCAGAAATTTTCGACAGGAAAAACTGAACTATCTGCCCTACATACACCGGACTATCTGGCCCGACTGGAGTCTCCGGCCAATATCACCCAGACTATGCGGCCCAGTTTTGTTCTAAAGTTGTTGCACTCGTGTTTGCATTGTCTCATATAGTTGAAAAATCAAAAAAAAAGAGAATCAGTATAAAAAAAGAAGAATAAGAAAAGATCTATAAGCATGACAAAATGAGATATCAAAGTGTGCATTGTTGGAGGCTAGTTGACCATAGCACTTGTAGATTGAGAAATCTTGTGCGTGTTTACTTTGAGCTTTTACTAGCGTCTCTCTTGTGCATTGTAATATTCCTTTTCATAAGCTGCTTTGCCACGTTTATCTCCACCGTGTGTGTTTCTTGGGTTTGTTATACGATCTGCACTAGGACTTCTTTACAGTGTAGTTAGGATACCACCTAGAGATCCACCATAAATAACCTATGTGCCTTGTGATCGTTCTCTATACCCTTGATATTCACTTCATCACATTGGTGCATCAATCTTTGATTTCATTTTGGTAAAGCATCTCTATTCACTTTGGAACGGTAAGATCTGGTTTCTTGTTAGTTGTGAGTGTGCCACCAAACATATTTTGATTTTTACACTAACCTACTAATCATGTATTTTAGTGATGATGATGTTGTGTCGCAGAAAAAGAAGGATGATGAACTTGTTACTTGGCGCGAATATGAGGCGTTGAAATCTCACTTGACGCGTGTGTTTACTCACAAAACAGATGCCATTGAAAAGAATATCCAGGACGTGCAAGTGGTCATGGACTAGAATGTCGGTGCAGTCACTAACATTCAAACACAAGTGACCACTCAATACCAATGTCGCAACTTTGCAGCGTTCCATTGATGCCTTAATAGTAGCAATTCAGCAACGACAGGAACACCCAGATGATGATTTTTTTGATGACAATAATGAGGGTAGTGCTGCTGATGCTGCCCCATATCTTGGTAGGGGACGTGCCAATCCCCCTGCGCCTGCGCCTACTATTGCACCTGCTTATGCACGTGGTTTTGATCCTATTGGGCGTGCTCAACGTGTTCCAAACCAAGCTGCTGATGATGGTTTGGGCAAGCCAAAATTCTCGATTCCCAAGTTTGATGGTTCACTTGATCCTGAAGATTACCTCACATGGGAATTGAGGATAGAGAACCTGTAGCATTTGTATGACTATACAGAAGAGAAGAAGGTCAAGATTGCAGCGTCAGAATTTGATGGATATGCTTTGTGTTGGTGGGGTGCTATTGTGCAGAATAGAAGGGAGGACAATGAACTTCCTGTGATGGATTGGCATTAGATGAAGCGCGTTATGAAGGATCCTTTTGTACCCACCAACTACTTGCGATCAGTTTTTGACAAGTTGACACAATTGCAGCAAGGAACCATGTCAGTTGATGAGTATTGCATGGAGATGGAGATGCTTTTGCAACGTTCTAGAGTTCGTGAATCCCTTGAGATGACTATGTAGTGATTTCTCCACAATTTGAAATTACTTATCAAGAGCATTGTTCGTCATCACAAGTACGATACTATGAATGAGCTGTCGCACCATGCTAGAGAGGCCGATGTTGGAAACATGCCCTAGAGATAAATAGTAGTGAGGACTATTATCATATTTCATATAGTTTATGATTAAGTTTTATATCATGCTATAACTGTATTGAGTGGAAACATCAATACATATGTGATATACAAACAACCAAGGGTTCCCAGTGAAACTCTAGTCACTGGTTCATTGGTCAACAGATGATCATGTTTCCTGATCATGTGGCATTTATGCCAGTTGGAAATGAGGTCATCTCATTCCGAGAATGAGAAGATGAACCAATACCCAATCTAAACACCGTGACCCGATCATGTTACGAAGTTCAAGTTATGATGATTCCTTAGACCGTGAGGCTATATCAATCACTGTCTCCCAAGAATGCTTAGATAGCATCAAATGCCATCTGGTAAAACGGTGGTTATAAAGGTGTGTTTAGGTATTCAGAGGAAACCGTAGAGGCAATATATGTCAAGAGCGGGATTTGTCCGTCCATGTGATGGGAAGATACTCAATGGCCCACTCGGAGAAGTTATATCCAATAGCTGCACAATGTGTGATTAGATCACGGGGATATCACTTGTCGGAACGAGTCAAGTAGAATTGTTTAGTAACGAGATTGAACATGACATGGTGATGTCATTGATCAGATCTCGGGCAATGCAAGTATTGAGTGACAAAGGGAATAAGACACGACTGTCCCGATTCAAACGATGAAAGATCTTCGTGGAACGCACAGGGGTCACATGGCCATCCAGGTCCCTCTATCGATCATTCGTGCGGTTGTGTCTCGACCATGTCTGGAGTGTTCCCAAACTATGGGGTATCATGCTTAAGGGCTTGATGATGCTTAGAGAGTGTTTATGGGCTCCGTAGAATCACCGAAGAAAAGAAGGGAGAAAACCGAAAGGGTTTCGGTAAGTCCGGAGGTTGTCCGGAGTGGAGGTGGAAGGTGTTCAAACACCATGGAGGTTGAATAATATCTGAATGAATGTTAAATATTGATTTAATCATTTATTCATGATTATTTAATAAAGTGAAAATCAATTAAAGGTCAAAAAGGCTTAATGGGCCAATTCCAGAGGGAGAGGGCCCATTAGGGGAAAGGAGAGAGGGAGAGGGGCCAAGGGGGCTGGCCGGCTAGGCCTAGCCCCCCTGCGTGGCCCACTAGGGGCTGGCCGGGGGCCTCCCCACCCCCTCCTCTCCTTTAGTCCCACCCCGGGACTTTGAGGGAGGTAGTACCTCCCCTCCCCCTATATAAAGTGGGGTATTTGGCCTAGAAAAATACACCAATAATCAATAAAGGTCTCCCCACTTTCGGGAGGACCTCCAGTTGATATTTTCTCTCTCCCCCTCTCTCTCTCTCTCTCTCGTGATCGTGGTCCCAAGTCTAGACTGCGCGAGCGAGAGACATCTTCACCGCGGAGCGCCGTCGCGTTGTGGGATTCGGATCCGGGAGCTCTACTTCCGCAACTGCTGCTGGATCGGGGAAGCGGGAGTCATCTTCAGGCACCGGACGTGTGTAACTCCCTGCGAGGTGTCGCACTTGAGGCACTCAAGTCGTTGGAGCCAGAAGGAGAGCAAGGACTTCATCACGACCTTGAGGTCGGCTTCGGCTCGTCTACATCAACCACGCTCTCCTGAGCGTTGACAACGCTTTTCAGTCTTCAAGGGTAAGTTCGCAAAAAGCCCCTCCCGTTACTGTATTACTAATAGATAGGTCCTAGCAGCTTTAGGGGTTTAGGGGCTTAGGGTAAAATTTATTGTTATCGTACGCGGAACCCCTACAGTGGTATCTGAGCCAGGTTTATGCGTAGTAATGCTAGTATGGGTAGAACACATGAGATGTAGCGTGTGTGATGAGGATATATACATGGATTATGATGATTCTGACTGCCTGAACTGGAAGGAAATATTGAGTCAAATCAATAATGACTATCAGGTGAATTTATTCCTAATTGAACCTGATGTTTTATTTAATGAGAACTTTATACTACCTAAGTCTATGCATCTTTGTATGATCAGGTTTATTGATAACACAAGCATGGCGCGAGGAGGAGGAGAGTTGCAGCAAGAAGGACAAGCGCCGATTTCCAATATCAACAAGTGTGCGAGGGAGGAGCGGGAGGCATGCGCACTAGGAGGGAATGAGGAAATCACGTATGAGCAAGAGAGAGAGATGGCGCACCAAGAATTACATGTTTGAGGTGTTCCACGACGTTTGGACTGCGTGCCAATAAGGCCGAACCCATATATGGGTCAGTATGTATCAGTTTAAGTCGAACCGAGTCAGTTTGGGCCAAGATATGGCTGTTTTTAGGCCCGTTTAGAGGGCAGGACGCCCCAGCCCTCATATAAACCTCCGTAGCCGTCACAAGTTAGGGTTTACACCACGTTAAAATATTTTGGAGTTGTTTCTTTCATAGAACCTCTGGAATTACCCTGTGTTCGAATCTACCAACTATAGTTGAGTGTGATATGTTTTTCCATTGGGAATTAGTAGATTGCATACTACCGTTCGTGGTCACGGCTGCGTGCGCAAGAGTGTGGTGTTGTGAATATCCTACAAGGTTCGAGATCTGTTGCACTGGCATCAGGGATCGAGCGGGAGAGATCATAGCTACGCACTAGTTATCTATCATCCACCATCATCATCGCCATCCGCTTACTGAGAAGATCGGGCCACCCCATATCCGTGTGGGCGTTGATCTTTTAGTTGTTACCCTCCCACGTGTACTTGTGCATACCGCAGTAATGCTTGATGAAGCGGCCCCCAACCGACTTTACGCGTTCATTCGGGAGACTGGTCCACGCTTGACATACGGCTTGTACCATATAAAGTGGCTTAGGGGGTGTCTGTCTCTCTCGCATTAGTTGGTATGTCATTTGCAACGGAGGGCCCCGAAAGGGGTGTAGTATAGACAACTACTTGATCAGCATTGTGCTGAAAGTTCGTAGGTAAAAATGGTTCTTGTGCGAAAGCCCATTCAGCCACGTAAAACATGCAAAGATAAAGTAGAGGCATCTAACTTTGTTTTGCAGGAGGGCGTTGCTTTGTGATATGGTTGTGGCAAAGGTAAAGTGATTACCTTTTGTTACTTAGTAGTAGATAGTCACGGAGGTGACGAACTACCACGCCGGAAAGACACCGGTACCCTGGTGTCTACGGCGCTGGAACCCTGGCGGCGGAACCCGGTGACGGCGGATGGAGATCACGCCGTGAAGGACCATATCACATTGCAATTACATTCAATGTTAATTGTTTGTATGTCTTATTGTGTGCTAGTATTAGATACTCGACGGTAGCCTAATAAGACGATCCCTGTTAAAATTACCAACAATTGTGTTCCCCCTTAGTGTGCACCACCAAGAAAGTTCTTCGGTATGAGGCAGGCCCTGATGATCGGGTGTCAGACATATCTACGTTCACATATAGTGGGTGCAAGCCATGTTGCACAGCGAAAACACTAAGGTTGAGTTGGCGAGCCTAGCACGCTAGAGAAGCGTGGCCTCGGAACACGGATGGTCGAAAGATCGAGCACGAGTCGCATGAATGATGTGACCGACGTTTAGCATCCACCCTTGAACCCACATTGATGGCCGTGATAATCGGGGGAGATGTGGCTGATAAGGGTCGTGTTATCACTAGGAACCCTTTTGGGGATAGGCGTTTCTGAGTGGAGTTATTACTAGCTCATTTAATTATAAACTTAGTCTAAATTCCTTTTGCAATTATAAATGTAGATGGCTCACCGTGAAGCTTACTTTGCCATTGAGGATTGGGTAAAGGGTGAGAAACTTAGACTTGATGGATCCAACTTCCCTAGTTGGCTTGTGCGCCTAGATGATCTCCTTAATAGGAATCATGTGGTAGACTACATATGCCGCATGATGGATTTGACTGAGCCAGACTACTATGAGACCCCACAAGAACTGGCAGACCGCTACTATCGTCAAGAGATGTCCACCTACATTCATATATGCGTTACGGGATGGTGGATGAACTACATCCGCTCATGGGTGATCTTGACCGATATTCGATGGTGGATCAGCTGAGAGCAGAGTTCATAGGCCATGTGCGCATGTGGAAGTACGATTTTCTTGGAGAGTTCCTTTCCATACATATGGAGGAGCATACATGTCTGAAGACTCACTTGCAGTGCATGCTTGATGCACACACAAGACTGGTTCACTTCGTAGATTACTGGATGACTGATCCAATTGCGATAGACGTACTGCTTCGGTCATTGCCTCCCAGCTACAAAGGACATGTCTGAAGTAGCATCATGAGTGGTGATACGGAAACACTGGATTTCCATGAGTTCATATTACGTTTCTGGAACAAAAAGGTTGAACCAATCACCGGAGAGGTCATCGATGACCAAGGTATATATTTGATATACAGTTTTATAAATATTATAATCTTACAAACACATTGTAGTGTTAAGTATATCTGATACTTGTTCTGTTTTAGTGAAAACAGGTCCTTCTGCATGAGAGGTGCTTGCTGGAGGGGAGGTGACGTTGCGTGTTGATGGCGAGGATGATGATGGTGGCCGACGACACTCTCCCTCGACATTTATCACTTAGTTTGTGTTTTAGGATGATTAATGTAATTCAGAGATTTGAACTTCTATAGTTTGTCTCACACTTCGTGAGACGGTTATTCATATCAGTTTGTAACAAACAGTTGTTCCACTTTTATGAATGATTTCTATTCGTGTTCATATCTTGTTTGATTATGTGCGAATTATCCTTGTTGTTTGAAACTAATTGATAATGCATGAACATTTGTAAAACATTAAAATGCCTTGTTTAAAATACCCAACTTAATGATATTTCATTTATGAATGAAACCATTGTTTAAATTCAAAGTTATGCTGATAATATGTGAAAGTCATTTGATTTCTCATCACATATATGTCATGCCTAAGTTCGGCAAAATAACTTGAACACTGAGTATTACTTGAATACAAAGTGTTTAATGAATTGTTAAAAGTAAATACATATTCGATGTATATTGTTTTAACGAAAATGGTAGTTATCATTAAATGATTGTTTAAATGTGTAAAGTAGTTTACGAAAGGAAACATGAATATGAAACTATTTGATTTGATCAAAGTGTTTCATCAATAAAAGGGTATAAATATAAAAGAGAATCCAATTGCTATGATTTGATCAATAGTAATGAAATTCGACTTTATAAGAATGGCATAAAAGAAATTGTGAAATGCAAAGCGTTTTGAAATGTCAAAATGCAAAGCATCACAATGTGATATTAGATATAAAAGGGGGTTGAATAGAAGGCACCAAATAAATCGTTGTAGTGTAGATGTGGAGACCATTAGTTAGAAATAGTTAGCACTCAATTAGAATGTAGTAAACCATTTGAATTCGTGAAATTTTTGGGGTTATTCGATATAACCAAAAAAATAGCGAATAAGTCCTTGTAGAGTATTCATTCAAAAACTTTGAATACGAAATCCATAGCTGAGACCAAAAGAAAGCAAGACTCGTATTGCTTGGATTTTGGTGCATTCTTGAGAAAGCTCACTTTTGGTGATGTTTCTCAATTATGAAGCAAATGGAAAATAGTGTAAAACATGATGAGGATTCAAAAACCCTGCATCAGAGTGTTGAGAAGCGCAACGGACAGTGTTCCTGAACGATTCTCTTCACGGAAGGAAAGAATCAATGATTTTGATTATTGTGTTTTTCCCTCCACTATTGTTTTTCACTATATGAAGTAGGATTCAAAATGTAAATCCATATCTTGTATGGAAACATTTGTGAATCACTTGTCATGATTTTTGGAATATGACATACCTACAAACTACAAAGGAAATAATGGTAAACTAAATTATTAGAAATCCTAAAAGCAAAATTCCCTTGAGATTAGAAAGCAATTCATTGCTGAATCTCACAAGTAAAGGGGTTACTTGGAAGTTTCACAAATGACTGCAAAGCCATAGTGAAAAAAAGGGGTGAATGACAAAAGCACAATTTGTCAGGTATTGCACAAATTCAAATGAATTTGATTCATTTGTGCTTAAAGTCTAGTGGATTTAAAAAAACTAGTAAAGTACTAATATCTCATAGTAAATCTCCAAGTTTGATATTTGATCAAACGATTTTGAAGTTATTCAAAACAGTAAGGAGATATGCAATTTGCATAAAATTGAGTGGGAGCTATGAAATTCATCCTAAAACAATATGTGATTGACATATTTTTGAGTGGGAGCTTATAGGAGTGATTCTTAAGGGTGTTAAGAATGAAAGCGCAAGTACTTATAAGTAATGATTTATAAGGTGTAGAATTTGATAATAGGTGTATTATGATATTATGTAGTATTCCTTAAGGGATTTTGAAAAGGGTTTAAGAATAGAAGTTAATTAAGAAACTGGTCCTTAACAACTCAAAATAGGAATAGCATTAAGTTTTACATCGATGGTTAAAAGAAAGAAAAGGATGATCGTCATCAACTATGTTGAGACATAGGTTCTGTCTTAGTAAACCATGATGATAACTTAGCATGATATGTGATCCAAACGAGGAACGTTTAAAAGTTATTAAGTTCGAATCACAGAACGTTGAGCTAAGTTTCTCCGCAGTATCTAGTAGAGAACTATAGACATATTTTCCAAATCCATAAAGGATAACATATCTTAAAACATAAAGAGTTATGTTATAAGGGAATATGTTGGAAACTCCTGTAGATACCAATTAATGTCAAGTAGGAAGCGAGGTGAACAAAACATCGAAAGTTGCATAGAGTGCACTAGTGTTTTCATGAATACATTTATAATAATAGATAAGGGTACCATCTAAAGTGTTGTATAATGTTATGGCAGGTCTAGTTCGCTTTTAACGTAGAATGATGTGTCCCAGGGCATAGTGCCCATGAGAAAGCCCTCGAGGTTGATCTAACGTTAGTGTAGGCTCCTGGAATCAGGCCTCGTTTTGCTGCCATAACGACGATGCATTCACACAGATGTTGTCATGAGATGATACAATATTAATGGCAATCAAAGTGGCATTAGTAAGTTGCAAAGGATTTGGGACTGTAAAGAATAGACCCAAGACTCAACCTCTTCATGAGCAAGCATGTTCAGGGTACCGGGTATATCGTGCCAATGATTAAGAACAAATGCAGCTAGTGTATTTGTACTCTAGTGCAAGTGGGAGACTGTTGGAAATATGCCCTAGAGACAAATAGTAGTGAGGATTATTATCATATTTCATATAGTTTATGATTAAGTTTTATATCATGCTATAACTGTATTGAGTGGAAACATCAATACACGTGTGACATACAAACAACCAGGGGTTCCTAGTGAAACTCTAGTCACTGGTTCATTGGTCAACAGATGATCATGTTTCCTGATCATGTGGCATTTATGCCAGTTGGAAATGAGGTCATCTCATTCTGAGAATGAGATGATGAACCAATACCCAACCTAAACATCGTGACCCGATCATCTCATGAAGTTCAAGTTATGATGATTAGAAATGGATCCTCGTAGACAATTCCTTAGACCACGAGGCTATATCAATCACTGTCTCCCGAGAATGCTTAGATAGCATCAAACACCATCTGGTAAAACGATGGTTATAAAGGTGTGTTCAGGTATTCGGAGGAAACCGTAGAGGCAATATATGTCAAGACCGGATTTGTCCGTCCATGTGACGGGAAGATACTCAAGGGCCCACTCGGAAAAGTTATATCCAATAGCTACACATCGTGTGATTAGATCACGGGGATATCACTTGTCGGAACGAGTCAAGTAGCATTGTTCAGTAACGAGATTGAACACGATATGGTGATGTCCTTGATCAGATCTCGGGCAATGCAAGTATCGAGTGACAAAGGGAATAAGACACGACTGTCCCAGTTCAAATGACGAAAGATCTTCGTAGAACGCACAGGGGTCACATGGCCATCCAGGCCCCTCTGTCAATCATTGGTGTGGGAGTATCCTGACCATGTCTGGAGTGTTCCCGAACCGTGGGGTATCACGCTTAAGGGCTTGATGATGCTTAGAGAGTGTTTATGGGATCGGTAGAATCACCGAAGAAAAGAAGGGAGAAAACCGGAAGGGTTTCGGTAAGTCCGGAGGTTGTCCGGAGTGGAGTTGGAAGGTGTTCCACAACCATGGAGGTTGAATAATATGTGAATGAATGTTAAATATTGATTTAATCATTTATTCATAATTATTTAATAAAGAGAAAATCAATTAAAGGTCAAAAAGGCTTAATGGGGAAATTCCGGAGGGAGAGGGCCCGTTAGGGGAAAGGAGAGAGGGAGAGGGGCCAAGGGGGCTGGCCGGCTGGGCCTAGCCCCCCCACCCCACGCCCCCACTAGGGGCTGGCCGGGGGCCTCCCCACCCCCTCCTCTACTTTAGTCCCACCCCGGGACTTCGAGGGAGGTAGTACCTCCCCTCCCCTATATAAAGTGGGGTATTTGGCCTAGAAAAATCACCAATAATCAATAAAGGTCTCCCCACTTTTGGGAGGACCTCTATATTTTCTCTCTCCCCCTCTCTCTCTCGTGACCGTGGTCCCAAGTCTGGACTGCGCGAGCGAGTGACATCTTCACCTCGGAGCGCTGTCGCACTGCGGGATTCGGATCCGGGAGCTCTACTTCCTCAACTGCTGCTGGATCGGGGAAGCGGGAGTCATCGTCAAGCACCAGACGTGTGTAACTCCCTGCGAGGTGTCACACTTGAGACACTTAAGTCGTTGGATCCAGAAGGAGCACAAGGACTTCATCACGACCTTGAGGTCAGCTTCGGCTCGTCTACATCAACCACGCTCTCCTGAGCGTTGACAACGCTTTTCGGTCTTCATGGGTAAGTTCGCGAAAAGCCCCTCCCATTACTGTATTACTAATAGATAGGTCCTGGCAGCTTTAGGGGTTCAGGGACGTAGGGTAAAATTTATTGTTTTCATACGCGGAACCCCTACAGCCGAGTCCCAGTTAGCTGAAGAAGCTAAGGTACGTGTGAGGTACCCGTCTACTAGTCGTTTTTCGGCCAGGTCTACACCGCCACCTATGGCACCACCTGCAGCGGCTGCTAGACATCGTTTGCCATCAGCCAAGCCAACTCCAACGACATCTTATGGTTCTAATGGTAGGAAGCCCGCTGCTAGATCGGGTTCTAATATGTCAATTGCACGTACTCATGATGTGGAGTGCCATACTTGTGGAGGTAGAGGACACTACAAGACAAACTATCCAAATCGCAAGGTGATGTTTGTCAATGAACAAGGAGAGTATGAGAGTGGAGATGATGTTGATCCTCATGACAATGATGGTTATGACAACAAGGACGGTATGGATTCCTTCCCTAAGCATGTGCCTACCATAGTGGGCTCTCCATGTATACTTAGTGTACAGCCTATTGTTGACTCTCAGCGCTACAACTTGTTCCAAACCAAAGCACTCTTTGGAACTAACAAAGCTTGCAAGGTAATCATTGATGGAGGTAGCTGTAGAATCTTGCAAGTAAGCAGTTATGTGTCAAGCGAAATTTGACTTATTTACCTCATCCCAAGCCATACTACATACAATGGTTGAGTGACAATGGTGAGATGAAGGTAAACTATATGGTACGTGTGAATTTTGAAATATGGCCGTACAAGGATTCTGTTGATTTTGATGAGGTTCCTATGACTGTTTTCCACCTCTTATTGGGTCGGTCTTGGCTTTATGATTGCCATGTGCAACACAATGGCCGTGCCAATACATATCACTTGGAGTTTAAGGGTAAGAAGATTAATTTGCAGCCAATGACCCCACAGCAGATTGTGAATGAGTCGCGTCAAAAGATCGAAGTGAACTTGAAGGATGAATCTATAGATAGGCATGATAGTGTTGTAGTTGTACATGATGTAATAGAGTCCAAAAGTGTGATATAACAAAAAGTGAGAGAGTGCCTAGTCTACTGATATTAGCCACCAAGGAAGATATTAGAGAGTTTCGTGAGGATCCTATAGCCATGCCACTTGTGCTCATGTATAAGGGCGAGGTATTGGTGTCTAACAACATGAGCCCTATTTCTCTTGGTGTATCTACTGTTTTGCAGGGTTTTGGCGATGTGTTTCCAGAAGACGTACCGGCAGGATTACCTCCATTGTGTGGCATTGAGCATCAAATCGACTTAATCCCGGGTGCCACATTACCAAACCGTGCACCTATAGGACTAACCCCGAAGAAACAAAGGAGATACAGAAACAAGTACAGGTGTTCCTGGATAAAGGGTACATTTGTGTTTCTCTTAGCCCTTATGTTGTTCCTGTTATTTTAGTACCTAAGAAAGATGGTACATGGCGCATGTGTGTAGATTGTAGAGCTATTAATCACATCACTATTCGATATCGTCATCCTATTCCATGCTGAGAGGATATGCTAGACGAATTGAGTGGTGCTGCTATTTTCTCTAAGATTGATTTTCATAGTGGTTATCATCAAATTAGGATGAAAGAAGGAGATGAATGGAAAACTAGATTCAAAACAAAATTTGGTTTGTATGAGTGGTTAGTTATGTCGTTTGGTCTTACTAATGCACCTAGTACATTTATGAGATTAATGAATCATGTTTTGAGAGAATTTATAGGTCGTTTTGTGGTTGTTTATTTTGATGATATACTTATCTATAGCCACAATGAAACTGAACATTGTAGTCATATCCGACAAGTTTTGCAAGTGTTGCATGATAATAAACTCTATGCTAATCTTGAGAAGTCCAAATTTGCAAAAGACAAGGTCATATTTCTGGGATTTGTTGTATCTAAGCATGGGGTAGAAGTAGATCAATCTAAAATTGAATCAATTCAGAATTGGCCTATTCCCATGAATGTGAGTCAAGTGCGTAGTTTACATGGCCTAGCTAGTTTCTATAGGCGCTTTTTGAAGGATTTTAGCACTATTGCTGCACCGTTGAATGACTTGACTAAGAAAGGTGTGCCATTTGTATGGGGCACGGCCCAAGATATTGCTTTTGATACATTGAAATGTTTGCTTACTTCTGCATCATTACATGCATTACCTGATTTTTGAAAGCAATTTGAAGTTGAATGTGATGCTAGTGGTATATGTATTGGTGGCGTTTTGATGCAAGAGGGTCACCATATAGCATATTTTTCTGAGAAACTTACTAGTGCTAGATTAAATTATCCTATTTATGATAAAGAATTGTATGCACTTGTTAGAGTTGTTGAAGTTTGGCAACATTATTTGTGGCCAAAAGAATTTATCATACATTCTGATCATGAAGCATTAAAGTATTTGAAATCTCAATCAAACTTGCATAGAAGATTAGCTAAATGGGTTGAGTTTATTGAAACATTTCCTTACATCATTAAGTATAAGAAGGGAAAGGAGAATGTAGTTGCTGATGCTTTGTCTAGGAAAAACATGCTATTAACCAATCTTGATGTTAAAATTCATAGATTAGAGAGTATTTGTGCACTTTATGCAACTGACCATGATTTTTTGCTGAACCATATCGTTTTTCTACTCTTACAAATGCATGGGATAAGTATAATATACATGATGGATATTTGTTTAGAGCTAACAAACTATGTATTCCAGAATCATCGTTGCGTTTGTTCTTAGTGCAGGAATCACATGTTGGTGGTTTGATGGGTCACTTTGGGTGTGAGAAGACATTGCTCATGCTCGCTGATCATTTTTATTGGCCCAAGATGAGGCGTGATGTTTACAGATTTTTGAGCCGATGTGTTACATGCCACAAGTCGAAATCCGAGCTGCAGCCTCATGGTTTGTATACACCTCTCTCTACACTTACTACACCATGGGAAGACATTAGTATGGATTTTGTGCTAGGTCTACCTAAAACTCAGAGAGGTCATGATTCTATATTTGTGGTAGTGGATAGGTTCTCTAAGATGGCTGATTTTATTGCGTGCCACAAAAGCGACGATGCGTCGCATGTTGCTAACCTGTTTTTCAGGGACATCGTGAGATTACATGGAGTACCCAAGACGATTGTTTCTGACCGTGATGTGATGTTCATGAGCTACTTTTGGAAGACCTTATGGGGGAACTTGGGCACGAAGCTGTTATTCAGTACTACATGTCATCCCCAGACAGATGTTTAAACAGAGGTGGTGAATTGAACATTGTCACAGTTGCTGAGGACTATGATAAAGAAGAATCTACGGGAGTGGGAAGAGTTTTTGCCACATGTTGAGTTTGCATACAACATGGTTGTGCATTCGACTACTCAGCTTTGTCCCTTTGAGGTGGTATATGGCTTCTAGCCATTGACGACACTTGATTTGTTTCCTTTGCCATTACATGAGAGAGTTGATATGGAGGCATCAAAGAGTGCTGAATATGTGAAGAAGATTCATGAGAAGACTCGAGAGGTTATTGAGACGAAAGGCAAGAACATTGCTGCTGCAAGGAATCTAGCAAGGAAGGAAGTTTTGTTCAAGCCTGGTGACATGGTATGGGTGCATCTACACAAGGATAGGTTCCCACTACTCGAAAGTCAAAATTGAAGCCACGTGGTTCTGGTCCTTACAAGGTGTTAGCCAAGATTAATGATAATGCCTACTCGATTGATATACCTATTGAGGAGTTTTGTGGAGTTAGCAACAGCTTCAACGTTGTTGATTTATCACCATATGATGCAGAAGACCTTGGAGCGTCGAGGTTGACGCCTTTTGAACGGGGGGAGATGATGAGGACTTCCCTATACTTACACCTACCCTAAGTACTATGGAAGATGTTCTAGTTGTTGCAATGAGATTAGAATTGGACCCATTACAAGAGCTCGTGCTAAGCTACTTGAACATCAGGTGAATTCACTATTAAACGAGTCTGGTACTTTGATTGATGAGAACTTTACACTACCTAAGTCTATGCATTTATGAACGATCAGGTTCATTGGAGAAACAAGCATGGAGCGAGGAGGAGAAGGGCTACAAGAGAATCCTAGCATGATGTTCGCCCAAGGATGCGTGAGGGAGGAGCGGGAGGAAGGCACGAGAGAAGATCATCAAGACGAAGACAAGAAGCTCTGCAGCAGCCGGAGTGTCTGGCCGAGTTCACCCGAACTGTCCGGCCTGCCCGAGAGAATAATTGGTGCAAACAATCTGTTCCCCAAATCGGACACTACCCGGGCACCACCTAGAAACTCTGAAGTTTCTGGCCAGACCAGACTGTCCGGTACACTCCACTCGGATTGTCCGGCTTGAACGGACTGCCCGGCCTGATTACACTGAAATGTCCGGCCGCCGACCGAATCTGGTTTGAGTCGGCTTGTATCACTTTGAGTCATACGCATTTAGTTTCGGTTTCTGGCCACCCTAGCCGCCCTTATAATCCCTGGGACAAACCATAGTTAGGGCTTAGACCACATTAAAACTATTTTGGAGTTGTTTCTTTCAAAGAACTTGTTGAATTACCCTGTGATCGAATTATACTACTGCAATTGAGTGTGATCTGTTGTTCCTTTAGGAATTAGTAGATTGCAAACTACCGCTCGTGGTCGACAGTTGCGTGTGCAAGAGTGTGGTGTTGTGAATATCCTACGGGGTTCTAGAGCTATTGCATTGGCATCATGGTTTTAGCGGGAGAGTTCATAGGTACATGGTAGTTATCTATCCACCATTATCATCATCGACAAGTGCTTGCTGAGAAGATCGAGCCACCCCATATCAGTCACTAGATAGTTGTGAGTGTTGATTTCCGGTTCTTCTTTGTAAGAAGTTTCTTTCTTCCTCTTTAACCTAGAGTGTTCTCTGGATCTTTTGTAAAGAGTCGAGTTGTAATCTATAGTCATGTCTTAGACCTACTATGTTTCTGTTGTACCACTCCGAGGGATGTAATACTAATGAACGGTGTTTCATTGGTGTTATGTCAACGACTATAGTGTACTACATCATTCAGTGGTATGCTAGGTCACCGCAGCTGGTATGAAAGCATATGCTTTGACCTTAGGATTAAAACCGTTTTAGGAAGATTTGTAGGTTGGATAGTGACTGTAGGAGCCATCTTATCTAAACCAAGACTTGTGATGGTATCCACTTGAGGATAAACCTTGTCACACTTAAGTTGGATGTTTTTATCATCTTTATTAAGGATTAGTTATATGTCTTCTCTAGAGAAATGTCATTACAATGTAGCTCTAAATAGGTATACCACCATTAAGATATCTGAAGTAAGTTGAAATATCAAAGAATATTAGGACTGAGATTAGAATATCTTGAGGAGAAGTTTAATGGTGTAGTCTATCCATAGGATCCATGTAAGGTAGCAAAATCTTTTCATTAGATGATAATGATAGGTTACATGATGAAGACCATTAGAACTTGTATAGATGTAGTGGGAAGTAAATCATGTGGGATTCACTTGAGAATTCTACGTGATGAAGTACGATTTGGTTTAGAATCAACCATCGTAAGATAAAAGAAGAGTTATCATGGTGGGATTACCTCCAAGACCATGATAAGTTTGTAATTAGGACAAGTACTCAGTAACAAATCTTGTACTAACAGTAAGTAAAGAACAGTGTAGGCCTATGATAGAAGGCATAGGTGACATAATATTACGATAATTGTTGGATTAAGGTAGTAACTACAATGTTGTTAGTAGTTTTGAGAGATCATGTGAGGATAGTTTACGATAGAATGGAAAACTAGTCGTTAGTAGTCCCAAAAGAAAGGTAAGAGGTTAGTCAGAGCAAAAGTGAGACCACTTTGCTCAAAATTATCCAATTGCAACTGAGCAGTTTGGGAAAATATTGAAACAAAGAGTAGTTTGATCCTATGTGCGAAGTATCACAAAGTAAACCTATACTAGGAGGTGTCATATACTACACAGCTAAGCCTGCATTTTCGATATGTTTTACTCAACTACTATATTACAGGCTTAGAATGATGTGTGTTATATGTACCACATTTGGATTTCTTGGTTTTTCTTGGATCTTCTTGATTGACTAGATATGTGCATAAAGTTTGACTTGATGTGCAAAAGCATGTTGCATCATCAAGTTATTACTTGATGTTATAGACCTAGATAGAAAAGGGAATTCGTGTAAGGGAGTGACGAGTTCCGAAGATTAAGATGAAGGCTTACATGAAGAGTGCAACCAAATGTAAGGAGTATCAACACTATTTTGAAGGATGGATCAATCCCAAATCATTATGAGATGGCAGTAAGAAAGGTTATTAATGCAGAAAAGGTGTGGAGCAACATGAAGGAATGAATTTAGGTTCACTCAAGATAGGTGATGTTGCTCAGAAGCTAATGAAGTAGTTGTCCCAAGATCATGGAAGTAACTTGGAAGGGTGCAAAGAATAAGTCTTGGAATGAAAGTGGTATTCAAGCTCTGACAACTCAGAGAGAATGACAGTAAAAAGTAGAAAACTCGCAGGGTAATTCATACACCTAGGAGGATCCGCAGCCAGTATTCGTAGCTGGTATCCTAGCGGTTTAGTTAATGAGGTCATATTTTATGGTTTAAAGAGCATAAAACTTGGCCTAAGTTAAGAAAGACATAATGGAGTATAAAATTTAAGTGATCGTCCTTCGAGACGTTTCACAAAAACAGGTTTACCAACGAGAGAATGTCCAAAAGGGTTGAAAGAAAGAAGGATGTTTGAAGATTCATTTCGGAGATCCACAACTGTGTGGGTGTACCATAGACTCTTTCATAAAACTTTATAAAAGCAGAGTATAAGTTAGACAGAGACCGATAACATAACTATTGAGTTAATGGGTATTATACATATAGTTTAGAGACCGTTAGAAGACCCCAAGGGGGATTGTCAGCAATAACATGGATGCGATGTTAACTAACTACCAACTAAAGGTTGGAGAAGAAGTACAGAGTCATGATGAGATTAAGCCTTATTCTCATAAGGTTCTAAGAAGTCATCAGTCCAGAGTATTTTCGAGAGTATGCACGGATGAATGATCAAAGTAGACATAACATCTTAAACCCAGTGGACTAGTTTAAAAGGAAACAACTTGTAAGTTGTCATTAAGAGTAAAGAGAGAATTCCAAAAAAGACCGGTGTAGTATAATAGGAAAAACCTGACTGGAATGGACAAAATGTGTCCGCAACAAATCTTAAATAGGACTGTGAGGGCAATAAACCCAAAGGAATTATTGTAAAAGGAACCATGGGATAACTTAGGACTACAGTTGTATATTGTTGCAATGAAGAGGATTCAAGGAAAAAGATCTGGATACAGGATACCACAATTAACACCAATTATGATCACGATGGAGTTAAGAAATGCCGCGATCAATACAAGTCAACACCTTATTCCAGAACGTAAGAGAGTACGAACTTCGGGGACGAAGTTTATTTTAAGGGGGAGAGTCTGTAACATCCCAGCATTAGAGCTTAGAAATAAGCTGAGATGATGTGTGTGCATTGCATTCATGCATAGAGAATCTGGATAATTTCCGTGCTTTTAAATAAAACTTGTCAAAGTGATTCAAGCTTCTCTTAACTTGGTGGAACTGAACTAGATCATCAAGTTGATTGTGATAAGTTTCTATATGACCTTTGCTAAAACCTTATATTTGGGTAATATAATTTTATCTATGGGTAGATCAAATGGAATCAAGCTAAACCGACAACACATTACTTAATGAACAATAAGGGATCTTATAGAGATCGTATAAGGGTATTCATTATAACAACTTTTGAACACTCAACTAAGTTTATAACTTAAGCAAAGAAACTTAATAACTAAATCTTGAAACACTTGTTTGCCATAGATATTCCTACCATGAGTACCATGGTAGTTCTTAAATATGAACTCTTATCAAAAATAAAGTAGAATGGAAGACAAGCAAATACCATCCATCACATACTCTTAATATCATATTAAGAGATGACATTCCTATTTAACCAAGTCCTAGTGTCAATTGATCATCAATGTTGAGTGATCAATTCCTGACCTAGAACTTATTGAATCTTAGCCTTTGACCCGTTATATTGACTTTCCAAAGACTTTAATTAAATTAACGAGAAAAAGGAACTAGTTTTGGTAGGATATACCATCATCAATGGAATGTGATCCTTAGTGGAGATCGAACCATCTAATGTTGGAGGAGATAGCTCACTCATGAGTAAACTAGAAGAAGCACCTAAACCCAAGAGTTAAGCTAGTGATCATGAAGCTATGAGAAAGCTAGTAATAATAGAGAATCTGTCCACACCCGGATTTTTAATCCCAGATGCCTGTTATGCCATACATCGCAATCCCAGGAGTACCATTTTTGCGAGACATAATAGATTGGTTATCACAGTACATCATCCATTACAAACCGTAATAAGGTCTTACAAATAACGGATCTCATGATCCAGTCTTAATACAATCAAAGCAGCGGAAATTAAACGTAGTAGGGGCTCCATCTTTAGGTTCAGAGGCAATGGTGAGGATGGGAGATGATCCTAGTTGTTGTAGATGTCCTGCTGTCCATCATCCTAATAGTCCTCCTCATAGTCTGGCCACGGGAATAGCCAGGGACAAAGCCATGAGTACTCTTTAAGTACTCGCAAACTATCACTAACAAGTAAGGTAGTTCTAGTAGGAATCTTAAGCTCTAGGTTTATTTGCAAAATGCTAGATGTATCTAAAGCTGGGTTTAGAAGTAAAGAAAACTAAGTTAATGTTCTAAATCACTTAAGTGGGAACCTAGTTGTCATATCCACAACCCTGTTGTGGTCAAGTCAAAATCATAGTTCACTTCGCAAGTCATTTTGAAAACATCTCACGATGGAACAGTATGGCCACTCCAACTATCCATGACCATGGACGCGGCAATTCAAATGGTTTGACACTCTGTAGAGGTGGTACACTTTCACCACAAAATTCGATACATCCATCAGGGATAACCCTAAATCATCATACTTAGTACGTGGATAATCAATCATAACGTTTCAATTACACACTCTAGTATAGGCACCTCCCCTATGAGCTTGGCCTCCCAGCCATGACCATCTGCCATCCTGGGCACTACATAGGTGGACATTCACAGTCACGAGGTAGCCTCAGCTCAACCTCTTCCGCGAGGGAACCCATACTAAGGCATATAAACCTCGGCTAAGCCCTACCCAATTTAGTTATTGTGGTTGTACGGTAAAATTGGAATGGTATCGCATCCAAACCCAACCATCAATTTTTATAAAAGGGCTAAGGCTCATGCCTCAACATTTTGATCATCAAATCCATTTGTTTTTCTCAACACATGTCAAAACATTTCAATAGAATGAATCCTCATTCCAAGGTTTTCATAATCATTTTCACCAAGTATTCCCATCTAAAGTGATCAACTTTTATGCTTAGCACTAGCCACTAAAGTTAAAGAGTGTTCACTAATGAGGGGTGCTAATCAGGGGTAACTATCAAACTCTAATCTCATGCCTTGGAATGACATCTAAGTATAACTACTTAGGCCTAGTTTTATACTCTTTATGCTATCTATCCTATTTTTCCAATATTCACAAAGCACTAACTAAAGGTAAAGAACTTTGGTAAAGTAAAAGAATAAAGCTTGCAAGCAAAACTTGGGATTGATATAATCAAAGTTGCATAACCAAGCATGCCTAATGCATCTTGCATAGGTTATCTTCAAAGGATAGCTTGCATGGTTCTAGCTTGCAATTAGTGATGGCTTACCTTGAGTAGTGCAGTGCTTGAAGTTTTATTCTTCTTCTTGGTAATACTCCTCCTCCTCGTATCCCAGGTCGGTACTATCGTCTATAAATAAATACAAGGTACACAATCACCAAACAATACTTAACTACTTATATTTAGCACACTAAGGCTCACACTTGATGATCTAGCATCATCACAATCATCACATGAAATAAATACTAAGTCTTATTTATTTTATTTTAGAAAAGTAATTTCTACTTATTGAAAAATACTTAATATTTAATATTCTCCAATTAAAATATGGGATCATGTTGACACATGTCATCACCACATATTCCAATACATGGGAATGTGATTGAAAAGGTTGGTCATATTTTATCAAGTTTAAGATTATTATTTAATAGAATTAAAGTGACTAGAAATGCCCATATAGCATTCTTTTGGAACTAGGCCAATGTCACTGCATGCAAACCTAAATATTTTTACATATTCAGATAGATCTTGTCAAATGAGATTTCTAAGAGTTGGAATCAACGCAAAAACATTTATGGTTGATTTTTGAAAAATGTTTGAATGTAGAAAAGTCTCTGTCTTGTTATTTTTACTATAGGTGATCTCTAACTCCAAATGATTTGAATCCAATGGTCTTGGATAGATAATTTAAATATCTTTCTAACAAAATTGGAATCATGCAATTTGGTTTAGTGAATCTCTCTAAATTGATTTTTAAATCTATGGACAGAAACTAGTTTTAACTAAATTGGAAAATATCTATTTGAATTCACAGGCATGCGCGAGAAACTAACTGGGTCGGCCCAATCTGCACAGCACAGCGCAAAGGGCTGCTGACAGGGGGGTCCACCAGTCAGTGACTCTATCTAAACGAAACGGTAACTTTTAATCTGTTTCCTACGGTTAGAACGTGATCTAACGGCCGAGGTTCATCATCGATGACGAACAACTCCGGCAAGGTCTGAACCCTAACATGGCGGTGGGGTCTTGTGAGGCTCACCAGGGCTCCAGCTAGGGTCGGCGATCGGGGGCGAACAGCGTTGTCGATGATGGCGGTTCGAACGGTGGTCGAGGCAGCTCTTGGGGCGGCTCCCTTCCTTCACTACAGCGGCGGCCTCCGGTGCAATTCCGGCGAAGAGGTGCTCGCCTTGCTTCGGGGAAAAGTGGCGGAGTGTTGTGAGGAGTTGGGAGTGAGGTGGTGTGGCGAAATGAGGCGGAGAGGGCCTCTATTTATACACTGATGAGGGGACCGAGCGGGATGGGCTGGCATCTCCGGCGATGGCGGTACAACGAGCTAATAGCATGGATGGGGGTAGGGGTGGTGCGGTGTTCCTAGGCGGTCATTGTTGGATTAATGGCATGACACGGGGCGGTCTGGACTCGTCGAGCGCGTGCGATGCTCTGCATGGGAGCGACGGTGTTCGAGACGGCGCACAGGGACTACGGGTCACGCGGTGGCGAACGGGGGTGTCTGTGAGCTAGCTAGGGTTAAGGAAAGTATGTGAACACGAGGAGAGGGCTAGGCGCGGCGCGTGCGAGCTGGTCGGGTGCGGCGCTCTGGCGCGCTCTCGGCGTGGTGCAGAGGCACTGGGCGCGACGCTGCTGGGGTGGTCTAGAGCCTAGCTATGGTCGTGGGCTGGACAGGGGGGCGGTGGACGGTTGACTGTCTGGTGGTCATCATGGGAGAGGGCGGCGTGGCCTAGGGCGAGTGGTTCATGGTCGGCCGGCATGGCAGTTTTCGGGCGGTGCTGCACTAGCGCAACGGAAGGGGTGGTTGTCCATGCATTTCTAGACATTAGGAAGACAGGGGAGTGAAGAGGGGACAAAGGGGTTGAAGGATCACTGCTCAAAACAGTGTAGTTAGGCCAAGTTTAAATTGTCTATGCAAGATTTTTGATTAAATGGCCAAAAGAAATTAAGTTTGAAAATTTTGAATGAAATTTGGTGAGTGATCTAAACTTATGCTTGGTAGTCTTTGGTTGCTTGGGTTTGTCAAGGTGAATTGATTTAGTTGGTTTTTGCAAAATGGTGGTCTTACCATAAGAACTAGATTCAAATTTGAACTGTCCATTAAATATATTTGAAAATAGTTTTTGTGATTTTGAAAATTGTGCTTGGATTCACTTTTACTTGGTCTAGCAAGGGGTGAAAAGAAATGGAATTGTTTCTATTAGAATTTCTTTTCTAGGAACACCTAAAGTGGCTCAGTGGTTAACTTTGATCAAAATGACCATTAGCTTATTTAATTTATATTTGATTTCTTTTTCTTTGGATTTTGTCTGCAATTGGCCTAGATGATGTAGTATTCATCTTTAAACCATTTATTATCATTTGTAGCAATCAAACATGGCAATTTCACTCAATCATAAACTAAAGCAAATCACACATGCATTCATATTCAATTTAGTAATAAAAGTTTTTGTTAACCCTAAACTTGGGTGATTAGAACTTGATTAATATTTTTGGGATGTTACAAACCTTCCCTCCTTCAAAAAATCTCGTCCTGAGATTTAAAAAAACTAGGAACTAAAGAGATTTGGAAACGCAGTCCTAATGTAATCTTCTCGCTCCCAAGTAGCTTCTTCTTAAGTATGGTTGCTCCACTGGATTTTGAGAAACTTGATACTCCGGGTTCTGGTTGTTCTGAAGGCTTCTTACAAAATACGAATGGGTACTTCACAATACGTTAGATCCTTGTTGATATCTATGGTCGGTGATCGTGTTCTTGAACACTTCGGTCTTCTCCGGAACTTCTAGGCATTTGCGAAGTAACGAGATATGGAACACATCATGTATGGATGACATCTCCTCCGGCAGTTCCAGTTGATAAGATACTTCTCCTCGATGATTCAAAATCTTGAAGGGTCCAATATATCTAGGGGCTAACTTCGCTTTCAGTTGAAAATGTTGCATTCCCTTCAAGGGTGATACTTTGAGATATACAAAATCTCCAACATTGAAGGTCAGGTCTCGATGTATCGTCAGCATAACTCTTCTGTCTCGATTGGGCGGTCTTGAGGTGTTCATGGACTTTGTGAACCTTCTCTTCGGCTTATCGTAGGATGTCGGGTCCAAAAATATGACTCTCTCCTACTTGCGACCAATTCAAGGGGGGTACGGCACTTCCTTCCATACAGAAATTCAAATGGGGCCATTTGCAAATTAGCTTGATAACTTTTGTTGTATGAAAATTCTACGAAAGGCAGACAATCTTCCCATTTTGATCCATATTCTAACACAGAAGCTCTCAACATATCTTCTAAGATTTGGTTGACTCTTTCAGTTTGTCCATCGGTTTGCGGGTGATAAGCTGTGTTGAAGTCCAGCTTGGTACCTAATCCTTCTTGGACTTTCTGCCAAAATCTTGACGTAAACTAGGTTCCTCGATCCGATACTATGGTCTTAGGGGTTCCTTGCAAATTTACGATTCTAGCAATGTACAACTCTGCTAGCTTAGAACTCTGGTAGGTGGTCTTGACAGGTATAAAATGGGCCACCTTGGATAGTATAACAACTATGACCCAAATAGAGTCATTTCCCCTACTAGAAGTAGGCAAAGCAGTGATAAAATCCATTCCGACAGAATCCCATTTCCATTCCGGAAGCTGCAATGGTTGCAAAAGTCATGCGGGTCTCTGATGTTCCGCTTTGACTCTCTGACAGATATCACACTTGGCTATGTAGCTCCCGATTTCTCTCTTCATCTTGTGCCATTAAAATTGCTCCTTCAAATTCGGATACATCTTTGTTCCTCCAGGGTGGATAGAATAAAGAGTATCATGAGCTTCCTGCATGATAACTTACTTCAACTCGGAATCTGCTGGCACACAGATACATCCTTTGTACCAAAAAATTCCTTCTTCATCTTTGGTGAATCCGAGTACCTTTCCTGTACCGATACGACACTTGATTCCGTCTATACTCGCATTCCCTTTTGGGATTCCTTGATCTGACCGATCAAAGTGGGTTGAAGTTCAATGCTAGCTAAAAAATCATTTGCTCACTAGCTCCGTTCTGAAGCTTCTCCAAGTATTCATGCAAACTTGGTTGGGCTTCTTTTATCATGGTGTTTAATCTACAGAGCAATCTGCTAAGAGCATCCGCTACCACATTGGCTTTGCCGGGGTGATAGTGAATGTCAAGGTCTTAATCCTTGATTAACTCTATCCATCTCCTTTGCCTCATATGCAGCTCCTTCTGGGTGAAAATATACTTCAGACTCTTGTGATCCGAATAAATCTCACAGCGGTTACCCATAAGGTAATGACGCCATGTCTTCAAAGCTAAAATTACGGCTGCTAGTTCAAGGTCATGGGTAGGGTAGTTTTGCTCATGCTGCTTCAGTTGTTGGGACATATATGCTATGACTTTGACTTCTTGCATCAACACACATCCGAGACCAATCTTGGATGCATCACAATACACATCAAAAGGCTTCTTGATATCCGGCATAATCAGAATTGGGGCTGAAATCAATCTCTTCTTGAGCTCTTGAAAACTTGCTTCACATTTGTCAGTCCATTCAAACTTCTTATCTTTCTTCAACAATTGGGTCATTGGTCTTGCGATGCTCAAAAATCCTTCAACAAACTTGCGGTAATATCCCGCTAATCCGAGAAATGCACGGACTTGGGTTTGAGTGGTTGGGGATTTCCATTCTTCAACATCTTTGATCTTGGGGGGATCAACAACCACTCCTCCTACTGACACAATATGTCCTAGGAATCCTACTTCCTTCGACCAGAACTCACATTTGCTAAACTTAGCATACAGCTGATGCTCTCTAAGTGTTTCAAGGATGGTTCTCAGGTGTAGTTCATGCTCTTCTTTTGACTTGGAATAGATCAGAATCTCATCGATAAAAACAACGACAAACTTATCCAGAAAGTTCATAAAAATCTTATTCATGAGATTCATGAAATAAGCGGGGGCATTGGTTAATCTAAAAGACATGACAATATACTCATACAATCCATATCTAGTGGTAAAGGCGGTCTTTGGAATATCTGATGCATGAATCTTGAGTTGATGATAACCAGTTCTAAGATCAATCTTAGAAAACACTCTGGCACCAGTCAACTGGTCAAACATATCCTCTATCTTTGGCAGTGGGTATTTGTTCTTGATGGTGAAATCAATCAGCTTCTGATAATCCATGCACAAATGGTTACCTCCATCTTTCTTATCCACAAATAAAACAGACGATCTCCATGGTGATGCACTTGGTTGAATCAGATCTTTCTCCAACATAGCATCAAGTTGCTTCTTCAACTCCACTAATTCTGATAGGTTCATACTATAAGGTCTCTGAGCTATGGGTCCGGTTCCAGAATTAGTTCAATGATTAACTCGATATCCCGATCTGGGGGCATACCGAGCAATTCATCTGAGAATACGTCGGGGTATTCGCAGACTACTCTGACTTGGTCTAGGCTTGGTTGGGCTAGACTCTTGTTGCATTTGAATTGACGGGGCAAGGTCTCCTATACATGCTCTACTGATACTCCAGAGCTACTGGTCATGGTTATGGCTTTCTTGGCGCAGTCGATCAATCCTTTATGTTTCGACATCCGATCCATTCCTAGTACTACTTCCAAACCTTTGGTTGCAAGTACTATTAGATTAGCATAAAAATCTATGCCATGGATTCTGATAGGTACCGCCTTGCAATTTTTTCTAGCTTTGGTGGTTGAACCAGGTATTTGAACTATCATAACATGCTTCGACTTTGTTGGTTGATCTTACTAGTGCATGCAAATTCTTCTATAATAAACGAGTGCGATGCTCCAAAATCAAACAACACTCTAGAAAATACTGAGTTAACAGAAAACATACCCAACACGACATTGGGTGCTTCCTGAGCTTCTTCAGCATCCATGTGGAACAAACGGCCGTTGCGGTTTAGCGAGTTCCCTGGGGAAAATCTTATTCCAGGCTAAACAAGGTGTTGCTGCTGAGCGGGTGCATTCACATTGGTGGCTACTGCAAGCTTCTTGGGGCACTCATTGGAGTAGTGACCCTTGACCCCACATTCAAAACAAGTAATCTGGGACTTGTCTTTGGCTGCAACAGGCACAACATTGTTTCCAGTCATTGGGGCAATATTGTTGTTGTTGTTTTTGGACTTGGGCGGTGCACGGTTGAAGTTGTTGGAGTGTCGGGGTTGTTGTTGTGGTTTCCTCCAGACTTCAGGTTTCCTTCGCTACGATTGGGATAGCTTGGACGAGTCATAGGGGGTCTGTTGTTTCTTGGGGAATATCATGCAGACGGGTTGGGACGATACTTCTGGGACGATACTTCTGGGACTGGTGCATCATCCTGCGCTTGCAGTTGTCATTGTCTTGGTTTATCTTCCCTTCCATCTGAATGTGCGTCTACTAGCTCTTCTAGGTCTCCAAAACGGATGTTGACTAACACAGTCTGCATTTCATCATGCAATCCGTTCAGGAACCTCTCCTTCTTCTTTGCTTCGGTGTTGATCTCATCAGGGGCATATCTAGCTAGGGACAGAAATTTGTCACGGTACTCAACTACCGTCATCCTTCCTTGCTTCAGTTCCCTGAACTCATCTCTCATCCTAGTGACCAAACCTTGAGGCACATGGGTCTGGCTGAACTTGATCTTGAATGCTTCCCAAGTCATCATCTGACCTTCATTCATGGTACGGGTGCTATTCCACCAGGCTCTTGCATCTCCTGCTAGATAATGGGTGGCAAATAGTACCTTCTCATTGGCTTCAACTCCTGCGACCTCCAGATTGTTCTCCATGGTTTGCAGCCAGTCATCAGCATCTAAGGGATCCTCAGATTTATTAATGATAGGTGGGTTGGTATTCTGAAAGTTCTTGAGCTTGGATCCATGGTGATCCTGGTTTCTGTGACCTTGGTTATTGTGGGCCATCTGAGCTATCTGTTGAAGAGTGGCTAGGTTGGCTTGGCGTTCGGCTCTACTAGCTTCATGGTCAGAAACTAGCATTTGCAGAATCTGCAGCATCGGGTCCTGAGATGAACTGCTTCCTCTGGGGTTTCCACGAGTCATCTAAAGATTGAGATAGATAATGAGATAAGAGGGAAATTTCTAAGGTTCGGGTTTTGTTTCAAAAGCTTTAAACTTTGAGTTTGACTCGGGTTTTTGCAAACTAACAACTTCCTCTCATTCATTCATTCAAAGCACACAATACAAACACACACCACACACAAATATAAAAAAGATGGTTTTAAGAACCATTCTGTGAAACTACGATACAATGGGACCTGTACAACTCATTCCTATGGTAGTGATCAAGTGCATCTAATCATCATCAGTGTGGAACTCCATGGCATCATCCTCCAGGTAGTTGTTGTCATCACTAAGGTAAGAGTAGAGATCTCCCTGGATATCTTCACCTTCCTCCTCCTCCTTCGCTTCAAGCTGGACTTCCTGTTCACGGATGGTCTTCTCGATGGTGCGATCCTTCTTGTCGCGCTGATGACGAAGTGATTGGCGCTCCTTGGCGAGAATGGCGAGAGTCTTGTCATATTTGACTGCAATGGCATGGTTGTGGTTGGTGTAGGGTCGGGCGTTGTCCAACTCCTTCTACCTATCATACAACATGAAATCAAGATTGTCCACCTAGTGCTTCAGCTCCGGGTGTCCTGGCTTCTCCAAGGGCATTCCCATAGAATCATGCCTTGCGAAGTGAGCAAAGAGAGTTCCCTGGATCAGGTTGATGTTTTGCCCACACAGACGGGCAAGAGC
Source organism: Avena eriantha (assembly GCA_910589775.1). Taxonomy (NCBI): domain Eukaryota; kingdom Viridiplantae; phylum Streptophyta; class Magnoliopsida; order Poales; family Poaceae; genus Avena; species Avena eriantha. Next base: position 267,793,314 of record OU342741.1, on the reverse strand, counting down.
TTCATGCATAGCCCTGGCTAATCCATCTAGCCAGTTGTAATCATGCAAGGTGAATTGGATCTTCTCCAAAGTGGGTGCTTCCATCTTGCCTCTGAGATTTGTAACTATCAGCCATTGTAGATCTCGTCCTATGTGATCGTTGAGTTGTGCCCCGAAGAATTCTAGATGCGGGCACTCAAGATACTCTGACAGTGCATCTAGATCCCTCACAAAGATCAATTTGTCTCCGTTGCCCAGCAGGTAGAACTTGCAATACTGGACTTCCATCTATAAGAATTTAGGATGAGTAAGTTAGTGATGTGATCGAGTGTGTCAAATTTTATGTAGGAATGCAAGAATTTTTTGGAGTAACATGATTTTTTTTTGAAAGAATCAAGGATTAGAGTGGGAATAGGTTTTCATAAATACTCACTTCTTTTGTTTTGGAAACTAAGTTTTTTTTTCGGACGTCCATTCTAACTAGGGTCTCCTATGGTCAGGATGGCTCTGAAACCAACTTTTCAACACCCGGATTTTTAATCCCAGATGCCTGTTATGCCATACATCGCAATCCCAGGATTACCATTTCTACGAGACATAATAGATTGGTTATCACAGTACATCATCCATTATAAACCATAATAAGGTCTTACAAATAAAGGATGTCATGATCCAGTCTTAATATAATCAAAGCAGCGGAAATTAAACGTAGTACGGGCTCCATCTTTAGGGTCACAGGCAATGCTGACGATGGGAGATGATCCTAGTTGTCATAGACGTCCTGTTGTCCATCATCCTGATAGTCCTCCTCATAGCCTGGCCACAGGAATAACCAGGGACAAAGCCATGAATACTCTTTAGGTACTCACAAACTATCACTAACAAGTAAGGTACTTCTAGTAGGAATCTTAAGCTCTAGGTTTTATTTGCAAAAAGGCAGATTTATCTAAAGATGAGTTTAGAAGTAAAGAAAACTAAGTTAATGTTCTAAATCACTTAAGTGGGAACCTAGTTGTCATATCCACAACCATGTTTTGGTCAAGTCAAAACCATAGTTCACTTCACAAGTCATTTTGAAAACATTTGACAACGGAACGGTATGGCCACTCCAACTGTCCACGACCGCAGACACGGCTATTCGAATAGTTCGACACTCTACAAAGGTGGTACACTTTCACCACAAAATTCGATACATTCGTCAGGGATAACCCTAAATCATCATACTTAGTATGCGGATAATCAATCATAACCCTTCAATTACACACTCTAGTATAGGCACCTCTCCTATGAGCTTGGCCTCCCAGCCATGGCCATCTGCCATCCTGGGCACTACATAGGTGGACATTCACAGTCACGAGGTAGCCTCAGCTCAACCTCTTCCGCGAGGGAACCCATACTAAGGCATATAAACTTGCGGCTAAGCCCTACCCAATTCAGGTATTGTGGTTGTACGGTAAAATTGGAATGGTATCGCATCCGAACCCAACCATCCGTTTTTATAAAAGGGCTATGGCTCATTCCTCAACATTTTCATCATCAAATCCATTTGTATTTCTCAACACATTTCAATAGAATGAATCCTCATTCCAAGGTTTTCATAATCATTTTCACCAAGTATTCCCATCTAAAGTGATCAACTTTTATGCTTAGCACTAGCCACTAAAGTTAAGAGTGTTCACTAATGAGGGGTGCTAATCAAGGGTAACTATCCAACTCTAATCGCATGCCTTGGAATGACATCTAAGTATAACTACTTAGGCCTAGTTTTATACTGTTTATGCTATCTATCCTATTTTTGCAATATTCACAAAGCACTAACTAAAGGTAAAGAACTTTGGTAAAGTAAAAGAATAAAGCTTGCAAGTAAAACTTGGGATTGATATAATCAAAGTTGCATAACCAAGCATGCCTAATGCATCTTGCATAGGTTATCTTGCAAGGATAACTTGCATGGTTCTAGCTTGGAATTAGTGATGGCTTTCCTTGAGTAGTGCAGTGGTTGAAGTTTTTTTCTTCTTCTTCTTGGTATTACTAATCCTCCTCGTATCCTGGGTTGGTACTATCGTCTATAAATAAATATGAGGTACACAATCACCAAACAATACTTAACTAATTCTATTTAGCACACTAAGGCTCACACTTGATGATCTAGCATCATCACAATCATCACATGAAATAAATACTAAGTCTTATTTATTTTATTTTATAAAAGTAACTTCTACTTATTGAAAAATACTTAATATTTAATATTCTCCAAGTAAAATATGGGATCATGTTGACACATGTCATAACCACATATTCCAATACATGGGAATGTGAGTTAAAAGGTTGGTCATATTTTATCAAGTTTAAGATTATTATTTAATATAATTAAAGTGACTAGAAATGCCCATATAGCATTCTTTTGGTACTAGGCCAATGTCACTGCATGCAAACCTAAATATTTTAACATATTCAGATAGATCTTGTCAAATGTGATTTTTGTGAGTTGGAATCAACTCAAAAGCATTTATGGTTGATTTTTGAAAAAAAATTGAATGTAGAAAGTCTATGTCTTGTTATTTTTACTATAGGTGATCTCTAACTCCAAATGATTTGAATCCAATGGGCTTGGATAACAAAATTGGAATCATGCAATTTAGTTTAGTGAATCTCTCTGAATTGATTTTTTAATCTATGGACAGAAACTAGTTTTAACTAAATTGGAAAATATCTATTTGAATTCACAGGCTTGCGTGGGAAACTAACTGGGCTGGCCCAATCTGCCCAGCACAGTGCAAAGGGCTGGTGACAAGGGGGTCCACCAGTCAGCGACTCTATCTAAACGAAACGATAAGTTTTAATCTGAGCCCTACGATTAGAATGCGATCTAATGGCTGAGGTTCATCGTCGACGACGAATAGCTCCAGCGAGGTATGAACCCTAACATGCTGGTGGGGGTCATGTGAGGCTCACGAGGGCTCCAGCTAGGGTCGGCGATGGGGGTGAACAACGTTGTCGATGACGACGGTTCGAACGGTGGTTGCGGCAGCTCTTGGGGCGACTCCAATTGACGGCACCCTTCTTTCACTGCAGCGGCAAGCTCCGGTGCAATTCCAATGAAGCGTTGCTCGCCTTGCTCTGGGGAAAAGTGGGGGAGTGTTGTGAGGAGTGGGGAGTGAGGTGCTGTGGAGCAATGAGGCGGAGTGGGCCTCTAGTTATACACCGATGAGGGGACCAAGCGGGATGGGCTGGCGTCTCCAGCAACGGCGATACAACAAGCTAACGGCATGGCTAGGGGTAGGGGCGGTGCGATGTTCCCTGGCGGTCATCGCTGGCTTAATGGCACGGCACGGGGCGGTCTAGACTAGTCGGGCGGGAGCGGCGGTGTTCGAGACGGTGCACGGGCACTATGGGTCGGGCGGCAGCGAACGGGGGTGTCTGGGAGCTAGCTGGGGTTAAGGTGAGTCTGTGCACGTGAGGAGAGAGCTAGGCGTGGCGCGTGCGAGCTGGTCGGGTGCGGCGCACTGGCGCCTTCTCGGCGCGGCGCTGTTGGGGTGGTCCAGGGCCTAGCTGTGGTCGTGGGCTGGAGGGGGGTGGCGGTGGATGGTGGCCTGTCTGGTGGTCATCGTGGGAGAGGGCAGCATGGCCTGGGGCGAGCAGTTCATGGTCAGCAGGCGAGGCAGTTTTCGGGCGGCGTTACACTGGCGCAACAGCAAGGGGGTGGCTATCCAAGCATTGCTAGACACTGGGGGAGACAGGGGAGTGAAGAGGGGACAAAGGGGTTGAAGGATCACTGCTCAAAATAGTGTAGTTATGCCAGGTTTAAATTGTGTCTGCAAGGTGTTTGATTAAATGGCCAAAAGAAATTAAGTATGAAAATTTTGAATGAAATTTGGTGAGTGATCTAAACTTATGCTTGGCAGTCTCTGGTTGCTTGGGTTTGTCAAGGTGAATTGATTTAGTTGGTTTTTGCAAAATGGTGATCTTACCATAAGAACTAGATTCAAATTTGAACTATCCATTAAATATATTTGAAAATAGTTTTTTTGAGTTTGAAAAGTGGACTTGGATTCACTTTTACTTGGTCTAGCAAGGGGTGAAAAGAAATGGAATTGTTTCTATTAGAATTTCTTTTCTAGGAACAGCAAAACTTACCTAGTGGTTAAGTTTGGTCAAAATGACCATTAGCTTATTTACTTCATATTTGATTTCTTTTTCTTTGGATTTTGTTTGCAATTGGCCTAGATGATGTAGTATTCATCTTTAAACCATTTCTTATCATTTGTAGCAATCAAACATGGCAATTTCACTCAATCATATACTAAAGCAAATCACACATGCATTCATATTCAATTTAGTAATAAAAGTTTTTGTTGACCCTAAACTTGGGTGATTAGAACTTGAGAAACTTGATTAATATTTTTGGGGTGTTACATAATCCAATGATAATCTTGTTCAGCCAAGTAGGTACAAACCTAAAGTAAGTGTTCTTAACAAGATAAGCCTTATGGAGAGACTAGTAAAAGTCCACTACTCAGTTAGTTATAGATCTTGATTAGACAATTAGAAGCCTAAGCTTTGCATGATCAAAGGTTGGTGGTCATTACTCTCAAATCACTTGAGAATACATGACCAGCTGATGAATAAGAGTTGTGAGCATACCAAATTAGGCAAAACCTTAGTAAGCTGAATCATCTAGCTTGATTATGATAAGTCAAGCTAGAGTTTTTTGAAGTATATAATATGAGTTGTATGGAGTGGTTGGAGGCATAGTAGTTTAACGAAGTAAATACAAGAACAACTTGTATTATGGAGAGTAGTACCATACCTATTCCAAAGGATTGATATCACATGTAATATAGAGAAACTTGTAATCTTGCAAGCCTTGGATGTTGATGCAAGGTGAATATAAAGGAGTTAATGGATGGAGTTAGTAATAGCTACACTGATGGATTCATCAGAGCTAATTTAGAAATGGAAGTCATATATATATTAGGAGAAGAATGAAGGAGTAATGTTGAAGTGACATAACCAAGTCATCATATGATGATGGATATGGTGGAGTCAGATGATTGACTTATTCAGGAATATGTGATCTTTGTGAATAAGATAAGAGAGAATTATAGAGTATATTTAGGAAAGGAATTATTTACCTAAAGATAAGGTTAGTGAGGTATTAAGGTAGCAGTGCTTGAGAAACCTTTAACCAACAGTATACCAAGCCATGACAAGGCCCATGTCTACCTCTTTGTTCAAAACCCTAAAATCAAATTGATAGTGGAACCATTTCCTATTCCAAGGTAATCATTAAACAATACCTCCTGGACAAATGAAGCTTCCAAGAGATAATTAGAGAACCAGATGAGTGTTTATGGATGATAGCCTTATCTACTTTATTATCTTAAACCCTAATATAAACTGAGACCCATGGACCATCAAGACCATATTAAGAAGTAATCTTTATGGCTCACTCTAAGTTGAGATATCATTCAGGATTATAAATTTAGGAACAATCCTTAAACCTTGATCACTAGAAACATTCACTAATAAACTTTAGGATAGTGTATCCTCTAGGGGTCCATAGTATGTGTGGTATTAGAAACCCTGAAAGTGTTGATGGGCATTGAGATCACGTGTGTCACATGGACGATAATGGTTGTACACCATTATATAATAAACTTCTATGAAAACATTAACCATACTTAAGGAAGTAGTGAACAATTAATTTGAGAAGTTATCCATGCCTATTTTAGAAATAAGTAGAATGGTTATGAATAGAATTCTAGAGGAATTTGAATAGGAAAAGTCACCAACTTTAAAGAACCTTGAAATTTAAATCACTATATTATAAACCCAGGGTTTAATACCTTATAATGTATATTTATATAGTTCCTTGATGAGGTTATGTATTAATAAGATTCTATATACATCATTAACCATTTTAAACCATTACCCTTAAAATTATCAAGTGAAAACAAAATCCTCTTTAAAGGATATTTAGATGAGAAGTAATCCCGAAAACCCTAAATCCTATTTATATTTTCTAATAAAAATAATCCTTTATATAATCATGATTAGTGTAAATACTAAAAATAGAAGTCCAAGGATACAAATATATCTAAATGTTCAGTACATATTCACAAGGTACCACAATGTAAATTTAAACTTTAAATAGATAAAGAAATATAAAACATAATAAAGAAAAGAATAAGAAATAGAAAAACATCTAGAATAAACGAAATCTGGCATGAGGCCCAATTCCTCACCCATCTATCTGATGCTCGCAAGCAGCATCAATAACATCTCGCTTACTCCTCCATGGACCAGTAGCACCCCAACACCAACCTAGTTAGCCTCCCTCTCTCCGACTGACAGGTGGGACCGGAGGTGGACCGCGAGTTGAGGCAGAAGAGTTTTTAGGGGGTTTCTGCAAAATGTTGTCGTCGTCATCCTCATGCACGCAAATAGCTCGCTGGAGCAACTCACCACCGCCCGATGCCGTCCGCCGCTGTCAGCAAGATTTCGACCGCCACGATGGATCGCCGTCACCAGGGAGGAGGATAAGATCGCCATCGTGACACCCTACTTCATCCTCATCCTCCCATTCTCCCTCTCTGAATCTTCTTCCCCACCGAAAACCCTAGATCGGAGGTGAGCTGGTGCCATTAATTCTGTGCTTGCCTCGGCCAGCTGAGACCATTAGGAGGACCGCCAAGCTCTTCTCGTTCGATTTCCCCACTCCATGGAAGCCGAGGAAGCCCTAGGCACCGGGATTGCTACCTCTACACCGATGCCGGCCGCTATCTATACCATTGATTCTGGCCGCGCCTGCCTTCACCAACTCCACCACAACAACCGGGTGAGCCACTAGTCCTCAGGGACATCTCCACTGTCCTCCTCTTTCTCTGTTTCATTTCCGCCACGAGCAGCTGACGCTGCCGCCGCTGCCCGTCGTCGAGGTCACTGTTCCGGTGACCGTTTCTAGGCAGCACCGCAACTATTATGCTCGACATCGCCTCCTCTTTCTAGCGCATCCAACCATGCATATTGGGACATTGTCGATCTCCACCGGCGACCATGATCTGGTGGTGGATGCCGGGCTGACGTCAGGCCCATGTCATCCCTCACCACCTTGCTATGTTTGACCAGGTCCACGCCAACGTGGCCCTGACCCCACTGGTCAGTGACCCTGGGTAGATTAGGAACCGGTATAAAAAGTATTCCCTATTTAGGAAATATATTAAACATTATAAATTCGATTATAAATATTTTCCAGGAATTTAATAAAATGATTAAATCCTATAAATTGAATATCTTTTGTTTTATAATTCAACAAAATATGTATTATATATCAAAATATTCATAAAAATAAACTCTATAATTTAAACCTATCATTATAATTTATTTTCCAACTTAAATAAGATAATTATTATTAGTAGTAAATAACCTATTAGGGATAAATATTAAATAAACATATTTTATTACTTAAAATTTAGAAAAATAAGTATATTATATAAAAATTATTAGAAAAAAATACACATTTATAAACTTGTTCATATATTTTTGAGTCACTTAAGTAAATATTATTATTTATTAAGTGTTTATAAAGTGATAAAATTAGAAAAATCATATCTTATTATTTAGAAATCACAAAAATACATATAATATACCAAAATGATCACGAAAATAAAATCCACACATTAAGAATATCACCTTTCATGCTTGAGGTAAAATTAAGTGTAAGTGTCTAATGAATCTTGTTTAAACCCTTTTCTTCTATTTTCATACATAAAAATAATATAAACCTTTGCTTATGCCTTTAATATAAATTATTTAAAGCCTAAAAATGTAATAACAAGTTCAATTGATGTTGAAGTGAAGTCAAAATAGATCGAACCATTTTAAGATGTATTGACTGAAACTACCATTTAAAAGTAAGTGTATCTTAATTTTCCTAAAAAACATTTATCAATTATAAAATCACCTAAAATAGTATATTATTTAGAAAAAGGATCTTATGTACTTTCAAAATCACCAAGATGATATCTACTAATTTTCTTACCAGTCTAAGAATCCAATTAAGAATCTAAACAAAGTTCTTAAGTAATTAAAGTAATGACTATTTTGTATTTATGAAGTATAACCTTAAGAAAACACCAATTCCATAAAAAGCAATGCTACTTGTATTCTACCTTTAGGAACCATTAAGAAGTAAACCACCTGTAATAAGATTCCATATTCAAAATATATAAGTCTCCACTTGCTATCGAAAAACTATTCAAATTCTAATTGATTTCTTTGTTAATACTCATAACTAGTAAGAAAACATTAAAGTGTTAGCTTTAAGATTTAAATGCTTTTACTTGGTAAAGTAATCTTTTCCTCAAAAGTTATTCTTTTAAGAAATATTAGAAGTAATCCTTCAGGATTTCTATGAAGACTCTAATGAATTAATAACCCTTTTAAGAAATCCTTATGTATCATTCCACACTTGAGTTCTTTACTATTGCATGCTACTAGTTGTATTTTACTTATTGTTTCACACACTCACACAAACCTTAATAAGAAGCACACGTGTGAAGCTGGTATAAAAGTGCAACACATTCTAGAGAACTTGTCACAAACTCCAAACCCTAGATCAGATACGATTATTCAGGGGATTCACGTTTATCAAACTACATTACATTACATATGCACAATTGCATCTTGATTCTTTAAACATTCGTCCTTACCGGACCAATGATGTTGTTTACAGAATTTGGATCTTCTATTTTCTTGAAGACCGTGATGGCATAATCTTGCTATCACAAAAGGCAAGTTCACACTTGCTCATGTCCTTTGGTTATTTTCTGTCAAATACTTGTAACTCAAATGTTGTCATCACCTGCATTTCAAAAAGGACAGAAAACACTATTTTCATAATAATATGATTATGGATTATTTACCAAATGGTAATAATCTATTGATTCAGTTCCAGTGGTAAAGGAACATAATATCTAGAACTTAACAACCAATGTCGCCATTGATTCTAGCGACGTATATTACGCGTTAACCATAAGATTTGGAATGGGACGGAGAAGTCAGCTGGATCTTCTTCCTTTCGCATGGACGGATGTCCTGATCATGAGGCCCATAACAAGGAAGTGTGGAAAAGCTCATGACTTGGATGTGCAACAAGGCTAAGGTCTCTCATGGGTAAAGCAACACACCTCTACAGAGGGTAAGAACTGTGACATGTTACTCCCTGTTCCGGGAAGGAGCTATAAACGCGGTAGGAAAGGAACTCCATGAAAGTTCTGGTCAACCTGTGAAGGCTGTCAGACATAGTTTTTAGAATAAAAGCAACGTTTGAAGAAATGTTTATGAAAACCTGCATTGCCTACGACCTTTGGGGCATGTTCGTCTACGGTACCAAAGTTCGCAGGCCAGCGCATGGCGGTACCTAAGTTGCCTGAAATTACCGCGTTTCGAAAAGTTCGGCCACCAACTACAGAGAGGGGCCATTTTGAGGCAAACTCATCTCACCCCTGCAAAATTCAAACATTCCATAAAACCGCCCCGTGAATTAGACGGTCGGGACCCTCATGTCGGTCATCTGTCCGTGACGCGGGCGCCAACGCGGCAACCTCTTAGGAAAATCGAGCAGCTAAGTGGATTGGATGCGTTGACCAATTTCACAAATCCATTCCCAGCTTTCCCCTAGCACCGGCAGCGTCGGAATCCACCCTCCAGGCAGGACGATCCCTTCGCACATTTGACTTCCTGGGCCAAGTTGTTGCACTCAGTTGGTGTGCCCAGTCGCTGATACCGAGCTCCAATGGCGCATGTCGTAGCCACCGGTGCGAGGCTCTAGCCCGCCTCCGCCGCCAACGAGCCGAGCAGTTCGGAGGATGGCAGATCCTACTATCAAGGAAGAAGAAGTTCTGGCTACAAGCGGGTGAGCTACCCTTCTCTTTGCTATTCGCACTAATTATAACTGCTAGCTGGCTACTGAACCTCAAATTGTTTGTTAGCCCAACGCTAACAAACATATTTTGTCCACATTTTTCTGTCAAATAGGATCTGCGCGGACCCCCTTACCTGGTTACGGTAGTCCTCTACAGGAACGACTCTAAGGGCAAGTGGTATGGAGACCATTGTTTCACGATGGAAGAAGCGCCTGCGCAGATCTGCCCTATATCTGGTATGGTTGCTGCTCTGTGTAATCATGTTGAATTATGGCCAAAGCAGACAACAAAGTTCAGCTTCATGGATGAACGTGGCATCATGGTTCCTATAACGTGTGACAATCAGCTAATTGGGTTGATGAAAAGGTATGCTTCGGCTGCCATGTTTGAGCTGAAATGTGATGTACTGGATGTGAAAGCTGCTGCAACTGGGAGTCGCCCTTCTATTCTTGGACATGGTGGTTGCTCGAACCCAATTAGCTCCTGGTAAGCAAAGGTCGCTTGGGGTTCTGTTTGTGCTGAATTGTAATTTTTGTTTTATTTACTCTGTAGATATTGGGCAGTTATGCAATAGTCTTCTTTCTTTGACAGGAAGCGCTGCAAGGTTAGAAACATGATTGCCGGGTCAGTCATTTTGCTGCCCGAAGAAATTAAAAACGAGTGGAAAGATGATGCTGGACACGATTCTGGTGCCCATTGTCCTGGCGATGCAGAGTACATGAAGCTAAGAAAATTGGCACCGAGGAAGAGGAAGAAGGCAGGAAATGAAGAAGCCAGTGGACGTGAAGGCTTGGCACCCAGGCTGCGGAAGAAGGCTGCTGGCAATGAAGATGCATAGTAATGTGTTGAACTTGAACCTGTATATGTAATTCTGTTAAATTCTGGAGCTCTATGTGTGGCACGTTGCTGGGTGAAACAATCTACCCACATTCTCTGAGTAAAATGTACTACGACTTAGGGTTTGGAAACGCCCGAGTCAGTAGTTGAATCCGAAATTGTGATTGTGCCACTGCTATCTGAAAACAAGGATCCACCGGTTCCATGATTGCTGAGGGCCAGGAGGTCTCCAAATACGATAGAATGTAAGTGGCATAGAAATAAATTATTTAAGCTGCCACACTCCACGAAGCAGCAACTTATTTCAGATGCTGCACAACGATGTGGCAACATAAACAACAATGTTCTCACCGATAATGCCCAGATGAGGAGTAAATTGGTACCACCTTCTGGCCTAATCTTGAGCCCGTCTATCTCACCGCCTCTCTGCTCCTACATCCCCTGCATCTGGTGAAGCTCCCGGATCTCTAGTAACCGGGTGTACGTGCTTCCACTTTATAAATTGTGGTTGTGCCATTTGCATGCGGCACAATCCACATAGATTACGTTTAAAAAACCACCAATGTCAGAATACACTAGTAGAAAAGGTGTCTTTGGTCCACGGTCACGTTCCCAATCCGGGACAGAGATCTAAATCGAGGCAGAAATTGATCTAAATCACAAATTCTTCCACAAATTAATCGAGACAGAGATCTAAATCAAGGCATTTCATTACTTCAACCATAAATTCTTCTAAACAAAGGTGCGATTTCACATCCTACATTAATTCAACCACTAGTCAACAATTTCACTTCCGGTGCCACTGTCCTCCGAGCCATCGGCTTCCTCGTCGTTGTCAGACGGAACCTCCACGATGTCCGCATTGTTCGCGAGACGGAGCACCTCTTCGTGGCGAGCAGCGGCGATGGTGGTGTACTTGGTCCGTCTAGGGACGGACTAGAACCTCTCCCGCCCTTCTTGGTTGCGGAGATCCCGGTGCACCACGCGCCCGTCAACGATGCGGTTGCCAATCTTGGCCTTCCGCTCCTTCTTGAACAGCACCGGCCAGTACGGGCTGGCCACCACGTACCGGGGCAGCGCCCTCTTCCACACGGGCATCTGGCGGCGGCGCGCCGGAATTTCGCTCTCCATCTCGGCTCGGCCAGGGAGCGGAGCCACCAGCACCCCCGCAGAGCTAATGCACTATCCGTGGGGCACCATCGCGGTTGGCGGTGCGAGGATGTCGAAGATCGCGAACATCACCGCCTCGTAGAAGTTCAGATCGGGCATCTCCATGGAGGCGCGGTGGAGATTGGAGAGGGGCAAGGGGATGGACGACAAAGCGACGGCACGGTGGAGATTAGAGAGGACAAGGGGATGGACGACGAAGCGACGCGCTGTGGCGCCTCCTATTTGTACACGAGGACGACGAAGCGACGGGCGGAATATCCAAGGGGCATTGGTCAAACAAAAGAAGTAATGCAGGGTCAGACTAACGGGAGAGCAATTTTTTTCCTCCCTGGACTCCGGGACCAATAGTTCAGACCGCTAGGTTAACAAGTACAACTATTACAACTTAAAAAGGCACATAGCTTAAGCTAAATAAAACTAGTTATCACACATCTCCTTGATCTTCCTAATCTTAGTATGATGCGCATCTTCCTGCGAGAGCAAGGATCGAATCGTCTGCTCCTTCCTTTTAGCATCTTCCTTGCACAGCTTCAATTGTTTCTCTGCATTTTTCCTCATGCACTTGTCAATACTCGTAGTTGTGAACTACAGGACTTTGGCCTGGTGGAGATCATTCCTTGCTTGAGTCAGTTCTTGCTCTGCTTTAGCCTTTAGGGCCAACGCCACGTCCCTCTCCTTCTCAACTTTGCTAACCTTGTCTTGCACCCACCTAAGATCTTGCTTATGCTTGGTCGTGTCAACTGGTTCCCATAGCTTCATCTCAACACTATGAAGAAGTTAGCAGAATACGGATTCTTTCAACTCAACATTCATTTCCCATAGTTTGTCCAGCATTTTCTGCATCGATTTGGGCCACTCTGGATCTACCCATTTGACAACACCGCAACTTCCCCCTTGCATCATTGCACGATGTCCTTGACACCGTAGAAACCTCCTGCCTGCGTTTCGTCCTTCGAACACTACAAATTTAGCAGGCACATATCCATGTTTACATAGTAGAGGACTGTCTTCATCCGCTAAACCGTGATAGTCGGTTTCATACATCGTCTGGTTGGCCTAACACATCATACGCGCATGAGTAAACAGATTAGATCTAGCTCAAAAAATAGATAATTGGCCACAGATGATAGAAATAGAGATGAGACGACTCACATCGAAATCACCGTCCCTGTCGTCACGACGCGTTTCCTCGTCGTCTCCTCTTGAACCCATGGCGAGAGGGGAGGGGGTGGCTGTCGGAGAGGGGATCGGGATGGAGGCACCGTCGGCTTACGGCTACGGTAGGATGGGAGTGAAGTGGGGAATGTGGCTTCGAGGGGAAGGAAGATAAGTACTGGGTGGAAGAGAAGTAATGGGGATGTGACACTGGGATGTGGCTCGCTGAACTCGTGAGACGTGACACTCGCAACACGGGAGCACCCAGTGTTGCCAGTTTGTCCAGAGCAAGTGTGGCCAATCATGCCGTAGAACAGCCCACTCGCGGATCGCTCTCACGAAGACCATCCCAATCATCCAAGCGCCCCGATCGAACGGTATGTAACAATCTTCAAGCAGAACAACTGTGTTAGGGCATGCCTTCTAGAAGACTTGGTCTAACGGCCACCCATGCAATGACACTGGTGTATCCATGTGTGGTTTGTGAAAAGAACAGTCATGCAATCACACTAGATGGATCCATATGTGGTTTATGGAAGTAACAGACACGCAATGACTCTAGATGTGATTCATGAAAATAACAGACATGCAATGACACTGGTGGATCCATGTGTGGTTCATGAGAAGAACACACATCCAATGACACTGGTGGACTCTAGCTATGGTTCATGAAAAGAACAGACATGCAATGACACTGGTGGATCCATATGTGGTTTGTCTAGAGGAATACACATGCAATGACACTAGGTGTGGTTCATGAAAAGAACAGACATGGAATGACACTGGTGGATCCATGTGTGGTTTATGTAAGTAACAGTCATGCAATGACTCTAGCTGTGAATCATGAAAAGAACAGACATGCAATGACACTGGTGGATCCATGTGTGGTTCATGAGAAGAACACACATCCAATGACACTGGTGGATCTTTATGTGGTTCATGAAAAGAACTGACATGCAATGACAGTGGGTGTGGTTCATGAAAAGAACACACATCCAATGACACTGGTGGATCCTTATGTGGTTCATGAAAAGAACATACATGTAGTGACACCGGTGGATCCTTATGTGGTTTGTCTAGTGGAAGACACATGCAATGACACCGGGTGTGGTTCATGAAAAGAACAGACATGCAATGACACTGCATGTGGTTTGTGAGAAGAACAGACATGCAATGACATTGGTGGATCCTTATGTGGTTCATGAAAAGAACTGACATGCAATGACACTGGGTGTTGTTCATGAGAAGAACACACATCCAATGACACTGGTAGATCCTTATGTGGTTCATGAAAAGAACAGACATGCAGTGACACCGGTGGATCCTTATGTGGTTTGTCTAGAGGGACAGACATGCAATGACACCGGGTGTGGTTCATGAAAAGAAGACATCCAATGACACTACATGTGGTTTGTGAAAAGAACAGACATGCAATGACACCGGTGGATCCTTATGTGGTTCATGAAAAGAACTCACATGCAATGACACTAGGTGTGGTTCATTAAAAGAACAGACATGCAATGACACTGGTGGATCCATGTGTGGTTTATGGAAGTAACATACATGCAATGACTCTAGTTGGGATTCATGAAAATAATAGACATTCAGTGACACCGGTGGATCCATGTGTGGTTCATGAGAAGAACACACATCTAATGACACTGGTGGATCCTTATGTGGTTCATGAAAAGAACAGAAATGCAGTGACACTGGTGGATCCTTATGTGGTTTGTCTAGAGGAACACACATGCAATGACACCAGGTGTGGTTCATGAAAAGAACAGACGTGCAATGTCTTATGCAGTTTGTCTAGAGGAACACACATGCAATGACACTTGGTGTGGTTCATGAAAAGAACAGACATGCAATGACACTGGTGGATCCTTATGTGGTTTGTGAGAAGAACAGACATGTAATGACACTGGTGGATCCATGTGTGGTTCATGAAAAGAACTAACGTGCAATGACACTATGTGTGGTTCATGAGAAGAACACACATCCAATGACACTGGTGGATCCTTATGTGGTTCATGAAAAGAACAGACATGCAGTGACACCGGTGGATCCTTATGTGGTTTGTCTAGAGGAACACAAATGTAATGACACCAGGTGTGGTTCATGAAAAGAATAGACATCCAATGACTTATGTGGTTTGTTTAGAAGAACAGACATGCAATGACACTTGGTGTGGTTCATGAAAAGAACAGACATGCAATGACACTAGTGGATCCTTATGTGGTTTGTAAGAAGAACACACATCCAATGACACTGGTGGATCCTTATGTGGTTCATGAAAAGAATAGACATGCAATGACACTAGGTATTGTTCATGAAAAGAACACACATCCAATGACACTGGTGGTCCTTATGTGGTTCATGAAAAGAACAGACATGCAGTGACACCGGTGGATCGCTATGTAGTTTTTCTAGAGGAACACACATGCAATGACACCGGGTGTGGTTCATGAAAAGAACTGACATGCAATGACACTGGGTGTGGTTCATGAAAAGAATAGACATGCAATGACACCGGTGGATCCATGTGTTGTTTCTGGAAGTAACAGACATGCAATGACTCTAGCTGTGGTTCATGAAAAGAACAGACATGCAATGACACCGGTGGATCCATGTGTGGTTTATGGAAGTAACAGACATGCAATGACTCTAGCTATGGTTCATGAAAAGAATAGACATGCAAGGACACTGGTGGATCCATGTGTGGTTCATGAGAAGAACACACATCCAATGACATTGGTGGATCCTTAATAGGTTCATGAAAAGAACAGATATGCGGTGACACCGGTGGATCCCTATGTGGTTTGTCTAGAGGAGCACACATGCAATGACACCGATTGTGGTTCATGAAAAGAACAGACATGTAATGACTTATGTGGTTTGTCTAGAGGAACACACATGCAATGACACTGGGTGTGGTTCATGAAAAGAATAGACATGCAATGAAACTGGTGGATCCTTATGTGGTTTGTGAGAAGAACAGACATGCAATGACACTGGTGGATCCATGTGTGGTTCATGAAAAGAACTTACATGCAATGACACTGGGTGTGGTTCATGAAAAGAACACACATCCAATGACACTGGTGGATCCTTATGTGGTTCATGAAAAGAATAGACATGTAGTGAGACCGGTGGATCCTAATGTGGTTTGTCTAGAGGAACACACATACAATGACACTGGTGTGGTTCATGAAAAGAACAGACATGTAGTGACACTGGTGGATCCTTATGTGGTTTGTCTAGAGGAACACACATGCAATGACACTGGGTGTGGTTTATGAAAAGAGCATACATGCAATGACACTGGTGGATCCTTATGTGGTTTGTGAGAAGAACAGACATTCAATGACACTGGTGGATCGTTATGTGGTTCATGAAAAGAACTGACATGCAATGACACTGGGTGTGGTTCATGAAAAGAACACACATCCAATGACACTGTTGGATCCTTATGTGGTTCATGAAAAGAACAGACATGCAGTGACACTGGTGGATCCTTATGTGGTTTGTCTAGAGGAACCCACATGCAATGACACTAGGTGTGGTTCATGAAAAGAACAGACATGCAATGACACTGGTGGATCCTTTTGTGGTTTGTGAGAAGAACAAACATGCAATGACACTGGTGGATCCTTATGTGGTTCATGAAAAGAACTGACATGCAATGACACCGGGTGTGGTTCATGAAAAGAACAGACATGTAATGCCACTGGTGGATCCATGTGTGGTTTATGGAAGTAACAGACATGCAATGACTCTAGCTGTGGTTCATGAAAAGAACAGACATGCAATGACACCGGTGGATCCATGTGTGGTTTATGGAAGTAACAGACATGCAATGACTCTAGCTGTGGTTCATGAAAAGAACAGACATGCAATGACACTGGTGGATCCATGTGTGGTTCATGAGAAGAACACACATCCAATGATACTGGTGGATCCTTATGTGGTTTGTTTAGAGGACCAGACATGCAATCACACAGGTGGATCCATGTGTGGTTTATGAGAAGAACACACATCCAATGAACTCTAGTGGATCTATCTTGGCATAATTTGATGTATTCCACGATGTATTTCATTGTACAAGACACTTTCCATTTTTATACTACTCAGTTTTGCCCTTGGTTTTATGTGGTACTACTTAGTTTTGCCCCCCTGTCTCTATCTTTCGTAGAAGCCCAAACCTATGCTCACCCTATCTGCTACTCCCTGATTGGTTGTCACAGTTGTCACGTAGATCGTGCGCACCAACCGTTGATTTTGTGCGATCCAACGATGATCGTTGCACACGTCGTGCCCTTCACAGTACAGCGTGAGATAGTATAGACGTCTCCCTTAGCGAGACTTCTACATGAAGGAACATGATGCCATCCATGGTAAAAGTCGTCGAGCGGTCATGTCAAGTTTAATCAAGTCTGAAAAGCCTACTACTGCTACTACAACACATGCACAGGGCAACGGGGTCATCGAGTGCACGGTTGTCGACAGGACGCTGCAGTTTATTGCCACTTGATTTTAATAAGACATATCCCATTTTTACGCAGCGCTCTCAATCTCACTTCCAACTGGGCCCTACCACTAGTAACTTCCATGAGTCAAGGGCCCCCCTCGAGTAGATCTAACGTTGGTAGAAATTGGTTCCGCGCCACTTGCATGTAGTGGAATCGAGGTCTGCCATGAGCGTGTTTTCAATGCAGCTCTAAAGTGGAGATCGTGGCTGTTTCAAAAAAAAGGGAACCGAAAAAAAGGGTGGAGATCGTGGTAGCCACCTGCCCCCGCCCACCACACGTGTCCACTCGAGGACTACGAACGGTTCGGTGTTTATAACCCCCCTCGACCTTCTTCTTCCATTAGCTCATGCCATTTCCCCAAGTCTGACTAGTCCCAAGACCCCAATCTACACCTGTCGTGCACGCCGAAGCTCCCTCGTTTGCACTACCTCCTTCCCTTGGTGTGCCATGAAGCGTATGCGTGGAGACGAGTCGGAGGTGAAGCCAGTTGAAGGCACAACAGAAGATGGCTCGGTCGTTGCCAAGCAGGCAGAGGCGTCTTCTCCGGGCACGAACACCGCTCTTCGCCGCGTCGTCGAGGGTGCGAGCTCATCCATCCAGCCAGTAGCCGTCGCCGCTCAGCAGCAGGTGGTAGCCGTTGCCGCCGAGCAGCAGGTGGCCGACACCGTCATGGCCGACAACGTCGTGGTGCCAACGGCAGATCTAGATGGGGGCAGCCGGCAGGTGGAGGCAATCCGGAGATCCACATCGACGACCCATTGCCGTACAAGAAATCTTCGACACAATCGTGGAGAATGATGAGTTCGAGGAGGAGGTCCCTGATGAGGAGTCTGAGGTACTACATTGCTAGCTTCTCTAGTCGCAGCCGCAATTTTCACTGTTCATACATAGGATTTGCTCAATCGTGTACAAATTCTTTTGCTCTTGAAGTAGGGTAGTATATATATGATTCGATCGGTTGATTGATGCATCTGCCATCTAGTCACAAAACCCCAATCCGGCTAGTCACAAAACCCCAATCTGCTCATCTCCCATCTAGTTGAGTTTGCTAGTTGAGTGTTGATTTCGATACACGGCAGGCCTATAACATTACATTTCTATTCCTTACTGAGCCCAATGATTCAATTTTGCCCCAAAATAGTGCAAGGGCATCTGATGGTGTTGTTTTCTTAGGGATGGTTAGTGAACCTGAGGCAGCAATGCCCATAAACAATATAGGTTGTGTTGTTGGTATTTTGGTTCTCCGACTCCATCGCTGAAAAAATGAGGCCCTAATTTTTCTCTCATATGGAACCTAAATATATAATCTTTGTATTGTTTCTGATCTATGAATGCGTTGTATGATGCATTTGTATATCCCTGAATATTGTTTTGTATGATTACATTTCAATTTCTTATTATGGCCAATGATTCAAATTTGCCCCCAAAGAGAGGCAGACACATTGGTGTTAGATTTTTTCAGGGATGAGTGAGCGAACCTGGGGCCATGTACAAGATCAATATAAGCTCTGCAACTATTACTTGGTTTGCTTACGCCATCTCTGTAGAAACTTATGAGGCTGCAATCTTTATTCTACATTCATAGAACTATGATATTTGAATTATCTATTCCATGCATTCATAGTGTATAAGAATTACATTTTAGTTTGTCACCGAGGCCGATGAATGAAATTTGCCCCAAAAGAGTTCAAGGGGAGACACATATGATGGTGTCGTGTTTTAGGGATGGGTTGGTGAACCTGAGGCAGCAATGCACACAAACAATATAGGTTGTGTTGTTGGTACTTTGGTTCTCCAACTCCATCTCTGAAACAAATTATGAGGCCCTTGATTTATTCTCATATGGAACTACATATATAATCCTTGAATTGTTTCTGATCTTTTAATGATTGGTATGATGCATATGTATATGAATGGTTTTGATCATAAGTATTTTTAACATGTACCCGAAGATTAATTGTTTGGTTTTTTATTTATAATTACAATATTTAGGCTTGTTTTTGTACCTGACTATGTATATCCCTGAATATTGTTTTGTACGATTACATTTCAATTTCTTATTGTGGCCAATGATTCAAATTTGTCCCCAAAGAGAGGCAGACACATTGGTGTCAGATTTTTTCAGGGATGAGTGAGCGAACCTGGGACCATGTACAAGAACAATATAGGTTGTGCAATTGTTACTTGGTTCACTTACGCCGTCCCTGTAGAAATTTATGAGGCCTTAATATTTATTCTGCATTCATAGAACTATGATATTCAAATTATCTATTCCATGCATTCAGTGTATAAGAATTACATTTTAGTTTGTCACCGAGGACGATGATTGAAATTTTCCCCAAAAGAGTTCAAGGGGAGACACATATGATGCTGTCGTGTTTTTGGGATGGGTTGGTGAACCTGAGGTAACAATGCACACAAACAATATAGGTTGTGCTGTTGGTACTTTGGTTCGCCAACTCCATCTCTGAAACAAATTATGAGGCCCTAGATTTATTCTCATATGGAACTACATATATGATCCTTGAATTGTTTCTGATCTTTTAATGATTGGTATGATGCATATGTATATGAATGGTTTTGATCATAAGTATTTTTAACATGTACCTGAAGATTAATTGTTTGCTTTTTTTTATAATTACAATATTTAGGCTTGTTTTGTACCTGACTATGTATATCCCTGAATAATGTTTTGTATGATTACATTTCAATTTCTTATTGTGGCCAATGATTCAAATTTGTCCCAAAAGAGAGGCAGACACATTAGTGTCAGATTTTTTCAGGGATGAGTTAGTGAACCTGGGGCGATGTACAACAACATTACAGGTTGTGCAATTGTTACTTGGTTCACCTACTCCATCCCCGAAGAAACTTATGAGGCCCCTAGATTTATCCTACATTCACTCTGATGCAATTATTTGTCATTGTGTTGAGATGAAATGATATATGAACCGATCAAACTATTGCTGGGATGCTTTATCTTTGATATCCACGGATATATTGTCTTACATATACATGTTGTCTATTCTTGAGTTGTAATACAATTCAATCATATGTATGAGTTCTAAGTTATGTTCTTAAAAATCAACAGGAGGATGATGATGAAGTGGACGATAGCAAGGTATCCAGGGACAACAAGAGCCGCTACGTGCTGAGGCGGTTACGGTGTGGGCTAATCCGTTTTCACCATAGGGGGGGGACTGTTTTGCCCATTATGTGGCAAAGCAATCAACGTGGACCTCAACAGCATGATCCAGCACGCGGAGGGTGTTGGCAGAGGTGGAGGCAGAAGCCATAGGCCGATTACCTTGGCGTGGCATGTAGCCTACGGCAAATTCCTCTGGGAGTATGTTAGGACTGGCATGTATCCCATTGACTAGGCTGTCGCTGCCTCCTGCTGATAAACCCCTGCCCTTCTAGGCGTCTCCGTGTCCCGGCCTCCTGGTGCAGCCCCTGCTTTTATTTTGTTCTAGTTAATTATTACCTGTGTGTGGCATGTAAGACAATATATCCGTGGTGTCTCTGGTGAACCTTCTATATTAATCTACTCCTTTATATGGAGTGCCTTAAAGTTTCTAGTGTTCAATTATATTTATTAATCATGCTCATGCACACTACAAAATATTTCTAGTGCTTGATTATATTATAATTGTCAAGAAATACATCAACAAGTTAAATTGGTCGAAATTTTGTATTGAAGTAACTAAATGTATCAAACACATAAGAAACTAGAAACTAAAATCTAGTTCAAACACATAATGTATAACCACCACTTGTTGTCGTCCTTGACTTGCTTCCCCTTCAACCGCTTGATGTCGCCACCGTCCCAAGATCCCTGCTCGTCCTGAAACCGCTTTCTGTCCTCCTCGCGCTTCCTCTCCTGGGCTAGCTTGCAACCAGGGCATAACTCTCTCGTGAAAAACCCTGCCTTAACCATCCCATCTTCCAGAACAGAGGAAGAAGAAGCGCCCAGGAAAAACTGCAGAGGAATGACTGAGGAAGAGGAATGACTACAGAAGAAACGTGGTAACTGCATCTTTCGGTTCGATAACTCACCATGGTTATGTGGAGATTGTGGCAGTGCCGCCGGTTCAACAAGTGGGGCCAGTTCCTGCGAGAATATGAAATTAGCTCTGCATTTTTCTATGCGAGAAATTGAGAGAAATCATTTATATTTTGTCTTTCATAATTAAACACAATGAAGTTGGTACAACCCAAGAGATTTTAACAAAAGAGATTTGCTAGTTTAACATACAACAACACTTACAGGCCCAACATGGCAGAACTTGGAGAGCCCCAAAACTTGAGCTATCATAGAGACCCCGACAGAGGTGGCAGAATTGGTGCGGGTGCAACCACGGCGACGGCGAGCTCGGATTCTAGAGGAGGAAAAAAGAACAGAGCATGGTCAACAAGGTGATAGATCTCACCGGGAACCAATTCTCATCCCCGCACCATGCCATGGGTGCGTCCATGGTGAGGGCGAGCTCCGACTCGGGATGGGGAGGAGAGCGGGGCCGAGCAGCTTCGTCACGTCCCAGCTCTGCACCATGGCTGCGACCACAGATTGCTGCTCCGGGGAAGAAGACTCGTAATGGATGCAGGCGCCAACGCTGCAAGCCTACATGGAGGAGAGTTGGGCCGAGCAGGTTCATCCACGTCCCAGCTCCACGCCATGGCTGCGATGCCCCACAGATTGCCGCTCCGTGGAAGAAGAAGACGCGTAATGGATGCAGGCGTCAGCGCTGCAAGCCTAATTGACACCTAAGCGACGGGAGCAACAGGAGCGACATAACGGCGATAACTGACAGGGGGGGCAACTTGACGGCCGTTAGCCTGATTTTTTGTATTGAAACATAAAGTTGAATTCGTGCCAAAAAGACCCTCTGAGTATTTGGCACACCAACTGTAGTCATCCTGGCTGATTTCAGGGAACTTGGGTACCGCGTTACCTGGACACCCCAACTTTCAGGCCGCAAAATGATATTCTCTGACCTTTGGTATGTGGTTGTAGAAATAGTGCATCATACACTCCTTTTTAGTGAACTTGCTGAGTACGCTCGTACTCAACCATACCTTCATAACCCTTGCTAGGATCTAAGCCATTGAAGACAACGTCAACACCAACTTATGCCCAAGAAACCATCATCGACAGCTCAAGTTCTTCAATAAAGTCAATGAAGTCAACATATACATCAACCAAAGTGAAGATGAAGATCCTGATTAGATAGGAGTAGATTCTCTAGCCATAAAACCTACTTCTGTAGAGCATTGCAATAGCAGCAAATGCAAGCCCATTAGTTAAGATGCTAGTCTTAGTAACTAGATAGTTGTGAGTGTTGATTTCCGGTTCTTCTTTGGAAGAGGTTTCATTCTTCCTCTCTAACCTAGAGTGTTCTCTGGATCTTTTGTAAAGAGTCGAGTTGTAATCTATAGTCATATCTTGGACCTGCTGTGTTTCTGTTGTACCACTCTGAGGGATGTAATACTAGTGAACGGTGTTTCATTGGTGTTATGTCAATGACTATAGTGTACTACAGCATGAAGTGGTATGCTGGGTCACTGCAAAGACTCCATGAACTCAACCCACTTAGTGTGTCGCTTGCTCAAGTTGGCTTGGCCTTTGAGATATTTCAACGACTCATGGTCGAAATGTATGATAAGTTCCTTAGGCCAAAGATTAGGTTGCCAAACTTGAAGAACACAAACTAAGACAAAGAGCTCTTTGTCATCAATCGGATAGTTAAGGCGAGCACCATCAAGTTTCTCTCTATGGTAGGCAATAGGATGTCCATTTTGCATTAGGACTCCTCCAATGCCAATACCGTTAGCGTCACACTCTATCTCAAAAGTTTTTGTGAAATCTGGTAACGCAATAAGAGGTGCTTTGGTGAGCCTCTTTTTAAGTTCATCAAAAGATTTTTGTTGTGCTTTACCCCACACGAAGGTGACATTCTTTTTGGTCAATTCATTGAGGGGACAAGCAATGGTGAAAAAGTCTTTCACAAAGCGACGATAGAAACCGGCTAACCCATGAAAACTTTGGAGTTCACTCATATTTGTGGGGATGGGCCAATATCGTATGTCCTTCACTTTAGAAACATCAACTTCAATGCCATTTGAAGAAACGACAAATCCAAGAAAAATTAACTTGTCTTTATCAAAAGTGCACTTGGGAAGATTAGCATATAGCTTTTCATGTCTAAGGATTTGCAAGACTTACTTGACATGTGTAACATGGTCCTCAAGCGACTTGCTATAAACAAGTATATCATCAAAATAGACAACAACACTCTTACCAATGAGAGAACGCAAAATATGATTCATAAGGCACATGAAGGTAGATAGGGCATTAGATAAGCCAAAGGGCATGACCAACCCTTTATAGAGAAAAAGTTTGTTCTTGAAGGCGGTTTTCAACTCATCACCTTCCGCCATGCGTATTTGATGGTAACCAGTGTGGAGATCAATTTTTGAGAAAATAGTGGCTCCACACAACTCGTCAAGCATGTCATCGAGGCGTGGTATGGGATGTCGATAACGCACGATGATAGCATTGATTGGCTGGAAGTCCATGCATAACCGCAACGTATCATCAGTTTTTGGAACAAGGATCACGGGTACCGCACTTGGACTAGTTCTCACTTGGATCAAACCTTTGGAGACGAGTTGGTTGATTTGACATTCGATCTCCTTCGGGTTCGTGCGGTAGGAAGCACGGTGTGGAACAGGCGCGCCGGGGATGAGGTAAATGTGATGCTCAATTCGGCGAAGAGGAGGTAGTCCATGAGGAAGCTCTTCGGGAAACACATCCTTGAATTCCTACAAAACACTCATCAAAGATGGAGGAACATTGGTTAAGTCATTAGTTCCTTGCGATAGTCCCTTGCAAATGAGGACATAGTGCAAGATGGATGGGTTGTTTCGCACATCTCTCATCTCACTTTTGCTGGCAAGGAGAACACTCTTAGTTTTTCCACTTGAGTTTGGCTTGTGGCTCTCACTCACTATGAGGTGGTTCTCTCGCTCACCACTCTTCTCACAAGTTTGTGTTGTGGTTTACGCCCTCGCTAAAGCCTTTGCATTATCCGTAATTATTTGGCTAGGAGTCATCGGTTGCAAAACACATGTCTTGTTAATCCACTCGAACATGTAAACATTTGTGTGACCATCATGTCGAGCACCTTTGTCAAATTTCCATGGTCGACCAAGAAACATGTGGCAAACCGTCATTGGGACTACATCACACTCCACCGTGTCTTTGTAGGGGCCAACAGAGAAGGTTGAAAAGGATACAGATGCCGCCTAGAGGGGGATGAATAGGCGGTTTAAAACTTTTACGAGAAGGGCTTAACAAAGGCGGAATAAAACTAGCGTTTACTTTGTTAAGCACAAAACCTATATAAACTACAGTTCACCTATATGCACCAACAACTTATGCTAAGCAGAACAAGCAACTATATGATAGCTAGATATAAGACTTCAAGCACGAAGGCTATCACAAAGTAAAGTGCATAAGTAAATAGCTCGGGCATAGAGATAACCGAGGCACGTGGAGACAATGATTTATTACCAAGTTCCTCCCATAAAGAGAGTATGTCTCATTGGAGGGGTGGGCGGTACTAAGACTACCACACCACAAAAGGCCTCACCCTATTCTCCTGTGAACCTCGCCACAAGAGCCCTGGTTCACTTCTTCACTATCGGTGCACTTGTAGGTGGCAATCCGTATGCTCTCACAAATATTGGGGCACTTCTCCACAACTCAATTGGAGGCTCCCAACAAACAAGCTCGGGGAAATCTCCACTACTTAATTGGAGGCCCCAAGTAATCCACAAGCCTGCAAAAGAACTAAACCGTCTAGGGTTCCAAGAACCCAAGAGTAAAAAGCTTCACACCTTTCACCCAATCGAATCCTCACCGAGAACTCAAACCGATGCACCAAATGCAATGGCAAGAACATAAGAAGTGCTCAAGCCCTTCTTTCCCAAATTCCACCAAAGCTAGAAAAGCTAGTGGGAGAATAAGAGAGGAAGAACACAAGAGGAAATCCACAAAAGAAACCCTAAGATCTAGATCCCAATATGTTCCCCTCACATAGAGGAGAGATGGATTGGTGGAGTTGTAGATCTAGATCCCCTTTAAAATCCCCCAAAAATATTCAAGAAATATGGGAGGGATTGAGAGTATTTGTAGGCCCTTGAAGGTTAAAACAATGGAGGAGAGAGAGAATGCAAGCCACCATCCTAAGGAGGAAGAAGTTGTCTATTGATACCCCTCCCCAATGAAATAGGACCGTTTGGGTACTCCCAGCCCGGATAATCCGCCCCTCCCCCGGATATTCCAGGTTCCCCGGGCCAAAATATGGCTAAGGACTTCGCTGCGCGACCCTCTTTATAGGGAGTGGATATTTGGGCCGGACAATCCGCCCCCCGGAGACCCAGATAATCCGCCCTGTTACAGGGAGCCACGCCTCAAAGTCCTTAGGTCCAAAAATTGGGCCGGATAATCCGCCCCCATGGCCAGATAATCCGCCCGCCTAAAAACTAGTAGAAACAACGAAACCGAAACAATTATAACTTGTACATCCGAACTCCTTTTTTGATAATATTGGGATTGTTTTAAAGAGGACAATGAGGTCTACAAGATCATCCATAGAAACATCATAGTACATCAAGGTAGGATAGAACCAAATGACAAAAGGTTTGACCTCTCTCAAAAATACGAACCGATAAAACCTCCAACATCGAAACGCAATAGAGAATGCATATGAAATTCGTTTTCGATGAACTTGATCTTGTCATGGAGATTAACACGAACTCTAAATACTCACATGAGTAAGACCCAAATAAGAACCAAGAAATATGATGCCAAGTATGCAAAGGTTTGAGCTCTCACCGAGGAATATGATCAAGTTACTCACTTGAGAGCACCTCTTGATAGTACGGTTATCTATCCTATAATCGGTCTCCCCAACTAACACCACAAGACTGGTAGGAAAGAAACACTATCAAGATCAAACAATTGCATTGTTTATATTCCACTTGATGTTGATGATGACGATCTTCTACACCTCAAGATGGAACACCTTTCTTGATTGCGCTAGCTTGGTGAAGACTTGGAATTTGCTCCCCATACTCCACTATGGAAGAGCCTCTGTTTTAGGCATATCTTCACATATCCATGATCACCATAAGGATGGCAAGCTACACTTGAGATCATCTTATTATTCAAGACACACTTGCCATAGGCTCAACTTCTACTTGACCTATCTCCGGATCATTCCGTGAAACCTTGAGCAACACTTGATCTTCTTCACTTTCTTCTTCTTCCAACCTTGAAGCCAACATATGGTTCAAGCATTGCCTATGGAAAAATCCTACAAGTAAAACTCAATGCAAACATAAGTCCATAAAGATTGTCATTAATTACCAAAACCACACATGGGGCACACATGTTCTTTCAATCTCCCCGATTTTGGTGATTTATGACAATCCCTTTGAGAGGGTTTATATCTACATATTCAACATGCAAAGCAAAAACAAAGATGCAAGAGCATGAGAGGAAAATGCATATATTCAACATGCAAAGAAACAACAAAGATGCAAGAGCATGAGAGGAAAGTGCTTAAGAACAAACTCAAAGCATGAAACTAACTTCCCTTAAACCCTCCAAAACTTCTCCCCCATTGGCATCGATTGCCAAAATGGGTGAAAAGCTCTAGACGGCCAATAGAGTGATAATTCCTCCAAAATGTGTACATTTCTCATAGTGTGAGTGGAATAAAATGGACGTATCCAATGACGTATACTTAGGAGGAGTTCAAACAATATTGAGGATCAAAATATTGCAACAAAAATTAACAAGGTGAACAAGCATAAACAAATGAAGCAAGCAATCAAAGGATCCAAAGAACCACTTGACAAAAAGAACATACCAAATGAAAGATAGATATTATGATAAGATTGAAAAGAGAGTGTTCTATATAATACAAGGAGGCTCCCCAAGGTTTGTGCAAAAAAATTGCATTTGAATGCAATATGGACAAACATGGCATCCCCACTCCCTCGATATTATTTAAAACCCAACTATGTACAAAAGAGCTTATACCAAGGGATAAAACTTGCAATAAACAAATGGTTGAGCAACGAGTAAGAGACAACATAATAGCAGGCTCAACCACAAGGATGTGTGAGAGGCATGACAAATCATAGTATAAGAATAATGCAAGGGTGATCATTGAGCATCAACATAGTATTCAATGAATGATATTGATTAGTATGACCATACAACACACGCAAAACAAATAAGATGTCAAAAATAGAGAAGTAACATCTCTCATGTGTATAAGTTTCTAAGTAGACAATCTCACAAAGATATTGATCCACAGAGAAACATGTACACATAAAATAGATACTAAAATAAATAGAGCAAGATATCCAAAATGAACTCATGAAAATACACCACTAAGATCTTTGTTTGATAGCATGGCCAAAAGGCTCAATTTTATCTTATTGTATATTTATGAACTTCAACCACAAACATATCAAATACATCACAACTATCACTAAGGGAAGTAGAGATAGTTGGAATGTATTGCGAGAGGAATCAAGTATCACAAAGAAAGAATCAACTTTGAAAATTCATCAATATTGCACATGAGAGTACTTTGAGGCAACAATAGGCAATATAATTGCTAGATTGACATATTTGGGATTGGTGAATCATGAGCATCATTTTGTATAGTCCCAATTATATGCACTCATCTCAACTTACTCACATATGCAATAGAGAGCGCTCTTTAAGGCCAAAGAAAGAACCACAACAACAACAAATACAAAAAAAATCATGCGAATATGCAACCTACCATAGGTTGGAAGACGATATGTATGCATGAGTAAGAGATACTTATTACGCGGGATATCATTGGTGTGATGAAGTAGATAGGAGTTTGCTGACCATCCTAGCTTGTCTCTAATTTTAATTGAGTCATCACTTCTTCCTGATGAAAGAGACAAGCATCCAATGCATCTCCTATGTACCTAAAACAAAATTCAAGTACAATATGGTCCCCAAACTTATTGGGTCCAAAGTAGTTAGACAACTACAATACATAGGAGAGACTCCACATAAATATGTGCATATTGATATGAAATTGAATTTCATGCACATCTTAGCCAATTAGGATTTGGTGGAGTTTCCCCTAAATATCGGATAAAGGAAAACAAGCATGACATAATATATATTTAGTACATATGCATGCACATGATTTTTAAGAAACAAACAAGATATAATTTGAACAAAATACCAAGTAAACCAAGAAGGAACACCAAAGTGTGACAAGACTAACGGTTGTCCAAATTATATCAAAGACCAAATCAACACATGAAACACCACAAATTCAACAAATGAACTAGGAAAAATCCAAAGAGAAAGAAATAGACAAAAAACAAATGCTCAAGGATTTATCTCATTCTAAAGGTCAAAATAATTAACAAGGAATGAGACAAAGACAACTCCCCAAAAGAACAAGGTTCAAATAACCAAAGCAAACTCTCCACAATTTTCATGATGGCACAAACTACCAAAATGAAAAGATTTATCTTCCAAAGACTTAAAACACGATATGGGTCAAAACATGTTACGAAGAAGCATAAAACGAGTGTTCTAAATAATATAGGAGAACTCCCCCATGATTAGTGCATTATTTAAGATTTTACATTTGAATACAAAATGCACACACATGGTATCATCATATCTTCCTACATCCAATAGAGCACTAAACGATTACAAGTTAAAGAAATATCCATAAGAGGCAAGGAAGACATGGGAGTCAACACACAACATTTTCTTGGCAAAAGATAGGGAAAATATAAACAAAATCCAAATTGAAAATGATCAAAAAGACCTACCACCTATTACAGTACCGATTGTCCAAGGACAAGGGATCCGGGTGGTAGTTTGCAAATATATCCAAGATCATATTCATGACAAGAGGCAAAAAGATCCAACATGAGACAATTAATGGACATTATAGAATTTGAATTTCTCATGAGAATGACATACCACATAGAGACTAGAAATCTTGCAATATCAATACTAAGTGGCATTGCTCATGTACACACATTTTAGGATAGTTGAATGCCCAAAACACACCACTCTCCAAAAATGGGATAGACCATTAATTTCTCACAAGAGCCAAATAAGAGAATAGATACATTCAATAACAGCTCAACACAACAAAACAAGTACATGGCGTGTAATCCAACATACACAAATAAACTTGATAACTCAAGATAGGTAAGAGGTAAGCACAACATATACAAACATATGCAAGGTACAAAACCAACACATACACAAGGGCGAGTAACTTTAAATGTAAATGTGTTGAGAACATGTTACCGCAAGGAGGAGCAATGGATATATGATAGAGATATGATAATCCAAATGACTTGGCTTGAGAAAATATAATTGATGAAGTTCCCTTAATTCTTCATGATGTAGCCAAGTCTCCAGTGACCTCCAACCAACACCTATTGATCAAGTTTTAGCTAGATGGTCCCCGACAAAGTTGGGTCCTAAGAAGTTAGTAACAATAGCCTTGGACACCCAAATGGTTCTTTTCTTGACACCACATTGGGCACCAACATATTTAGCAATCACATTGCCAACCTCATCCTTACAAAGAGAATAAACATCACCAATCATGATAGGGTTGGATGAGGAGTTATCAATGGTGCATCAAGAAGATAGTTGACCGTTCTCATGACATATGTAGCAAGTTCTTTTCTTCTTTTCTTCACACTTGATTTCTCCACCATAGGATTATCTTGATTCTTCTTGGTAAGTGGCCTTTATTCAACTTGAGGTAGACCATGAACTTGAACTTGAAGGCTCTTCCCTTTTTGCTTCTCACTAAGATTCTTATTCTTCAATGGGTAAGATCTAACATGGTGCCCTTCAATTTTGCACTTGGAGCAAACAATTTTGGCTGAATTATTGACTTGTTCTTCACCCTTCTTGTTGCTCTTGAACTTATTCTTGTTAGTGGACTTGCTCTTGACATTGGATTTGAATCAAAGCCCACTCTTATCATTGGGAGATCTTTGCATACTCAACATTTTTTCAATTTTGGATTTCCCTTCATGACTCTTTTTCAAGTCATTCTTCAAAGAAGTGACTTGAGCCTTGAGCTCATTGATTTAATCTACATGGTTAGTATCAACAATAATAGTAGAGGAAGTATATTCTTCATTGTTAGAGCAACAAGGCAAGGAGTGTAATTCAGCACAAGATATATCAATAGCATGAGTGGATGAATTACATGGACTATCACATGGCAATATGACATTTGTAGTGGATATAATGCTAATGTCCACATGAGGCTCATTAGATGTTGCCTTTGACACAATAGCCTACTGAGCCAACTTTAACCTATCATGGGAGGCTAGAAGACCATCATGAGAGCTTGATAGCATAACATGACCTTCTTCCAGTTTCCCATAATTGCTAGTTAGCAAAGCAAGTTGAGACTTTAGCTCAACATTCTCCTTCAAAATAGATGCTTCACAAGAAATAGAGTTAGTAGCACAACCATCATTATAATTATCAATAGTAGAAGACAACTTGGCAATCTCATTATATTTGCTTTTGATATCAATTGCCACCTCAAGAGCTTTATCACGGGTTTCCTTTACTTTAGACACTTCTAGAGTAAATGTCTCCTCAACAGATTTCTTAGTGGTTTGTTCATCTTCGAGAGCTTCATTTAGATTAGCATACTCACGCTCATGACAACTCATCTTATCAATGGTGTTCTCATGCTCCTCAATTTGTTCTCCTAACTTATCAATATGTTATTTGCTCTTAATAGCAAAGTCCAAGATTTCAACAAAGTTAGAGCAAGTAATATTATTCTTAACAAGGGCACGATAAACAATCCAACCCTTTTCATATAAATCATCAACATCAAACTCTTCTTCCTCATTATCCTCATCCTCATCATCACAAGAGGTATTGGGTTCCAATGTAGGAGTTACCTTTGAATCCCTAGCCATAAGGCATAGGTGGGTACCAGAAGAAGGTGAAGATGAGATTGCATTTGTAGCTCCATTCAAAACCTTGTATTGGCCCATAGAATCTTCGATTTCCTCTACATGGTTAGCAACACAAGCAGTAGAGGAAATAGAAGAATTTTTATCATCACAACAAGGGAACACAAGCATATCATCATCATATTTATTCAAGCCATTTCTACATGATATGCAAGGACTATCAACACAAGCATGTAAGGAGTTTGTAGTGCTAGAAGTGTTAAAGTCCAAAGATAGATCATTTCAACTAGATAGAGAGAACGGATTAAAAATAGTAAGCACACTATCCATATTGCAATTTCTATCACCACTTACCATATCATTACCTTGTGAAAAATCACATGTTGGTAAAGTGGTACAAGATGAGAACTCATCTCGACCGGAAGTGGAAGAACACAATCATCCTCAAAAATATTGGACACAACATATTTATCTTGAATTTTTGTCCATAACTCATGAGCGCTCCAAAAAGGTATGACTAAAGAAGTAACTACATGGCTCAAAGCACTAACAAGCACATTAGAAGCTTGAGCATAGAGATATAAGTTTTTCTCATCCTCACAAGATAGATTAAGGAAATCCATTGGAGGAGAAAAACCTATATCTACAATTCGCTCCCAATTTGGGTCCATGGCCCAAAAATAATTAAGCATATGAATTTTCCAAATCTCATAACATGTGCCATCGAATATGGAAATGTCATCATGCACTAATCCCCTTGCCGACATCTTTACTCTCAAGGTGGTGAAGCCCAAAACGAGAGACCAGACTCTGATACCAATTGAAAAGGATACAGATGCCGCCTAGAGGGGGGTGAATAGGCGGTTTAAAACTTTTACGAGAAGGCCTTAACAAAGGAAGAATAAAACTAGCGTTTACTTTGTCAAGCACAAAACCTATATAAACTACAGTTCACCTATGTGCACCAACAACTTATGCTAAGAAGAACAAGCAACTATGTGATAGCTAGATATAAGACTTCAAGCACAAAGGCTATCACAAAGTAAAGTGCATAAGTAAATAGCTAGGGTATAGAGATAACTGAGGCACGCGGAGACGATGATTTATTTCCGAGTCCCATAAAGAGAGTATGTCTCGTTGGAGGGGTGGGTGGTACTAAGACCACCACGCCACAAAAGGCCTCACCATATTCTCCTGTGAACCTCGCCACAAGAGTCCTGGTTCACTTCTTCACTATCGGTGCACTTGTCGGTGGCAATCCGTAACCTCTCACAAAGATTGGGGCACTTCTCCACAACTCAATTGGAGGCTCCTAACAAACAAGCTCAGGGAAATCTCCACAACTTAATTGGAGGCCCCTAGTAATCCACAAACCTGGAGAACAACTAAACCGTCTAGGGTTCCAAGAACCCAAGAGTAAAAAGCTCCTCACCTTTCACCCAATCAGATCCTCACCGAGAACTCAAACCGATGCACCAAATGCAATGGCAAGAACACAAGAGGTGCTCAAGTCCTTTTTCCAAAATTCCACCAAAGCTACAAAAGCTAGTGGGAGAATAAGAGAGGAAGAACACAAGAGGAAATCCACAAAAGAAACCCTAAGATCTAGATCCCAATATGTTCCCCTCACATAGAGCAGAGATGGATTGGTGGAGTTGTAGATCTAGACCCCCCTTTAAAATCCCCCCAAAAGATTCAAGAAATATGGGAAGGATTGAGAGTATTTGCAAGCTCTTGAAGGTCAAAACAATGGAGGAGAGAGAGAATGCAAGCCACCAGCCTAAGGAGGAAGAAGTGGTCTATTTGTACCCCTCCCTAATGAAATAGGACTGTTTGGGACCTCCCAGGCCAGAAAATCCGCCCCTCCCCTAGATATTCTGGGTTCCCCGGGCCAAAATATGGCTAAGGACTTCGTGGCATGACCCTCTATATAGGGGGCGGATATTTGGGTCGGATAATCCTCCCCTGTAACTACCTCGGTAAACTACGCTCTAAGTTGCATGCCTGGATGAGCGAAAGTGGTTAAAATAGTACGGTGGGGTCCCAGGGGCCACCCATAGGTAGACCCATCGGCCGTCCTAACCACTTCCAGAACATCGGGACAAGAACGAGCGGCGTAGTCGGCAGGCGAAGGGATCAACTACATACACAAGTGAGTATGTATGCAAGCCACCATACAACTGTTCTCAGAGCCATACCATCTAAAAGAAATAGAAATATATTGCAACGCCATACGGCAAGATCCAAATATCCAAGATAGGGATAATATTTTAGGATAGATCCTCATACATCAATCAACAGAGTATCAGGCGGAAGCGGAAGTCAAAATCCGAGTATGGATAAGAAGCAAATCGGCATAAGATGCCACATAAATAAACACATCCCGGCCACAGATCTCGTGGATCCACATCCCCGGAATCTCTACACCGAGTGATCGTTGCCAACATCATCTGTCTCCTCCACCCAGTATCCATCTTGCGAGTACACCTGTTCATATGAATCAAACAATTTATCGTGTGAGACCCTAGGGGTACTCAGCAAGTCTTTATGCCTCTAAAGGGGACATATACCTGGGGTGACGCAATTGCAGCAAAAGATAATAACTAGCAAGTCTATAGATACTCGCTAACCATCCGCCTAACCAAAGATAGACGGATGTCCGTAATTAGTAACAACAGTTATAACGGTATAATTAACAGATCCATCCTCCTTCTCGCTTACCAACGAGAAAGCGGACGAACAACCCAACCATTGGCAGTTTTATTAACCATTCCATGAGCATTGCACTATTTACTAGTTAGGTATTTAGTCAGATTAAAAGCGGTACTTTAGTTATACTTGTCTATGATCGAGAAACTGTGCTCCAAGTCGTCCATAACCGCGGACACGGCTTTTAGAAAGATTTGCCCTGCAGGGGTGCACAAATAGCAACACACACTCGATCAACCCCGGAAAAACCAACTCAAAACCCAACGAGGCATTCACGACAAAGCGATCATAGGATTCAGAAATATTTCAGGGGGCCACCCCAATAAGCTACCCGCAACGAAGTTGGCCGGCTCCGAGATGGACCCAGGGTTTGTGACAATGGCTGTAAACGACTGGGAACCCGAAAATGTGACTGGGCTTGTCGATATCGCGAAAACATTCCGCATTCTTAAACAGTACAGGTGCTCCTCGCATAATCTTAAATAAAACAGTAAGGCATGGCATAAGTACAGGATAGTAATAAAACCCCAAACTAATTGTGGCCCCAAGAAATAGAAATGAATCAAGCTCTGGCTCAGGGAGGTCCATAAGGCCTCCCGGATGTGGATAGTACGAATAGTCAAGGAACAGGAATCAAGTACTCGGGGTCCTACGGGACACAAGTGAGCATGAAAAACCCAATAGTAGATATTACTCACCGGTGCCTCTTTCATTAGTTATCCCATTACTACTCAGGTTAAGTTGTTTAGGTACCTCGTTATCCATCAGACACTCACATACCCTACACATGCTGTTCTACGACTCGCATGGCTCAAACAACTCCTGTAGTAATGGCTCATGGGATGGAGGAACAAGCTTCGGTGGGGTTTAAAAGTAAAGGCTATGTAGTACTTGGGATTCAAGTTAATGCAATCGCGACTCAATGATGCAAGAATAAGATAGAGGCAATAGGTACTAGATGTATGCAAGCATGTGGTAGTGCTTGCCTGGTAGCTCAGTGGAAGCGAGAGATGGATCTGGGTAGAACTCCTGTGATTCCTGATAATTCTCCTACTGGGCGTCTATTCGAAGAAGAACCAAACAAACAAGGGCCAACATAAATAAAGTGCACAATCATACGAATTAAAATGCGACAACCAAACAAGCATTCCATGATGAATGATGCACAATTTACATGGCAATAATGTAGCATGGCATGGTGAGGTGTGGGGTTCAAGAATAAATCATTTTAATATTTATGTGGTCAAGTTTTATTGCCATAAACAGTTCTGATTTTTAATAATGACATGATGCATGCTTCAATTCAGAACATGGAATACATAGTTAGAACGGGCTCGTCGCGCTGATCGATTTAGACATATTATTTAATAAATTTGGAGTTGTAAAACTAAAGTTATTAATTAATTAAGAAAAGGGCATTTTATTGTAATTTTAATCATCTTGAAAAACTTAAAGTGCTCAAATAATATTTTGAATGGCATATTTGAAATCCTCACATTTTTCTGATTCGAAAACATATATCATTTGTATTATTTGGAATTACAGATTAAAAGTTATTTAAAACAGAATTTAAATCATGTTTAAATATTTTCTGAAATTGTTTTTATAAAACGGATAACTTTCAGACTTTTTACACCCAGCCAAACTTAGCCACAGCCACTGACAACTGGGCCCCATGCTGACTGGGCGAAACGGCGCGGCAAAATCTTTTCTCACCGCGGCTTAGCCAGCCAGTGAGACTGACAGGTGGCCCGCGACGAAAAAGGGACCCACACGCCAGCGAGAGGGAGTGGGCTGGTCACGCGGCGCGGAGGGGGACCGCGGGTTGAGGACCTGGAACCCGGGGTTATTTTCTGTAAAAAGGCTGAAGGGCTGACTGGTGGGCCTAGTGTACCGCGGGTTGAGACAAAAAGGTGTGGGGGTATTTGCAAGATGTCAACAGCCCACTGTTTTTCTTCCTCTGATTAACTGACGAACGCGCGCGCTGGCGCGGCGGGGGTTCGAACCAGCGAGCGCTCGCTCGTGCGTAGAGGGTGGAACCAGTTCGGTAGAGAGAGGGATGTTGACAGGAGGGCGGTAGGCGGCTAGGTAAGCTTCTACGACGCGACGACGAGCAAACGCAAGCGCGCATGCCGGCGCACAGAGACCGCTTGGCAAAACGGACGGCAAGACCAGGAAGAACAGGCAAGAGAGGGGGTGTCTGGGAGGAAGGGCAGCTCTCCGTGGACTCATCAGAGGGCTCGGATCGGGACGGGGAGCAGCAGATCGGTGGCGAAGCAGGCGGCCGGCCGGAGCTAGGGTTTCGGCGACACGGCGGTGGTTCTGGTGGTTCCAGCCCTTCTCCTCCTCGGCTCCGGGTGCAGGCAGGCTCCTGGGGATCGACTTGGTCTTCCTCGACGCCCAACAACCACGCCCGCCTCCTCGAAGTGGTGCAAGAGGTGGATGCCGACGGCGAGGTGGTGGCCAGAGTTGGAAGGGTAGCAGAAGGGGTAGCTGGGGGTAGGGCTGCGGCGCAGTAGACCTGGGGCAGATCTGGAGCTGCACGGCAGAGAGGGGGGGTGGATAAGTACAGAGGGGAGAGGGGATGCCGTAGGGAGGCTCGGGGTGGAAAAGGTGGCTTCGGCCACTTTTTCTTCTCCTCCTTCACGTGCTCGACGTGGGAAGGGCCAGGCAGGGCATGGATGGCTGCAGCTGGGGCCCAGGCGAGGTCAGGGAGGTCTACCTCGGGTGGGACCGGCCTACAGCGAGAGAGGGAGAGAGAGAGAGGGGAGGCTCGGCATGGAGCTAGGGTTGGGCTCGGCTAGGGTTAGGAGGAGGGTAGATGGGGTAGATCATGAGGTGGTGGTGATGGCTCGGGTTAGAGAGGGATGGTAAGGTGAGGGTAGATAGTTAAGGTGGGGTAGGGTGGTTAGGGTTAGGGCTTTAAGGGAGAGAGAGATGTGTTAAGGGGTTTTAACATGATCAAACCAAGATCAAGCAAGGGAGGGGTGTGAGGAAGGATGAGGAGATGGAGGTGAGTGTTTTTTGTGTTTTGTTGGGCACATGGTGGTGGTATAAGAGAGAGAGAAAAAGAGATGAGGTGTTTAGGATATGGTCTCACATGATCATGCATGGATGAAGGGAATGTGGTGGAGTTGAGGTCTTGATGCACATGGCAAAGAAAACAAAGATCAAGATGAGGAGGGTTGAGAGAAAAGAGATCTCAAAAGAGAAGATCCAATCAAAAACAAAGGAATAACCAAAAGAATGGAATGGTGATGCTTGTTGCATGGCCCATGCATGGGCATTAAATGCCATGTCTAATCTTGTGAAAACAAAATAATAATCATGGCATTTATACACATGCATTCCAAAATGTGGAGTAAGGCCAAGCTAAAAGAATTAGAAAGATGTTCCAAGTGGAGTAGATGGAGATGCTCAAATTTGAATATAATTTGGGCATGCTAGTGTGTATGTTCCACTAGATGAATAATAGCCTCAAAAATATCCCAACATGAGCATACATTCATAATAATCCATATGGAAGCTAGAAAAAGGGGTACCCTCACAAATCATGCAAAGGTGGCTTCACATATCAATATTGTGAAAACAACATGATGCTAGTGTGAGGGCATGTGGAAAAATAGAAGTGGATCCATCCCCACCCACATGAGCTAGATTTAAATGCCAAAGGTAAATTGGAAAAGCTCATGGATAATTAGGATGGTGGAATTATAAGGTGGTGACAAGGAAAAGGTGGTGGAGTTGAATAAAAGATATGCCCCCAACTCAACTTGGGCATCAAGCATTTATCAAGAACCAAATACAATATATCAAAAGCCAAATACAATTACTAATGCATATGAGAGAAGAACCAAATGAAAAGGGTTTTATATGATTCTCAAATGCAAGGTGGCATGATGACATGAGGATGATATAGTTATGATGCAACAATTATATGTAGGAAGTAGCAATTATATTACTAGACCATGTAGCATTACATATGTTAGACAGATGGGATGCTACATCCCCCGAAGGCCCAGATAAGCCGCCCCTGTTACAGGGAGCCACGCCTCAAAGTCCTTAGCCGTTTTCCAAAAATTGGGCCGGATAATCCGCCCCCATGGTCGGATAATCCGCCCCCTGAAAACTGGCAGAAACAGCGAAACTGAAACAATCATAACTTTTACATCCGGACTCCATTTT
Source organism: Avena eriantha (assembly GCA_910589775.1). Lineage (NCBI taxonomy): Eukaryota > Viridiplantae > Streptophyta > Magnoliopsida > Poales > Poaceae > Avena > Avena eriantha. Next base: position 267,754,766 of record OU342741.1, on the reverse strand, counting down.
TGATGATCTTGGGATCGTTTTAAAGAGGACAATGTGCTCTACAAGATCATCTGGAGAAACATCATAGTCCAGCAAGGTAGGATAGAACCAAATAAAGAAAGGTTTGACCTCTCTCAAAAAGATGAACCGATAAAACCTCCAACATTGAACACGCAATAGAGAATGCATATGAAATTCGTTTTCGATGAACTTGATCTTGTCATAGAGATTAACACAAGCTCTAAATACTCACATGAGTAAGATGCCAAGTATGCAAAGTTTTGAGCTCGCACCAAGGGATATGATCAAGTTACTCATTAGAGAGCCCCTCTTGATAGTATAGTTATCTATCCTATAACCGGTCTCCCCAACTAACACCACAAGACTGGTAAGAAAGAAACCTTATCAAGATCAAACAATTGCCTTGTCTATATTCCACTTGATGTTGATGATGACAATCTTCTACACCTCAAGATAGAAAACCTTTCCTAATTGCGCTAGCTTGGTGAAGACTTGGAATTTGCTCCACATACTCCACTATGGAAGAGCCTCTCTTTTAGGCATATCTTCACATATCCATGATCGCCATAAGGACGGCAAGCTACACTTGAGATCATCTTATTATTCAAGACACACTTGCCACAGGCTCAACTTCTACTTGACCAATCTCCGGATTATTCCTTGAAACCTTGATCAACACTTGATCTTCTTCACTTTCTTCTTCTTCCAACCTTGAAGCCAACATATCGTTCAAGCATTTCCTATGGACAAATCCTACAAGTAAAACTCAATGCAAACATAAGTCCATAAAGATTTTCATTAATTACCAAAACCACACATGGGCACGCATGTTCTTTCAAAGGTTACCGAGATGGTGTGCTTGATCTTCATAGACCTTTGGTCACTTATACATTGCACGTGGTAGGGGTGCTTGTTTGGATGGAGGGTGTGGTTGAGCTTCTCACACAACTCGGTGCTAGCAAGGTTGTGGCAACTCCGTCCAAACATGATCACCTTGATAGATTTCCCATTGATGCCGGCACGGGTTTGGAAGATGTTGGATCTTTGATCTTCATGTTCTTGGGCTTGAGCGGTCAATATCCTTGTGATGACAATCGATGGAATTGCTCATGTTCACACATGAGGAGTTCTTGGTCATCTTCCACACGTTTCCTTGCCATTCTTCCTTGACTCGGGCATCAAATTCATCTTCACTCAAGTACTCTTCATTGCCATTGTCATGGATGAACAATACTTTATTGTTTCCACACTCGGCCGACTTGTGTCCTTTGTGTTGGGGGTAACCTCGTTGGTGGCCCGATCTTCATGGATCTCATGGTCAAATCGATGGGAAAGCGAGGGGAAAGGGAGAAGGTAGCGGAAGCAGATGCACACCTCGCGAAGAACATGATGAACACACACAAAACTCACATGATACAAGGCTGATTGCTCTCTCTAGTGGCCACCGGTCCGATAGAATCTTCACAAGGAAAGATCGGTCAACATTCTCCCTCGATCCCAAGCTGAGAGGGAAGAACGCCTTGGAGAGGGTCTTGACGTCTTGGCAAGGGGACACCGATGCCAAGGACTTGTATAACAAGGTAAGCGCGATGAAAACTCCAACGAGGTGGTGACGATAGTTGGTCCCCTTTACTAAGGGGATGAGGCAAAACTAAAGATTCCATAAAGGGGGTGTCTTTAGTCTATTATCTATGGCTAGGGATACATGAGGGGGTGGGGCTCTATTTATAGGCCATCCACTATTATGGGGGTAGTTTGGGGATAAATTAGACAAAAGGGTAAGTAAAGGGAATACGCCAGGGCATCAAACCCAGATCCGTGCGTAGACGGGCGTTTCCGGCAATATGTCCGGTGGCGCCAGTTCTAGTGTCGGAAATTCTGACGGTTGCCGATATTTCCGGTCGGTGCCGGTTTGTCTTCGGTATGCAGGTCCGGCTGGACTTCCGGTCCACCGGTCTGGTCGCCAGTTCGGTCGGCACAGGATCCGGTCCGCCGGAGCTGTTGCCGGATATTCCGGTGGTGGATCCGGTCGAACCGGCACGGCGAGTAGGAGACTCAGTGAGATCTTGACGTCTAGGCAAAGGGACTCTGATTCCTAGGCCTTGTACAACGAGGGAGGAATGATGCAAACTCCAATGAGGTTTTGATATTTGGGTGCTCCTTAATCAAGGTGCATGAGGAAAGAATTAGATAGATCCACAAGGGGTCCACTAATTTCAAATATCATGCCTAGGGTTTACAATAGAGGTGGGGGACTATATATAGGCTAGCCACTAATTCAAGGGTATTTTTGGAATAAAAGGTAAGTTCTGGACAGACTAAGGGGTACATGGGCCGGAGGCCCAAAGGCTTTTACATGCCTGGCGATGCTCGATCTGGAGACTTCGGTGTGGTGGACCAGAGATTCCGGTCTGGGCCAGAGATTCTGGTCGGTCTCTGGTCCATCTCTGGAGTGGCATCCAAAATGTCCTCGGGGCCAGTCAGGAGGTCGGTCCGAAGGTTGGTCCGGAGAATCTGGTGTCAAGGTTCGGAGACTCCGATCTATCAGGCCGGAGACTCCAGTTTGAGCAGCTCCAGCGGTCGGTCCGGAGGTTGGTCCGGAGGCTCTGGTGTCGAGGTCCGGAGACTCCATTGTGAGCAGCTCTAGTGGCTTCTTCTCCTTTGCCTGCTCCTTGTTCTCCATCCATGGGGGCTTGGTGACGCGTTAGGGCTTCATAGCTGAGGATGCATAGTGTATTTGCATGAAGTAGCAAGCCATCCAAGGATGTGTCAAAGTGACATGATGAGAGGAGCGAATTCACCTTAGCTTGGAGGAGCTTGGCTCGGGCCCAAGTCATGGGTCCACTTGGGGACTTGGTGGTGTAGATGTAGGAGCGTCTGTAGGACAGGCTGCATCATATTGGATCGGGAGGTGCATCGTGAAAGATTAGGCCAAACAGTCTTAATCATTTTGAACATAAACATAGCACAAATGTTTGATATGACCTTAGACGAAACTATTACATGTCCTTGGTTGTCCTAGTGTATCAAACTACATGACATTCCCACATCACTAGATCCCTGGCCCTTGGGCCATGAGGAAGGAAAGCCATGGTTAAGCATGGAGCCACGACATCCTGCTGGGGGCGGGCAGCCGCCTGGGCTTTTTTGCTCTTGTTCGAGGTCATGGCGATCTCTAGAAGATCTGAGAAAATAGGGGAAGTAATACAAAGGAGTGGGGAATTTGTGGGGAGCGGAGTCTCTCCCTGCAACCGTGCCCCTTTGTAGGTCATGGCCACCACCAGCGCATGCCAACGATGCAATGCAGGAGGGAGACTAACCCACTTCCCGTACAGTTACTTCTTCCATGTAGGTTCCGAGGCGTGCACAGTCAATGCGGGCTTGCACGGAAGCCAAGGCATGGCTCGGCGGCCCCGCATCCACTTGAGTGCGCAGGCACACACATGTCAGCTCCACGAGATGGAAAGCGTGCCATCTAGTCATGTCGCGCTTTCCGCGACGTGGACTGGGCCCACGGGCTACTAAAGGGTGAAGCTTGGCAACATCCTCTTCGTCGAGCACGACCAGTGTTGCAAGTTTCCGGCCCTTTCCCGAGGGCTTCTATTGGTGTAATGATATCGGGGATCCCTCGCAATGCGCCGAAGCGCGTGGGCCAGGACCCATCGGTCAGTGACTCAGCGGACGCGTGTCCTGGCCGGCAAGGGTGTCACAAGGATATGAGCACCATGTGCTCCAAGTAGGTATGGCCTTGGCATGATGAGCCTATGGAGACTAACTGTCGGCTATGGTGCAAGTGCCTATGGACGAGACGAACACCATGAGACAAGCCTCGATCTGCCAGCTAGGCGCGAACATGACAAAAAGACAACGACGCGCGAGGCGGTCTGATCCCTCCTTCTAGGGGCTGCCCGGAAGGAGGGTAAGGACGCGGTTGGGGTGCAATGAAGCTAAGGTGCAACATTGACTAAGCCTCGAAACGACCATGGAGCACTTATCCTGGGCCAGGAGCAGCCCAGGAATTAGAGTCAACTGAGTGTGACAAGGCATGTCAGGCCTAGCCTTGGGAACTGGTGATGTGTCAGCGCTGCTGGACATCATCATGGCGCTGCAGTCCACTACAACGTGCCACCGATAGGAGTGACAGCTTGGAGCCTGAGCTATCACGTAGCCATCGAGTGCACCTATGCACCGCCCCTGGCCATCCATTGGCCACAGTGCTGCTCGTCTGCTTGAAGACCGTGTGGCACCCCGTGATTGTTCCCGGGAACGCCTCGGATGGTGCTCCACGCCGGCCCTTGTAGTGACCCCTTGGTGTATAAAAGGAGGCACTTGGCCGAGAGTTAGGAGAGGAAGTTTTTTGGCAAAGAGATCTAAGGGGGTTCTTTGGTAGGGAGATCTGGAGGGGTTTTTGAGAGGAGTTTGGGAGAGCTTGGAGAGAGAGAGAGAATGAAGAAAGACGAAGCCCGGAGAGTGTAGAAGCTAGAGAGAAAGTGTCTCCCTAGCACCGGAGAGATCATCTTCTTGTACCTCGATCCACCCTAGATAATCCTAAAGGGAATATGCCCGAGAGGCAATAATAAAGTGGTTATTATCTTATTCCTTATTTATGATAAATGTTTATTTTGCATGCTATAATTGCATTAATTTAGAAATGTTAATAGAGGTGTGTTTAATAAACAAAAGTAAAGTTCCTAGTTATGCCTCTCTTATAAACTAGCTCGTTGATTAACAAGATGATCAAGGTTTCCTGATCATGGACATTGGATGTTGTTAATAACGAGGTCACACCATTAGTGGAATGATGTGATGAACATTCATCCAAAGTATAGCATTACGATCAAAGTCATTGTGTTTATATTGCTATAACATCATACGAAGTAATCCTAGTCCTTAGACCATGAGATCATGTCATTCACTAACACTGGAATGTGTAGGAGTTAGTATGGATCTCCATGTCTCGCTTCTGATTATTGATCCGAGAGGGGTCTCGATCATGTCTGCATTATTTGCGAACCATAGGGTGACACACTTAAGGGATATCGACACCATTTGGAGCAAATATGTTTCAGATAAAGATTTAAGAAAGCGCTGGAATTATATTAATAGACACCGAAACTGTTTCGGGTGAAATTGCTGAAATTGGTTCTGCATGTAATATTGAAATGTTGTAGGGGGTTTTATGTGAATGTTTGTTAATTAAAGTAATTAACAAAGTTCTGAATAAAAATAATAAAAGAGTTTTATTAAATGAGAGAGCATTAAATTTGGAGAAATTTAATGCATTTAAAGTGGAGACTTTAAAACAGAATGTGAGGGGGCATTTTAATGTGGAGGGGTTACCACCACATGAATGGGGGAGGTGAGGAGTCACCCCCCATGGGGCGCCGGCCATGGGGAGGGGTACCCCCCTCCTCCTATAAAAGGCCACCCCTCTCACCCTTCTTCCACACACCTCCTCGTGAAGGATCTCTCTCTCCCCCTTTAGTATTTTCCCCCATGGTCTCGAATTAGCAAGATACATGTTGTCGGTGGCTTTATCTAGAAAGAAGTTGATGCTTCCGCTGCTTTGCTGGAGCGAGGGACGGAGGTTGTCGGGGTACCTGACGTGTGTGCGATCACGGATGCACCACTGCTTTGTAGTGCTGGAATTGGTGGTGCTGGACTTACTGGAGCTGGATCTGATGGACCTACTAGAGCTGGACCTGCTGGACTTCATCACGATCTTGAGATCGACAAGTGTACGACTACATCATCGACGAGTTCCATCTCGTTAACAAAGCTTTGTTGTCTTCGAGGGTATGTTCTCTATGGATGTATATCCACCCGTTGCTTGTATCTAATAGATAGATCTTGGCGTATAATAGTTCCCATCGTAGGAAATTTTTGTTTTCTATGTTGCGAACCCTTCAGTGGTCTCAGAGCCTGATCTATGCATAGGTGCTTTGCACGGGTAGAGCACATAAGAGTATGTGGGCGGTGACGATCATGTTATTACTTCTTATATGTACTTTGGATATTGGTGGCATAGTGGGATCAAGCGCCCCGGACCAACCTTACATGCCATCGCACATGAAATCGGTTCCACGACTGACATGCAACTAGTTTTGCATAAGTGGCTGGCGGGTGTCTGTTTCTCCTACTATAGTTAATATCTGATTTACAATGAGTTGCTAATAATTTGGTTATCATCGTTGTGGTTCCATGTTCGTAGGTAAGAACGGTTCTATCTTCGAAAGCCCTAAGCCACGTAAAACTTGCAATTGATAAATTAGAGGCATCTAGTTTAGATCGTTGCTGGGCTTGTGTCATGATATGCTACTGTAGTAAGTTGATGTATAGTTGATACTCTTACAACACACCTAATGTGTAAGTTCCATAGACCTTGGCCTTACACACAAAGGAATGATAAAGAACATACCACGATGCATATGATAGTGATCAAATGCAAGAACCATATCATTTCACTTTACACATCTGATGTTTGCATCTTATATTGCTTGTTTAGCGTTTTAGTAGCATTATAAGATGATCCCTCATTGAAATATCAAGATAAAATGTGTTCTTCCTTAAGTATGCATCGTTCTATGGATCGTGTTTCGAGACATCACGTGATGATCGGGTGTACTCGACTCTACGCTTTCATAGAACAGGTGTAAGACGGTTTTACACACGCGAGTACTAAGGTTCTTACTTGGAGAGCCTAGCATGTACAGACATGGCCTCGGAACACAGACCAAAAGGTTAAGCATGAGTCATATAGTTCATATGATGCCCATATTGATGCTCGCCTTTGAAGCTACACCGAGTCATGTGATGATCAGACTTGGTGTAGTGGATTTGGTTCATGTAATCACCAAAAAGGCACGAGGGATGTTGTTTTTCAGTGGGAGTTCATTTCTAATTTGGATTAGTCGAACCAAATTTATCATAAACTAAATCAAAGTGAATTTGCATAATTTGTTGTAGACATTGGCATCTGTTTACTACCTTATGCTTAGTTTTAATTGAGATAATAGAACTATAAAATTCTGGATATTTACTTTACGAACTGGTATCGTATTGTTTTGAATGTCAATTTAAAGTTTAGAAGTCCTATTGCAAACTTTCAGCAAACTCTATTTACTCCATGAAGTTTAATAAGTAGTATTAAATCAAGAGTAAGAATTCCAATGTTAGTATCTAAAGTATCATGTTTGCCTCCATGATTCTTGATATTCAAAAGTTGTTTTAATATCGAGGTTATCTAGGAGCTGAAATAATTGTTTCAGAAACCATCATGTGTGAAAGATATTGTGATATCTTAAACAATGTTTATGGTTGCAATATGATAGAGTATAATTTAACAAAATACATGTTCTCATAATGTATGAGAATTTGGGAAGGTTGGAGACTACAGGCGTCCTAATCTACCAAAAAGGTTTTGGGCACTGATATTATACGCACGATTCATCCTTATAGGCTATTGTAGCTTGATCATGAAAGTTTTCATGATAAGGATGAATAGAAGATGTAAGTAAAATGTTTACTACACTGAAAGATTACTAAAGAATGGATTTTTGAAAGAATACCAAACATTTGATGATAGTGATCCACTTCAAAGTGCAATTACAAAGGTTTTAGTACTTGACTATACACAATTTGTACTATGTGTCATGTGAATGACACCACAATTGATGTTGATAGATTCTTTTAAAAGGAAAAGGAATTGCTGAAAGAGAATCTATAAAATATTTGGCTGAAAAGAAAAACTTGGAGATGTCCAACTTAGGTATATAGAAGATATACATGTTATGGCTATATTCCTTGCTTGTTAAACAATGTGGTTCTTAGGTATTGGATACCGAATTGGTTGGTATGAAGTGTCATACAGGAAAAATTCATGAACTGCAATGGCCTAAGTAACTAGCAAGAGAATAAGTGATGATGTTCATCGAAAATAAATAAAGTGTTATTGTGTTTTTCGTTGTCATCAAACCTAGCCTTCAAGATTTGTTTTAATAATTGTTATTTTGTTCCGGTATTATGAGAACAATGGTTGTTCAAATAATTACCGTATTCCATAAAGGATGGATGAACTTTTACAAGTCTAGTGGGAGAAATCACATCCATAAACACTATTGCTAAACTGTCGCAAGACAAATGATTGAAAGATCACTTATGAAGTGACATCGCTGTTTGAATTATATTGGAAAGTACACATGAAGAAACTCGATGTTGATGGATTTTTGGAGTCTTTTGATTTTGCTCCATTGACGCTTGTGAAACTTTCCTCGAGATAATTGAAACTCCGTTCATAGGCCAAAGAGGAACGGATGACTAGCTTATTGGAAATTGTGCATGCTAATGTGCATAGTCTATTATGTGTAGCCATATGCAATGGATCCTTTTGCTTCATATGCTTTGTCTAGAAATTTGAGTAAATATATTTATATATTTACTTAATAAGGAAGAAGTATGAAACATTTGAAAATTGTTGAAAGACTTTCAAGATGAAGTGGAAAATCATTGTAACAAGAAAATAAAGAGTTTATGATTTGATCATAAAGGAAGATATTTGAGTTACATGTTTAGCAAAACACCTAAGATTTTAGAAATTGTTCCATGATTTGTGTTTCCCGATAAACCATAGGAGTATGGCATATTCGAGAGATGAAATCAAACCATGTTTGACATGGTAAGATCAAAGGTGTCATTTATAAAATTGCCATTATGTTTTAAGGATTAAAGCTTTAGAGAATACTACTTTTACACTGAAAAGAGCACCATCGTGATCCATTGAAATGACACCATATGAGTTATGGTTTGGGATAAAACCTGAATTGTCTTTTCTTAAACTTTGGTATGCTATGCATAAGTAAAAAGTTTACAACCAAAGTCGGATAAGCACGTCTTTGTAGGTTATCCCAAAGAATTTGTTGGGAATTCCTCCATAACACCAAGGACAAAAGAGTTTGTTGCTTAGAACGTCAAGTTTCTTGAGAAGGAATTTTTTGCGAAAAGTTAAGTGGGAGGACAATAGAACTTTGATAAGGTTGTTAAACCTTAGCTATATGTGCTAAGTAGCGCAGCACCGGAAAGTGTCCCGATGGCGGCCACATTGCACATGGCTCCCGTGATTACAAAGGGTGTGATCTTGGAGATTAGAGTTCCTATTTGAAGCGTATGCATCGGGTAAGAATCAAATAGTGAGATTCGATAAACAAGTCGTTATTGTTTTGACAATGATGAACCGACTGCATGCAAAGAAGCGATGATGGGCCCTGACACCATAAAATGACTAGAAGTCATAGAATCCGTGATAGTATCCATACACAAGAAATCAAGTTTCTGAACTTGGAAGACCCTCCGGAAAGGCGTGAAGCCTATCGGTTGTGTTTGGATCTATAAAGAAATAGACATGGATGTTTAACATCTATGAAATAATATGTCGGAAAGAAGTTTACGGCAATGTTCAAGGAGTTGACTATGACAAGATTTGATCTTTCATAGCGATATTTAGTCTTGGCGGATTAATGTAGCAACCACTTCATATAATTTGGTATATGGTAGTTGAATAAACAAAACAAGGTTCTTCTAATGTAATGGTTACCTAGGACGTGTACAAGACACGATCCGAAGGGTTTTGTTAATTCAAAGGGTGCTAAAAGGGCATGCAAACTTCAATAGTTGAAGTGAGCATAGCAGAGTTGGAATATTCACCATGATGAAAATGTTAAAGGAGTTTAATTTCATCGGAGACGATGAAGATGCTTGCATTTGCAAGAAATTAAGTGGGAGCGCTGAGACAAATTTCCAATACATTATGTAGAGTACATATTGTTGATTGGAAATGATGTATCTTTTATTGACAACAGTTAAGAATTTCATTAAAATAGGATTTCGATGAAAGACTTGGGAAAAACCAGAATATTTGGCACTAATATGGTTGTGCCTAACGTACATATATGAGATATTGAAAGGGTTCAATATGGAAACAACAAGAAAGGTTCTTGCTGCATCGAAATGATTGTATCAAGATTCAAGTGTTTCAACACTTGGTGAGTAAAATCACATGAAGATTTTGATCGATTATAACGTGATATGTATATATATCCAGATATGTCCTATGCTCTAAATGTTATGATCACATACCAGAATGATTCATAAGATGATCATTGCACAATAGTAAAGATATTCTTATGAGCTTTGGAAGAACTAAGAATATATCATGTATAAGTGAGAAATAGTTAAAGGTAGTTCATTGTAAAGTGTTACATTGATAGTAGTTTTGTCACAAGATACAAATTAAATTTTATCTCAATTTAGACTATGGGAGGCATAATGTGATGGAAAGGATGTTCCATGATGGATTTGGATGAGTTCCAAAGTTAAGACATTGTGACGAGTACTACAACAAAAGGCTAAGTATATGACTGTTATAGTAGCAGCAAAGGAGGGCATTTGTGTTAAGTAGTTTGTTATCAAACTAGGTGTGGTTCAAAGTGGGCTAATCCTATGAAGATATATTGTATGACAATAATATCAACATATTTTAACCCGACCAAACTAAAGGTCTCACCAAAGGACCAAATTTATACAATGCCATCTCATTTGAGAACGAGTGATGCGTAGAGATGCACACGGACCTGAAACTGTCAAATCCGGAGATTATGTTAACCACTAGCAATCACGTATATGCAACACCAGAAAACCATAGGTGTTCAATATGCAAAGTTTTTCAAACTAGATTATTGACTCTAGTGCAAGTGGGAGACTGAAGGGAATATGCCCGAGAGGCAATAATAAAGTGGTTATTATCTTATTCCTTGTTTATGATAAATGTTTATTTTGCATGCTATAATTGCATTTATTTGGAAACGTTAATACATGTGTGTTTAATAAAAAAAGGAAAGTTCCTAGTTATGCCTCTCTTATAAACTAGCTCATTGATTAACAAGATGATCAAGGCTTCCTGATCATGGACATTGGATGTTGTTAATATCAAGGTCAAAACATTAGTGGAATGATGTGATGAACATTCATCCGAAGTATAGCATTACGATCAAAGTCATTGTGTTTATATTGCTATAACATCATACAAGGTAATCCTAGTCCTTAGACCATGAGATCATGTCAATCACTAACACTGGAAGAGTATCTTGATAACATCAAATGTCACACCGTGAAAGGGTGATTATAAAGGTGGGTTCAGTGCTACGAAAGTGTTATGTAGAGGCTCATGGATCAAGAGTGGGATTTGTCCATCCCGATGACAGATAGATATACTCTAGGCCCTCTAGGTGATATCACATTGGTTAGCTTGCAAGCAAGTGATGTGATCACTAGAATGTTATATCACGGGAACGAGAAAAGAGTCCATGTCGGTAACGAGATTAAACTAGGTATGGAGATACCGATGATCGAATCTCAGACATGTAATATATCGCGAGACAAAGGGATTTAGTTACTAGCATTAAAGGTTCTCACGATCATAGAAGTCATCGTTGAATGTGTAGGAGTCAGTATGGATCTCCAGGTCCCGCTTCTGATTATTGATCTGAGAGGGGTCTCGATCATGTCTACATTATTCGACCGTAGGGTGACACACTTAAGGGATACCGACACCATTTGGAGCAAATATGTTTCAGATAAAGATTTAAGAAAGCGCTGGAATTATTTCAATAGACACCGAAACTGTTTCGGGTGAAATTGCTGAAATTGGTTCTGCATGTAATATTGAAATGTTGCAGGGGGTTTTATGTGAATGTTTGTTAATTAAAGTAATTAAAAAAATTCTGAATAAAAATAATAAAAGAGTTTTATTAAATGAGAGAGCATTAAATTTGGAGAAATTTAATGCATTTAAAGTGGAGACTTTAAAAGAGAATGTGAAGGGGCATTTTAATGTGGAGGGGTTACCACCACATGAATTGGGGAGGTGTGGAGTCACCCCCCATGGGGCCCCGGCCATGGGGAGGGGTACCCCCTCCTCCTATAAAAGGCCACCCCTCTCACCCTTCTTCCACACACCTCCTTGTGAAGGATCTCTCTCCCCCTTTAGTATTTTCCCCCATGGTCTCAGATTAGCGAGATACATGTTCCCGATGGCTTTATCTAGAAAGGAGTTGCTGCTTCCACTGCTTTGCCGGAGCGAGGGACGGAGGTTGTCGGGGGTACCGGACGTGTGTGCGATCGCAGATGCACCACTACTTTGCGGTGCTGGACTTGGTGGTGCTGGACTTGCTGTTGCTGGATCTGATGGACGTGCTGGAGCTGGACCTGCTGGACCTGCTGGACTTCATCACGATCTTGAGATTGGCAAGTGTACGACTACATCATCCACGAGTTCCGTCTCGTTAACAAAGCTTTGTTGTCTTCGAGGGTATGTTCTCTATGGATGATAATCCACCTGTTGCTTGTATCTAATAGATAGATCTTGGCGTATAATAGTTCCCATTGTAGGAATTTTTTGTTTTCTATGCTGCGAACCCTTCAAATCCACCAAAGCAGGACGTAGGGTTGTGCTTCTTCCATCGTTATACAATGTTGTCCATACCACTTTCCCTTCACCCTTGCTGATTTAGAGTCGTACCTGAAGAAGGCTACCGTAACTAGGTAAGGGTGGTCCGCGGAGATCCCACTTGACAGAAAACTGTGGACAAAATATGTTTGTCAGTGTTGGGATAACAAACAATTTTAGGTTCAGTAGCATGCTAGAAGTTATAATTAGTGCGAATAGCAAAGAGAAGTCTAGCTCACCCGCATGTAGCCAGAACTTCTTCTTCCTTGGTAGTAGGATCTGCCATCCTCCGAGCTGCTCAGCTCGTTAGTGATGGCCCAAAATATATCGAGCTCATTGGGGAACCCCAAGAGGAAGGTATGAAGAGCACATCAGCAAGTTTTCCCTCAGTATGAAACCAAGGTTTAATCGACCTAGTAGGAGCAAGGAAACACCCCAAAGGTGTTGCTAGCTGAGACTTGGCCGGGCGCACTACCGGTGCTAGTAGCAACGTGGAGACCTACACAACACAACCATATAAATTTGCCCCCAACTTGCGATGAGGTTGTCAATCTCACCGGTTTTGTTGAAAACAAAGGATTAAACGTATCGAGTGGAAGAAAGTAATAGTTTGTAGAAAGTAAACACAAAGCAGTAAATAGTTGATTGTAGATTGATTGAAAAAGAAAGGACCGGGGTCCATACTTCACTAGAGGTGGCTCTCCTTAAGATAAAAAACATGTTGGGTGAACAAATTACAGCGGGACAATTGACAAACATCGAGAAAGCATACAAGCATATACTACTCATCTTGACTCCTTTGAGATTCGATTGGGCATTACAACATTATACATAGACCGCCATCCAACTGCATCTATGACTAATAATCCACCTTCAGGTTATCATCCGAACTCCCTCTAGTATTAAGTTGCAAGCAACAGATAATTGCATTACACATTGTGTGTAAAATAAACAATACGATTGTTCTTTGAACAAAGGATTGTTGTTTTCTCCCTAGTAGAAACAACACATCTAGTACCTTAGAGATTTCTGTCACTTCCCCAGATTACCAGAGGCATGAACCCACTATCGAGCATAAATACTAACTCTTGGAGTTGCTAGCATCTACTTGGCCAAGATAGCTACTAACAACGGAAAGCATGCAAGATCACAAATAACAAAGACATGATAGAATGAATAATCAATCTGAAATAGCATCTCAATATCCATCGGATCCCCGCAAACACAACATGTAGAATTACAAATAGATGATCTTGATCATGAACGGAGCTCACAAGATCTAAACATGATAACACAAAGGAGAAGAACCAACCATCTAGCTACTACATGGACCCGTAGTCCAGAGATAAACTACTCACGCATCACACCGGAGGCTTGCAAGATGATGAAGAAGGCTTCTAGGGTGAATTCCCCTCTTCGGCAGGGTGCCGAGAAGAGTTTTAGATCCCTCCCGATCTAGGGATGGAGATGACGGCGGCTACAGACTCTTTCATGGAATTTTGATCGGGTACTTAGGGTTTCTATATCAGAGGCAACTTATAGGCGGAAGGAGAGGCCGAGGGGGTGCCTGGGGCTGCCAGACCACCCCCTGGCGTGGGCCAGGCCTGGCCGCATGGCCAGGTGGTGTGGCCGGGCCCCATCCCCTCTCTGTCTCGTATTCTGGCTCCATGTGTCCCGCGGTGAAAAACTGACTTTGGCTTTTGTCCCGTCCAATTCCGAGAATATCCATTTTCTGACTTTCCTGGAACCAAAAACAGCAGAAAACAGGCAGCTGGCACTGTGGCTCTTGTTAATAGGTTAGTCCAAGAAATCATATGAAAAGTACTCGAAAGTGTGGACAAAACATGAGAAAGTACATAAAACCAAGCATAGAACATCAAAAATTATGGATACGTTTGCAACGTATCAGTTGGCGGCAGAGGCAGGCTAGAGCCTCGCAATGGTGGCTATGGCATGCGCCATTGGAACTCGAGATCAGCGAATGGGCGCAGCAACTGGGCACAACAACTTAGCGCCGAAAGTCAAATGTCCAAAGGGATCGTTCTGCCTGGAGGGTGGATTTTGACGCCGTCGGTGCTAGGGGAAAGGAGGTAATGGATTTGTGAAATTGGTCAACGCATCCAATCCACTTAGTTCCTCGATTTGCCTAAGAGATTGCCGCGTTTGCGCTCGCGTCACGGACAGATGACCGACATGTGGGTCATGACCGTCTACTTCACGGGGCAGTTTAATGAAATGTTTGAATTTGGCAGGGGGTAAGATGAGTTTGCCTCGAAATGGCCCCTCTCAGTAGTTGGCATCCCAACTTTATGAAACGCGGAAACTATAGGGAACTTGGGTACCGCAATGCACTCACCCAGGAACTTTTGGGCCGCAAACAAACAATCCCCGACCTACGGTCGTTACCACATCAAGGTCTCCAACTTATGCTAAGTCGGCATGGACTCCAAAGGTGAATCCGTTCCTCTATGCGAGCCCACTTCCTACCCTTTTGAATGGTATACTATTTCAGTCCATCCCATTATCATGATAGGGTCGCACCGACAGGTACGGAATCATGGGAGGAATCCCAGAGCACCAAGCCCGACAAGACAGAGGCTTGGAAGAGAAGACGGAACAAGCTGCAGCTCAATTTGGCACTAGGACCGGCTAACCGGAACCACCACCGGAATCTCCAGCGCACGAACTAGTGGACCGGATCCCACGTCGGAATCCGTAGCGACTAGACCGGTGCCGACCAGAATCGCCTACAAAGAGCCAAACCGGCACCGACCAGAATTATCGGCGACCGCCAGAATTATCGGCGACCGCCAGAATTATCGGCGGCCGCCGGAATATCCGGCGCCAGATTTGCTGCTGTCGGACTTATTGCTAGAATCGCCCGTCTACGCACAAATCTGGGTTTGATGCCCTGGAATATTGCCTTTACTTACCCCTTTTGCCTAAACCACCCCCATTCTAGTGGTTCGCCTATAAATATAGATCCCACCCCCCATGTATCTGGAGGCATAGATGATACACTAAAGACACCCCCCTTGTGGAATCTCTAGTTTTGCCTCATCCCCTTGGTAAAGGGGACTGACTACCGTCACCACCTCACTGGAGTTTGCATCGCTCCTCCCTTGTTGTACAAGGCCTTCGCATTGGTGTCCCTTTGCCACAACGTCAAGACCCTCTCCAAGGTGTTCTTCCCTCTTCGCTTGGGATCAAGGGAGCACATTGACCGATCTTTCCGTGCGAGGATTCTATCAAACCGGTGGACACCGGCGGGAGCAATCGGACTTGTATCGTGTGATTTTTGCGTGTGTTCATCGTGTTCTTCGCGAGGTGTGCGTCCGCTTCCGCTACCTTCTCCCTTTCCCCTCGTTTTCCCATCAATTTGACCATGAGATCCATGAAGATCGGGCCACCTACGAGGTTACCCCCAACACCTCTTATAATAATTTTATTATAAACCTTGAATGTATATTATGAACTTAGTCTTATGTCTTTTCAAATGTCCTTATAGATCATGGTAAATAAAATTTTGCCCTTCAACACGGGATCCCTGTTCCATGATGAGTCTTATGTCTTTTCAAATTTCCTTGTAGATCACGGTAAATAAAATTTTGCCCTTAAAGTAGATGGGTCAAACTTCATAGACTGTTATCAATGCTTAAAAGATGTCCTCATTACAAATGATGGACTCTACACTATACAAGAACCACTTGGAGATGCTCCTAATGTTGGTGCAAGTCAAGAGGATTATGATGAGTTCAACGATTGTCGTGGCACGTACATATGTGCTAGTAGCGCTATTCAATTCATCCTAGAGCCTAAATTGCGTGCGCAGTTTGTGCACACTCAATCGTATGATATAATTGTTGAGCTAGAGTCATGTTCGTGGAACAAGTCAGGCTTTTGAAGTTTGAGATGCTTGACAAGTTCCTTTCACAAAAGATCGAAGAACATACATTCTTGGATTCTCACATAGAGATCGTTCATGAATTGCACGCTTGCCTCATGTATGATGTGGACTACTGGATGGATGATCACTTTGCAGTAGAAGGGATGTTGCGTTCGCTTTTGCCTAGCTACAAAGAGATTGTCAAAGGTTATGCCATGAGAGATGAATCACTCACCTTTCATGAGTTCCTAATGCAGTTGAGCACTGTGGAGGTAGAGCCCATGGCTGGGGAGCTCATTGACTCAGCATGATACATGATATACAGTTTATAAATGTGTTTCTCATAAAACACTTATTGCAGTTTCATCACATATACTGATGATTGTTCTTGTTTTATGAAAAGAGGGCCTTCTTCTTAAGCGTTGTGTGGAGGAGACGAGGAGAGCTGGCGTGTTGATGGCATACAAGATGTTGATGGATGACGACACTTCCCCTTTTACATTTATTGTGTGGACTTGTTAAAATTTTGTAATCGATTTGAGTATGTTAACTTATTAGTGTGTTTGGATCTCGTGAGACGGTTGTTCATACTGAGTTAGTGGCAAATCAGTTGTTCGATTATTATGAATGATTTCTATTATGGTCACATTTTCGATTGTGAGCATGTTGGTCTCGGTATGATCCTTGTGATAAAAATTTTGCATTTATAAATATTGAAAGTTGTATCCAAACATGATAATGAATGACACTATAGTTTAATCATGATTGTGTTGTATACACTCACGTTTAGGTAAACATAACGTCACTTGGATACTTGATCTTGTTGACACATGCAAAACATGCCTCTTTGAGCAAAGATGACTAAAATAGAATGTGTATTAATTTTTTTAGTATTGTACATAATGATATATTATTCCTCAATACAAGCAGATATTATTATCATTAAAACGTGAATCCGTATTTAAGTGAATAAAAGGTATTCACCAAATGAAACATGAGTGTAAAACAATTTGAAATGTTCAGATGCTTCCAGAAGGATATGAAATTAATAAGAAAATACAAGTCTATATGATTTGATCAAAGTGACTAGTATTTCAGTTAAGATCTTACCACATAAAGGACTCGTGAAAGTTATTTCAAAAATTATGATGATTAACTATATCAAAGTGTACTCATATGGTCTAAGCATCATAATCATAATGTGTTAGATACATATGGTATGAAAGAATCTCTCTGGGTTATTGTATAAAGTTAGAACTTTAAGTCATAAGTTAGTGAATTCTTATGAATATAGGGAATCATTAATATTCGTGGAAACAACACCATAAGATTTATGACACGTTCGAGTTTCTAGAGACTTTGATAAAGTCGTTACGAATAAATATTTGTAGAAATATTCATAGGAAACTATGAATATAATTTTTCCATGATTAAAAGACAAACCAACTATTATCTAGTGCATTGTTATCAAGAAAAGTTTCTTGATAAGAATGTTGATGGAGATAGTGAGAGTTCAAACTCAAGATATTCGATCTTACCCAAATTTCGAGTAGCGCAATGGAATATGTTCTATGATGCAAAACTTTACAGGATGAGGTGAAACTAATGATAATAATCATAACGTTTCGATTAAGTGCTTTACTAGAGCAAGTAGGATTCAAGAATGCATTTCCCACATCGTGGAAATACATCATTGACTCACTTGTCATGTTAAATGAACATGGCATACCTACAAACTACGAAGAAGCGATGATGGATCTAAATTACAAGAAATGACTGATATTCATTAAATTCTAAAAGGCTGCATTTTAGATTGCAAAAGCAATATGTTGCTTGATCTTGTTAAGTAAGGAAACTACTTAATCTTCCCGAATAACTGCAAAGTTATAAGGAGGAAATGAAACCTTGAAAATGACATATAGCTTGATTTGTCACAAAGATTGTTTTGACAAATTCAAATGATTGACTACAATGTGTAGCAGTGCTTTAGTCCACTGGATTTATACTTAGCAATTGGATGCTAATGTATCTCATAGTGGGAAATTCTCGATTTGATAATAGATCGAAGGATTTTTGAGGATAACCGAAGGATCGAGAAGAACTAGACTTGTGACGTATTAGAGTGGGAGCTAAATAGCTTCTTGGTCAAATGTGTGAATGACATATTTGAGTGGGGGCTATGAGGATATCATAAATGTCTCATATATAGCATATTTGACTAGGAGCATGACAATATTCTAATATATGTATTCAATATATAATGAATAGTGCAATTGGTATGAGTAATTTTCATTAGTAAATATTATTTGAATGAAGTTAAGAAAACCATTAAACATTGAAATATATCAAGATATGTTGATACGTTCAATGAACATTAAAAGCCAAAAAATGTTTTTCTAAGATTTTGAAGATAGCTTAGAATATCCTAGACTAGATTCTAAAGTACATCAGAATGGAACAAGCAAAGAAATATGTTAAGGCCTCCTTATGGATTGATCCTTGGGGTGGCCTAATCTTCACAGATTTGATGCGGGGAGTGAGAGGAAACATGATGAACATGATGAACGCAGCTCTAATGCAAGATAAAGAGACAAACACATGCCAAATCACACCGATTAGATTTGCTCCTGATGGTTCGAACAACCAATCCAATAGAATCCTCGGTGAGAGACCATGGGGTAGAATCACCAAAGGAGAGATCGGCAGGCGGATGGTAGAATCCAAATCAAGGAGAGAATAGAAACCAAGTAGAATCCCAAAGGAGAGAGACCAAGCACTACTAGAATCCTTGATAGGGAGAGACCAAACACTTGAGGAGGGTCTTGCTGACTTGGAAGGGAACCGACTCCAAGGCCTTGTACAACTCATAGATCTACTAATGAGAGGGGGTTCCCATCTAGGGTTAGGCTCATGCCTTAATTCATCATCATCCCTACCCAGATCTGAGACACAAGGGGGTATTTATAGTAAAGAGGGGTGAAGGGGTAGGTAGGATGGAATATTCTAGGCAGCAAACCCTTCACAGTGCACATGCTGGCATTTCGTCGATAAGTCCGGTCGCGCCGGATGTAGAGCCGGAAATTCCTACGGGTGCCTGTTTGTTTCGGCGGGCGCGAAATTGCATCTCTATACGGCGTTTCGGTCCGGACCGGTTTGCTTTGGTGGCGACCGAAAGTTCCGGCGTGGGCTCCGGTCGACCGGTCCTGGCGCCGGAAGTTCCGGCGGCGCCAGGCCTGGCACCGGAATCCTTATTTCGTCTTCATTTCCATGCTTCTTGCTTGGGGTTCTTGGCTCCAGGTTCATCCTTGTCATCTCCTCTTGGTATCATGGTCATGGGCCTAGTCATATCATACACATTTTTCTCAAGTAGGGTCCCGTTCGCATAATAACCAAGGAAGGGCGAGGTATCGAAGGAATTCACCTTTGGAGTGATGGTTAGCATGGCATGATGTGGACCCAATGGTGAATGTTGAGTGTTGGGCTGCATCATCTCCCCCCGCTTGGAAATGAGTCGACCTCGACGATGTTCTTTCATCATGCAAGGAAGGGTGTGCTCTTGGCCTTGTTCTTGTACATGGACAGATCACCAGTGTCGAAACCGTTCTCAAACATGTTGAAGAGCTTGTGGTACTTCTTGCCATCATATTGTGGTTGGAGATCTTGTAGCATGATCCTTGAAGGTGGTGGTCTATCATGGGTACCTTGCAAAACCAACAACAAAGAGAGAGAAATGTATGATGAATTGTTAGTATGGGTGACACTGAAGTCTCTTTTCTCACATTTGGTGGCTTGCGTCGTGGCACTCATGATTTTTCCACTCATTTTGGGATTTTGGCACTCACTCTCTTGATGGTGGTTCACTCTCTCACCACTCAGCTCACAAGGGTCCTTAGCTTGCTATATCTTGTTCACGGATGTCATATTTGATGTGATAACTTGGCTTGGCGTCATGGGTTGGAGCACGAATGTTTTGCCGTTCCACTTGAAGGAGTATTGGTTAGTGGAACCATGATGTATAACTCTTCTATCGTATTGCCATGGTCTCCCAAGTAGCATGTGGCACACGGACATTGGCATGACATCACACTCGATGGTGTCTTCATATGGGACGATTTTGAAGGTGACATTGACCTTTGATGTTATCTTGAGTGCTCCATTGTCATCAAGCCATTGGACATGGTAGGGGTGAGGGTTCTCTATGCATTGCAACTTGAGTTTCTCACAAAGCTCCATACTTGCGAGGTTGTGGGAACTACCTCCATCAATGATCACTTTTATGGACTTGCCATCGATTCCGACACGAGTTTGGAAGATATGGAGGCATTGGTCCTCTCCTGGTGTGGAGTTTGTTGTCAAGACTTGGATCATGCTCGTATAAGAGGGTGTCATCCACTTCCATCGAGGCTTCCCTTGCAATCTCTCATTGAGTCAACACTTCATATTCCTCTTCACTCACAGAGTAGGTTGCTACATTCTCATCCATAACCATTACCCTTTGATGACCCACAAGTATAGGGGGTGTATCGCAGTATTTTCGATAAGTAAGAGTGTCGAACCCAACGAGGAGCAGAAGGTGCTGGCTAGTGGTATGGATCAGGAATTCTCTGCAAATACTTAGCAAACGGATTTTTAGGGGTTTTTTATAAAGCAAGTAAACAAAGTGCGAGTAAATAAAAGATAGTAGGAATAAATGCAGCAAGTGGCCCAATCCTTTATGCAGCAAAGGACAAACCGGTAGTATTACTTAAGATGACCAAACGTTCTCGAGGACACATGGGAAGACTGTCAAGTGCTTTCGCTTCATATAGTTGATAATCTTCTTTAGCTTGCTAAGTGTTGTGTGGGTGAACCTGTGCTAATGTACCGACCTTCCTAGGACTAATACATACTTGTGATTATACCCCTTGCAAACATCCGTAAGCACAAGAAAGTAATTAAGGTAGAAACCTAACCATAGCTTTAAACTCTAAGACCCTTACGTCCCTTGTGAAGTGGTCCTAACGGGGGTTCAGGTTTCTGTCACTCCGGCAACCCCTACGATTAGTAGCCAAATACACAATGCATTCCCCTAGGCCCATATAGGTGAAGTGTCATGTAGTCGACGTTCACATGACACCACTAGAAGAAGTACACCACAACTTAAATAACAAACTATTGAATCTTTCTCAAGACAACTCCACTACTAGCAACATGACTTCTCCCATGTCCTCAAGAACAAAACGAACTAATCACAAGACATCATATGGATCATGATCAGAGATGGAATAATGATGTGTAACAGTCTAAACATAAACAATAATTCAATTGTTCACTCAATAGCATCAACTACAAAGAGTAATCAACACCAGGAAAGTTTCCCCTATGAACTAATGCAAGATCCAACCCAATTGTTACAGCAGTATGGAGATGGTGATGATGGTAGTGATGATGATGGTGGTGGTGATGATAATGATCCCGATGAAGTACAGCTTGATGGTGGTGTTGATGGCGATGATCCCCCCTCTCCAGGAAGGAATTCCCCTGGCAGAAATCTGTCTGCCGGAGAGATCTTTCTCTCTCGGTGTTTTCCGCCCCACAGAGGCGGCGGAATCTTTCTGTGGTCGCTCTCCGAGTCTTAGAGTTTCGGGAGGATAATATACGCCAGAGGGGAGTGCCAGGGGTGGACCAAGGCGGCCACACCACCTGGTGGCGCGGCCTAGGCTGGCCCGCGCCAGGGGGTGGTGTGGGCCCCCTGTGGCCCATCTCTAGCCCCCCTTCTGGCTTCCTTCGTCTTCTGGAAAAATAGGATTTTCCGTATATTTTCCCGGATTTTCTGATCTTCGCGAATTTTGCCTCCAAACAGCACCTTTTCCATCAGAATCCTGACTGCAGCGGTCCATGCTCCAAAAGTAATCAACCATGCAAAAACAGATGAAATAACATAAGTATCACCTCTCAATATGAAATATATCAATGAATAACAGTGAATTATGACATAGAATAGTGATGCAAAATGGGCGTATCAACTCCCCCCAAGCTTAGACTTCGCTTGTCCCCAAGCGAAACTGAGGTCAATAAACATGGCCTCAAATTTATGGAGTGAAGAGTCGATAAAAGAATATGGACAAGAAGCATCACATTCATCAAATACATAGATCATAATAGAAGGAAACTCACTATTATATAACTCAACTTGTAATGAGCAAAGGAAACACAATAAAGATACATAAAGTGAATCATAATTGGTAATGGCAAACTTAGCTCTTGGTTGAAGAATAGTTGATAATTTGCTGGAGTTCACAAATAGCTGGTTTTCAATGATAGCTTTCAAAGTAGTAAACATCAAGATAAGAGCAATGTGCAAAGCAAGGAACATAAGAAACATTATTGAATAAATCATCATATGAATGAATGAAATACAACAACTCAAAATACTTGCTGAGATAGAAGGGAGTAGGTTTACTGACTCAACTACAAAGTAAAAGAAAGACCCTTCAGAGAGGGAAGGAGGGATTGCAAGTCTCATAAAGAGCTCCCAAAAATTATGATACTTACTAGCTTTCAGCTCTCATTGCCCCTATCATAGGCATCTTTTGGTGGTTAAGGTTAAAGTGACACCACTAAGAGGATACGCTTAACAAGTTATAAATTGAAGCCCCATGCCCCTTACTTATGAGTACCGAACCTCATGCAACTCAACTTCAGTCACGAGCAAGCTCTTGTCATTGTAAATACATGCGTATCACTGAGAACTGCCAACGGGGTACCCCTTGCACATGACACAGGAGCTATCCCATAATCAAAATGACAAGGCAAGTAGACAGTGAGCATCTCAGCGATCTTTTTATTTGCTATTTGCATAGGTTTTTATTGAGGATGCTTCATAGAATGCTCACTACAGTTATGCTGCAAGTTTCCACCATGATTAGGCATGGCTTAGGCTAGCGGCCTAGGCATTTCTCTAACACACATATAAACTCCATGATCTTACAAGTTCCACTCTTATTTCACACCACCGGGATCCATAAGCAAAAGAACATGATATCAACTAGGTACAAGTACCAATGAAGTGTTGAAAGCGGTCCCCATGATACATGGTTATGCTAACTTCAACTCATAAAGCGCAAGCATATACGCAACAAAGAAGGACCCAATGGTTCAAGTTTATGAAATGCAAGAAAATAAAGTTTGCCATCAAGTTTGTGAGAGCTTTAATCACTAATTTTCACATAACAAGTTTAATTTGGAAGGTAGATAAAAAGAGAATTTACTTGGAATAGCAATAGTGCTAATAGGTCGGTATGGTGGACACAAATGGCATGGTTTTTGGTTTAAGGAGGTGGATGCACGAGAAGAATTCCCTCTCAGTACAGGTTTTTGGCTAGGAAGGCTGGGTAGCAAGTATAAGAGTTGAAGGAAACAAACAAACATACAAACGATAAAGACAAACATGCAATCTTCCTTGGAAGCACAAAAGATCTTAACTAGAGAATACTAAACTTATGAGCAAATCAAGAAAGAAAGATGATGAAATTATTTTTATTTAAAGGTACTTTTATCTTTTCTTTCAACTCTCAAAAATAGTGTTTCTACTGACCGAGCCAGGTTTGCCAAAACCAACTAAATTAACTCAATGATCCCAAAGTGATACCAATACTAACTACAAGATCAATCATATAACCACGAATTGAAAACTAATATAAGCTATGAAAAAGAGTGAATGGTAGAACTTCTCATTAATATTCCATAATGGAAACTCACACCAAGGGATACATATCTAATGAGAGAGGGGACACTTCCATAATGCAAACTATCCTACATAATAACTCCTCTATTCATGATATGACTCTACTAATAAGGTAAAAAGATAGAAGGTGGTGATGTGATGCCGCGACACTCCCCCAAGCTTGGAACAAACCAAGGGGATGCCAAACCTGATGACGAATTACTCCTTTGGTAGTGGTAGTATCCTCTCGATGAGCTTCTTGACCAATTTCCCCAAGTCCTCAATCTCGAAAGTGAGATTACGAATCAGCTATGAGTTTTGCTCCATGCGGCTCATGATCATGTCGGGTTGAGAATTCCAGCTCTTGCTATTCTTTCCCCACTCTTCCTCCTTGAAGTCTTCTTTTCCTGCATGGCTAGAACGAGGCAAATCCCAATTGGAGGGTAATTTCCCCTTGGGCATATTCTGGTATTGATGCTCATGGATAAGGGTATGGAAATGATTCTTGGTGTGTGGAGGAAGTGACCAGGGATCTGAACGGTGATGAAGAGGTTTCCCTCCAATAGTCCTAGCGGGGTTTGCCACCACTCCAATGCTCGCAATGGTAGTGTCGATGTGCTTTGCCTCCTCTTCACCTTCACTCTTGATCTCCTTCTCCTTCCCTGGGTCTTGGGGGTCGTCCTCCATAGGCTCCTTCCCTTTATCCTTGGCAGACACCATTGTGCTTCTAAACTTTCAAAGAGTATGTCCTGGCAGAAATAGATCGAAACAAAAAAACGACAAAACACGATATACGAACCTCGGGGGATCGGGGGGGTTATATATTACGAAGTTTCATATCAAAAGGAAGGTACTGGGAGAAAACGAGTCGGAGGCGGAGTTCGGGGTGGACTCACCACCTTGTGGCGCGGCCAGAGGAGGGCCCGTGCCACAGGGTGGTGTGAGCCACCCTGGCTCCGTTTCCGTCCCTTTTTCGCTTCGTAGCTTCTCTTATTGACTGAAAACTGCAAAAATATACTTGGATTGTATTTTCGCGGAACTTTCCTTACTAGAACTATTACCTATTTGAAAACAGACTCTGCAGGTCTCTGAATTTGGTATCTAGTAGATTCTTCCAGAGTCACCACTTGAATAACATCAATATCTTCATCTTCATACACTTATTACTTGAGTCATAAAACCCTTCTCTTCCTTATTACACCATTATCTCCACTACCTGGAAATTTCTTTCACACAAAACTTCACACAGTTCTCATTAACAACATTAGTATAAGTGAAGTGATAAAACCTTTTGAGTCTAACTTCAACTAAAACCATCGAAAAAAGCTACTGAAGCAAATGCAAGAGTGGCAAAATCGGTCAAAACAGACCAGCAGGTAAAGATCAATTTTTTCGAAAATCTTATGTTGCCCACATCAAAAAGTGCAAAACTAACGAAAGTTAAATAACAATCTGGGGCAGAAGCACAAAAAAGTACAGCTCAATCCGACATACAGAGATCTCTCACGAATTTTTACGGTGAAGCACAAAAATCTGTTTCGGGACAGCAACTTCCCCAAATCTTACTTCTCTCTCATTAGAGGTTGATCTTGACACAAAAACCAAACAAAACAGATAATGAGAGGTTATTACCGAAGTAATAACTTCCAAGACTCAAATAAACAAAAAACAAATTGGAAGCAAAAACAAATTGGGTTGTCTCCCAAAAAGCTTTCTTTATAGCTATTAAGATGGGCATGATAATTTTGAAGATGCTCACATAAGAATATGAATTGAAGTGAAAGAGAGCATTAAGAAGCAAAAATACACACATTAAAGTCTAAACCACTTCCTATTCAAGGGAATTTTCTAAACAAACAAGTTGTTGAAAACAAAGGCTACTTGCATAAGAAGGTAAAACAAGTGCAACATAAAAACTTTCAGCATAAAACGAGGAAACTTGATATTATTGAGATCCATAAGAACACTCTTCCCTCTCTCATAGTAACTTTCAGTATCATGCATAAACTTAACAATATAGCTATCACTAGGATCATCATAACAATGATCACTTATCCTAACAGAAAACACAAGAATACTAGCTCTCATAATACTACTTTGTGAAACAATATAAGAGGTATCCTTACAATGGATAGTGTGTCCCTCTTTTTCATATTTGGTAACAAAGTCTTTCACATTTGCTATTATAGGTTCATCAACCATTTGTTAATCAGGTTCAACAGCTTTATTTGTACTTTCATTAACCATACTAGCTATCATAGAATGTTCCTTCATCTTACATGGGAAAGGGATTTTCTCAATGTAAGGTTTAGGTAAAACATGATTAGCAGTATAAACTTCAGTATTTCTTGAAGGAACACTCTTAGCAACATCTTTGTAAGGTTCATGATACTTATTCCACTTCTTTTTAGGCACTTCAATATAGGAAGCAAAAGCCTTAAAATAAGAAGCAATAGCTTGAGAGTCTAGACCATAAGCATTTTTAATATTTTGAAAGTCATCAGTTCTCATAAAAGATTCAATGCATTAATAATCATAATTTATACCTGATGTTCTACCTTTGTCATTCTCCCATGCTTCAACATTGTCTTGAATACGGTCCAGAAGATCCCATTTAGCTTCTTCTTCCATGCGAGTGAATGATCCAGCACAAGAAGCATCCAATATATCCTTGTCATGTAGAGGGAGCCTTGCATAAAAGTTATTGATAATAATATTGTTGGGGAGCTCATGAATGGGACATTTGAGCATTAGTAACTTCAATCTCCCCCAAGCTTGAGCTGTACTCTCTCCATCAAGAGGCCAAAATTTGTATATTTGATTCCGATCTTTATGAATCTCACTAGGAGGATAAAACTTTGAATAAAAGAGAGGCACTATTTCGTCCCATTCTAGAGCTTGACCATTCCTCAGCAGCTTATACCATTCCTCAGCTCTTCCTTCCAGCGATAATGAGAATAACTTCTTCTTAACTTGATATGTAGTAATACCTGCACACTTGAACAACCCGCATAATTCGTGTATAAAGAGCAAATGATCACCAGGATGGACAGTTCCATCCCCAACATAGTAGTTATCCATAACAGGATCAATAATTCTTGTAGGTATTTTGAAAACATCTTTCTCAGCAGGTGGTGGCTTATCTACTAACTTAGCAGCGGTAGTAGCATTACCAAATAAGAAACTCAGCGAATTATCCATAACGAAAATAAAGCAACTAGCAGAAGTAAACAATACTCACAGTAGAAGTTTCCTTTACCAGTTCCACTCTCCAATAGCGCTTCACTCCCCGGCAACGGCGCCAAAAAATAGTCTTGATGACCCACAAGTATAGGGGTGTATCACAGTATTTTTGATAAGTAAGAGTGTCGAACCCAACGAGAAGCAGAAGGTGCTAGCTAGTGGTATGGATCATGAATTCTCTGCAAATACTTAGCAAATGGATTTTTAGGGGTTTTCGATAAAGCAAGTAAACAAAGTATGAGTAAATAAAAGGCAGTAGGAATAAATGCAGCAAGTGGCCCAATCCTTTATGCAGCAAAGGACAAGCCGGTTGTATTACTTAAGATGACCAAACGTTCTCGAGGACACATGGGAAGACTGTCAAGTGCTTTCGCTTCATATAGTTGATTAATCTTCTTTAGCTTGCTAAGTGTTGTGTTGGTGAACCTGTGCTAATGAACCGACCTTCCTAGGACTAATACATACTTGTGATTATACCCCTTGCAAATATCCGTAAGTACAACAAATTAATTAAGGTAGAAACCTAACCACAGCTTTAAACTCTAAGACCCTTACGTCCCTTGTGCAATAGTTTCCTAACGGGGCTTCAAGTTTCTATCACTCCGGCAACCCCTAAGATTAGTAGCCAAATACACAATGCATTCCCCTAGGCCCATATAGGTGAAGTGTCATGTAGTCGATGTTCACATGACACCACTAGAAGAAGTACACCACAATTTAAATAAAAAACTATTGAATCTTTCTCAAGACAACTCCACTACTAACAACATGACTTCTCCCATGTCCTCAAGAACAAAACGAACTACTCACAAGACATCACATGGATCATGATCAGAGATGGAATAATGATGTGTAACAAACTAAACATAAACCATAATTCAATGGTTCACTCAATAGCATCAACTACAAAGAGTAATCAACACCGGGAAAGCTTCCCCTATGAACTAATGCAAGATTCAACCCAATTGTTACAACAATATGGAGATGGCGATGATGGTGGTGATGATGATGGTGGTGGTGATGATGATGATGATCCCGATGAAATCCAGCTTAATGGTGGTGTTGATGGCGATGATCTCCCCTCTCCAAGAAGGAATTCCCCTGGCAGAAATCTATCTGCCGGAGAGATCTTTCTCTCTAGGTGTTTTCCGCCCCACGGAGGTGGCGGAATCTTTCTGTGGTCGCTCCCCGAGTCTTAGGATTTCGGGAGGATAATATACGCCAGAGGGGAGTGCTAGGAGTGGACCAGGGCGGCCACACCACCTGGTGGCGCGGCCTAGGCTAGCCCGCGCCAGGGGGTGGTGTGGGCCCCCTGTGGCCCATCTCCAGCCCCCCTTCTGGCTTCCTTCGTCTTCTGGAAAAATAGGATTTTCCGTATATTTTCCTGGATTTTCTGATCTTCGCGAATTTTGCCTCCAAACAACACCTTTTCCATCAGAATCCTGACTGCAGCGGTCCATGCTCCAAAAGTCATCAACCATGCAAAGAGATGAAATAACATAAGTATCACCTCTCAATACGAAATATATCAATGAATAACAGTGAATTATGACATAGAATAGTGATGCAAAATGGACGTATCACCCTTGTGTTGGTGCACTCATATAACTTGTGACCTTTCACTCCACACTTGAAACAAGTGACTTGACTATCCGAAGTTGTGTTGGAGGACAATGCTATAATGGTCTTTGCTTGCTTGGATGAGCTCGGTGCTTCGTTTGTTGGCTTGTTGGGGGCATTTGCACTGATGAACGCAAAGTATGCCTTGGACTTCTCATAAGCATTCTCTTTTTGCAAGTGTCATTTAGCTTTGGTAACTTGATTGAGGAACTTGGTGAGGTTCTTGTATGGTTGAAAGTCAACAATCTTCCTTATTGGGCGGCTCAAACCGTTGAGGAACTTTGATATAGTTTGCTCTTCAAGCTCTCTCACATCATCTCGCATCATAGTTTTCTCCATTTCCTTGTAGAACTCTTCAATTGACTTGGTGATGAGGACATCCCTACAATTACACCTACCCCAATGACTACTGAAGATGATCCAGCTGTTGCAAGGAAGGATCAGTCCATTGAGATTAGATTGGACCCATTACAAGAGCTCGTGCTAAGATACTTGAACAACATGTGAATTTAATCCTAAACGAATCTGGTACTTGAATTGATGAGAACTTTATACTGCCTAAGTCTATGCATGTATGATCAGGTTCGTTGGAGAAACAAGCATAGCATGAGGAGGAGAAGGGCTACCAGAGGAGCCCAACATGATGATAGCCCAAGGATGCGCGAGGGAGGAGCGGGAGGAAGGTGCAAGAGAAGATCATGAAGACAGAGGCAAAAAGATCTGCCATGACGGGAGTGTCCGGCCGGATCCACCTGGACTGTCCGGCCTAGCAGAGAGATGAACTGGCGTGGACATTTTGTGTGCCAGTTCGGAGACTACCCGAACACCACCCGGAAACTCTGAAGTTTCTGGCCAGACTAGACTGTCTGGTGCACTCCACCCGGAGTGTCCGGCCTGACCGGACTGTCCATCCGATATAGAACGGAGTGTCCGCCCGACGACCGAACCTGGTCCGAGTCGGTTTGTATCAGTTTGAGTCGTATGCATTTAGTTTCAGTTTCTGGCCACCCTAGCCGCCCTTATAAACCCTGGATCGACCCCTAGTTAGGGTTTAGACCATGTTTAAACTATTTTGGAGTTCTTCCTTTAAAAGAACCTCTAGAATTACCCTGTGACCAAATTATACTGCTACAATTGAGTGTGATTTGTTGTTCCATAGCGAATTAGGAGATTGCAAACTAACGTTCGTGGTCAACGGCTACATGCGCAAGAGCGTGGTGTTGTGAATATCCCACAGGGTTCGAGAGCTGTTGCATTGGCATTAGGGTTCGAGAGGGAGAGTTCATAGCTATAGCCTAGTTATCTATCATCATCATCGACAAGTGCTTGCTGAGAAGATCTGGCCACCCCATATCACATGGTGCCTTGCCTCAAATTTTTTAGCTTGTCGAAGAGGCCTTGGCGATAGTGCTTGGGGACGAATCTTGTATACATCACTTCCTTCATCTCCGTCCAGGTGGTGATAGGAGGTTCTTATTGCATCTCGCGGTGTTTTTGGAAGTCTTCCCACCAAACATTTGCATAGTCCTCAAACTCAAGGGATTCCATTGCAACTTTCTTCTCTTCGGAGTAGTTGTGGACTCAGAAGATTTTGTCAACTTTGAGCTCACAATCAATGTATGCATCGACATCTTCTTCTCCCTTGAACTTGGGCATAATGAACTTGAGCTTGCTAAACTTGCCATCTTCATGCTCATGGTGGTGGTTGCGGTGTTCTTGTCTCATGTTTGCTTCACTTGGTGCTCGAGGTGGTGTATGAGGAGGTTGATTATATTGTGGTGGCGGTGCAGGAGGAGCTTGATGATTCTCAAAGTCTCTTCTACGCCTTTGCTCGAGATCATTTGCATTCATTGGTTGTTGATGGCGATGGTGGAGTTGAGCGTATCAGTTGTTGCGTCTTGCACGGCGTGCATCCTCATAATTATCACTTGTATCCCATTGCGGTGCTCGATTGACTTGTGGTGGTTGGTCATGGTCATGGTGTGGGCGTTGGCGCCTATCATTGCGATGGTCATCACCATGAGGTTCTTGTTCTTGTGGAGGTTGCGCTTGTACCATTGCTTGTTGCGGTGGGAGACCATGTCCTTCTTGTTGTTGGGGATGAGCATGATGGTCATGGTGTTGGTGATGTTTTGCATGGTGCAATTGTTGATGTTGTGGGTCAACTGCTTGTTCTTGTCGATGACGAGCTTGTTGTTCCCCATTGTGGTGGTGGGGTTCTCCATGATGAGAATGTGAGCACGAGGACTCACCATGACGACTTGAGGAGCGCGTGCGAGACAAACTTGATGAGCTTGAATGGTGTCCATGACGATTACCCAGGTTGGCCATAGCTTGGTGAAGAGCTTGGAAGTGAGCGTTGTGCTCCACTTGGCGTTGCCGGTCATGGTAGTCGAACTCTCAAAAAGTTTCATCAAGCCGGTAATCAAGCCTTTCAAATTGGGCATTGAATTCTTGGCATTGTACCCATAAGTTGTGGCGCGTGGCAAAACCATCTTGGTTGTTGCCATCTTCGCTTCCTCCACTTCCCCTAGACATGTTGTATGACCACAAGTGAAAGGAGGGGTGGTATTGGTGGTATGGTATGTTCTACCTTGCATCACCAAGTCAAAAATTGAAAAGGTTGTTTTTGCCGAGAGCAAAGTGAATACACAAGACACACAAACAAAGGCCTATGGTGGAAGGTTAGGAAGGTGGATAGAAAATGGAACAACCAAAGGAAAAGGTTATTGTTAAAGGTGGTAAAGAACCAAAGATCAAAAGAAAAAGGTTATGATTTACAAAAACACAAAGGAACACACACGTGGAGATGGATGTGGTTAGCACGACTATGAAAATGAGCAACAAACAAAATTGGTCCTAACGAAAACTAATGCTTGGTGTCGTGCCAACACTAGGAGAGACCACAACTCATTCACCAAAAGAGGATAAGGAACGGATTTGTGCACTTGCCTTGGTTGCGCTCTTTCTCTCTCTCTTTGCTTACAAGCTTGGTACCCTATTTGCCTTGGGAGACTATGTATCTTTTCTATTTTTCTTTTGCTTAAAAGCTTTTTTTGTTCTTTTTCTTTTTCTCCCTTCTATGCGACTATATGTTAACTTTTGTATATGGTTACACAATCTCACTTTCAAAGGGCAAGTGCACAATGCTTAGGCAAACACAAAATGAGCTGCCCTCATAGGACAGATACACACAAAGGAAGAAGGGTTAACAAGGTGGAGCAAGTTATACCTTTGGTATTGTTGACGACTTGCTACCGGCGTTGGGGATGATGTTCGGGCGTCGCGGTGTCGAGGAGCACGTGATGTTATGATGTTGCGGAAGCTTGATGTTAGTCAGGGCGACACACACGCGAAACACGAACAACTCAAGAAGAAAACGGTCAAAATTTGGGGCTGTTAGAATTTTCGGCATAGCAGCCGGCGGTGCCGGTTCTGTCGCCAGAACTTATGGTGCGGATTTCTGCGTGCCGGAAATCTTTCTGGAAATTTCGGCGCATGAACCGGTTCACGAGATTGCTCGCCGAAATTAGCTCGTGATGAACTCAAAAGGTCAAAACTTGGAATATTTTCGCAAATCTGTTGGGATTGGGCTAGGGAAAGGTTCAAGGAAGGTAGATCGACACCCAAAGCAACAGATCTATGGACCAAAACCACAAAAAACTCACCAAATCGAGAGACGATCCAAAAGCAATTTGGGGCAGTATTTTTGGTATTTTCGAATTTATGGTGGAAATCGAAGGGCGAAGTCAAATCCGTGGAACCCAAAAGCTTTTGATACTAGTTTGTTAAGGCCTCCTTATGTATTGACCCTTGGGGTGGCCCGATCTTCATTGATTTGATGCAGGGAGTGAGGGGAAACACGATGAACATGCTGAACGCAGCTCTAATGCAAGATAAAGATACAAACACACGGCAAATCACATCCGATTTGATTTGCTCCCGATGGTTCGAACAACTAATCCAATAGAATCCTCAGCGAGAGACCTTGCGGTAGAATCACCAAAGGAGAGATCAACAAGCGGATCATAAAATCCAAATCAAGGAGAGAGTAGCAACCAAGTACAATCCCAAAAGGGAGAGACCAAGCACTACTAGAATCCTTGAAAGGGAGAGACAACACACTAGAGGAGGGTCTTGACGACTTGGAGAAGGACACCGACTTCAAGGCCTTGTACAACTCATAGATCTACTAATGAGAGGGGGTTCCCATCGAGGTTTAGGCTCATGCCTTAATTCATCATCATCCCTACCTAGATCTGAGCCACAAGGGGGTATTTATAGTACTAGGGGCGAACGGGTAGGTAGGAGGGAATATTTTGGGCATCAAACCCTTAATAGTGCATAGTTTGGCGTTTCAGCGATAAGTCCGGTCGCGCCAGACATAGAGCCGGAAATTCCGGTGGGCACCGATTTGTTTTGGTGGGTGATGACCCACAAGTATAAGGGGTGTATCGCAGTATTTTTGATAAGTAAGAGTGTAGAACCCAACGAGGAGCAGAAGGTGCTGGCTAGTGGTATGGATCAGGAATTCTGTGCAAATACTTAGCAAACAGAATTTTCCGTATATTTTCCCGGATTTTCTGATCTTCACGAATTTTGCCTCCAAACAGCACCTTTTCCATTAGAATCCTGACTGCAGCGGTCCATGCTCCAAAAGTCATCAACCATGCAAAAATAGATGAAATAACATAAGTATGACCTCTCAATACGAAATATATCAATGAATAATAGTGAATTAAGACATAGAATAGTGATGCAAAATGGACGTATCAACTCCCCCCAAGCTTAGACTTCGCTTGTCCCCAAGCGAAACTGAGCTCAATAAACATGGCCTCAGGTTTATGGAGTGAAGAGTCGATAAAAGAATACGAACAAGAAGCATCACATTCATCCAATACATAGATCATAATAGAAGACAACTCACTATTATATAACTCAACTTGCAATGAGTAAAGGAAGCACAATAAGGATACATAAAGTGAATCATAATTGGTAATGGCAAACTTAGCTCTTGGTCGAAGAATAGTTGATAATTTGCTGGAGTTCACAAATAGCTGGTTTTCAAAGAAAGCTTTCAAAGTAGTAAACTTTCAAGATAAGAGCAATGTGCAGAACAAGGAACATAAGAAACATGAATGCATAAATCACCATATGAATGAATGAAACACATCAACTCAAAATACTTGCTGAGATAGAAGGGAATAGGTTTACTGACTCAACTACAAAGTAAAAGAAAGGCACTTTGCAGAGGGAAGCAGGGACTGCAAGTGTCATAAAGAGCTCCAAAAAATTATGATACTTACTAGCTTTCAGCTCTCATTGCCCCTATCATAGGCTTCTTTTGGTGATTAAGGTTAAAGTGACACAACTAAGAGGATATGCTTGACATGTTATAAATTGAAATCTCAAGCCCCTTATTATGAGTACCGATCCTCATGCTACTCAACTTCAGTCACGAGCAAGCTCTTGTCATTGTAAATACATGCGTATCATTGAGAACCGCCAACGGGGTACCCCTTGCACATGACACAGGAGCTATCCCATAATCAAAATGACAAGGCAAGCAGACAGTGAGCATCTCAGCGATCTTTTTATTTGCTATTTGCATAGGTTTTTATTGAGGATGCTTCATAGAATGCTCACTATAGTTATGCTGCAAGTTTCCACCATGATTAGGCATGGCTTAGGCTAGCGGCCCAGGCGTACAAAGAAGGTACATAAGTTCCACCATGATTAGGCATGGCTTAGGCTTAGGCATGACTAAGGCTCTAACACAGATATAAACTCCATGATCTTACAAGTTCCACTTTTATTTCACACCGCCGGGATCCATAAGCAAAAGAACATGATATCAACTAGGTACAAAGTACCAAATGAAGTGTTGAAAGCGGTCCCCATGATACATGGTTCGGCTAACTTCAACTCATAAAGCGCAAGCATATACGCAACAAAGAAGGACCCAATGGTTCAAGTTTATTAAATGCAAGAAAGTAAAGTGTGCCATCAAGTTCGTGAGAGCTTTAATCACTAATTTTCACATAACAAGTTTAATTTGGGAGGTAGATAAAACAAGAATTTACTTGGAATAGCAATAATGCTACTAGGTAGGTATGGTGGACACAAATGGCATGGGTTTTGGTTTAAAGGAGATGGATGCACGAGAAGAATACCCTCTCAGTACAGGTTTTTGGCTAGCAAGGCTAGGTAGCAAGTACAAGAGTTGAGGGAAACAACCAAACATACAAATGATAAAGACAAACATGCAATCTTCCTTGGAAGCACAAAAGATCTTAACTAGAGAATACTAGACTTATGAGCAAATCAAGAAAGAAAGATGATGAAATAATTTTTCTCTAGAGTACTACTATCTTTTTCTTTTCAACTCTCAAAAAGGTGTTGCTACTGACCAAGCCAGGTTTGCCAAAACCAACTAAATTAACTCAATGATCCCACAGTGATACCAATACTAACAACAAGATCAATCATATAACCACGAATTGAGAACTAACATAAGCTATGCAAAAGAGTGAATGATAGAACTTCCCATTAATATTCCATAACAGAAACTCACACCAAGGGATACATATCTAATGAGAGAGGGGACACTTCCATAATGCAAACCATACTACATAATAACTCCTCTATTCATGATATGACACTACTAAAAAGGTAAAAAGATAGAAGATAATGATATGATACCGCGGCACTCCCCCAAGCTTGGAACAAACCAAGGGGATGCCAAACCTGATGACGAATTACTCCTTCGGTGCTGGTGGTATCCTCTCATCTTCGTCCATCTTTCAGGGTAAAGGCTTCCCATCAACAAAGGACATCGTGGTTTCCAACATCCTGAAACTTCCAGCAGCACTTATGCGTTTTAATCTAGCCTCATACTCACAGTTTTGATTTTGAACATCATAAAACTGTGCTTGTAGTTCATTGGTTGTTTGGCAGAGTGAAAGGACTTCGTCTTTGAGTTCAACAGTCTCCTTTTGGTGCTCGGCGATGAGTTCGGAACAAATGTTGTGGATGATGTCCACTTTGCGCTCCGCCATCTTCCTGTACCTAAAGACTTCTCGCTCCAGTGCTTCCATCCTGTCCTCTAGACTTCCTTCACCTTTAGGGCCTTGAACCTCCTTAATCCAGACCTCCCCACCTTCGAGCAACAACTCCTTGGGATGAATCTTCAATTCTCTCATGTATGGGTTGATGATATCCTCTAAAGAATCTCCCTTGGATGATCCAGAGGAAGACATTGTGGCTCCAAATCTGGGATTCTACCTGGCGGAAACAGATCGAAACAAAAACACGATGAAACCATGATATACGGACCTCGGGAGATCTGGGGGGTTATATATTACGAAGTTTCATATCAAAAGGAAGGTACTGGGAGAAAACGAGCCAGAGGCGGAGTCCTGGGTGGCCTCACCACCTGGTGGCGCGGCCAGGGGTGGGCCCGCACCATGGGGTGGTGTGAGCCACCCCGGCTCCGGTTCCGTCCCTTTTTCGCTTCGTAGCTTTCCATATTGGCTAAAAACTACAAAAATATAGTTGTATTGTATTTTCGCGGAACTTTTCTTACCAGAACTGTTACCTAGTTGGAAACAGACTCTACAGGTCTCTGAATTTGGTATCTAGTAGATTCTTCCGGAGTCACCACTTGAATCATCAATATCATCTTCATACACTTATTACTTGAGTCATAAAACCTTTCTCTTCCTTATTACACCATTGTCTCCACTTCCTGGAAATTTCTTTCACACAAAACTTCACACAGTTCTTATTAGCAACATTAGTATAAGTGAAGTGATAAAACCTTTTGAGTCCAACTTCAACTGAAAACCATCAAAACAAAGCTACTATAGCAACTCCTTCCGAAAACCCAAAAAGAATTCAAAAAGGAAATCGAATAAAGAAGCAAATGCAAGAGTGGCAAAATCTGTCAAAACAGACCAGCAGGTAAAGATCAACTTTTGCGAAAATCTTATGTTGCTCAAATCAAAAAGTGCAAAACTAACGAAAGTTAAATAAC
Source organism: Avena eriantha (assembly GCA_910589775.1). Lineage (NCBI taxonomy): Eukaryota > Viridiplantae > Streptophyta > Magnoliopsida > Poales > Poaceae > Avena > Avena eriantha. Next base: position 267,717,778 of record OU342741.1, on the reverse strand, counting down.
AACCTGGGGCAGAAGCACAAAAAATTACAGCTCAATCCGACAGACAGAGATCTCTCACGAATTTTTACGGTGAAGCACAAAAATCTGTTTCGGGATAACAACTTCCCCAAATATTACTTCTCTCTCATTAGAGGTTGATCTTGACACAAAAACCAAACAAAACAGATAAGGAGCGGTTATTACCAAAGTAATAACTTCCAAGACTCAAAGAAACAAAAACAAACTAAAAGCAAAAACAAATTGGGTTGTCTCCCATAAAGCTCTTTCTTTATAGCCATTAAGATGGGCATGATAATTTTGAAGAAGCTCTCATAGGGATATGAATTGAAGTGAAAGAGAGCATTAAGAAGCAAAAACACACACACATTTAAGTCTAACCCACTTCCTATCCAAGGGGATTTTGTAAACAAATAAGTTATTGAAACCAAAGACAACTTGCATAAGAAAGCAAAAGAAGTGCAACATAAAAACTTTCAGCATAAAACGAGGAAACTTGATATTATTGAGATACATAAGAACACTTTTCCCCCTCTCATAGTAACTTTCAGTATCATGCATAAACTTAACAATATAGCTATCACAAGGACCATCATAGCAATGATCACTTATTCTAACAGAAAACACCGGAATACTAGCTCTCATAACACTACTTTGTGAAACAATATTAGAGGTATCCTTACAAAGGATAGGGTGTCCCTCTTTTTCATATATAGTAACAAAGTCCTTCACATTTGCTACTATAGGTTCATCAACCATTTGTTTATCAGGTTCAACAGCTTTGTTCATACTTTCATTAACCATACTAGCTATCATAGAATGTTCCTTTACCCTAACTGGGAAAGGCATTTTCTCAATATAAGGTCCAGGTAAAACATGATTAGCAGTATAAACTTCAGTATATCTTGCAAGAACACTCTTAGAAATATCTTTATAAGGTTCATGATACTTATTCCACTTATTTTTAGGCACTTCAATGTAGGAAGCAAAGGCCTTAAAATAAGAAGAAATAGCTTGAGAGTCTAGACCGTAAGCATTTTTAATATTTTGAAAGTCATCAGTTCCCATAAAAGATTCAATGCATTCATAATCATAATTTATACCTGACTTTCTACCTTTGTCATTCTCCCAAGCTTCAGCATTATCTTGAATACGATCTAGAAGGTCCCATTTAGCTTCTTCTTCCATGCGAGTGAATGATCCAGCACAAGAAGCATCCAATAAATCCTTGTAATGTAGAGGGAGCCTTGCATAAAAGTTGTTGATAATAATATTGTTGGGGAGCTCATGAATGGGACATTTGAGCATTAGTAACTTCAATCTCCCCCAAGCTTGAGCTGTACTCTCTCCATCAAGAGGCCAAAATTTGTATATTTGATTCCGATCTTTATGAATCTCACTAGGAGGATAAAACTTTGAATAAAAGAGAGGCACTATTTCGTCCCATTCTACAGCTTGACCATTCCTCAGCAGCTTATACCATTCCTCAGCTCTTCCTTCCAGCGATAATGAGAATAACTTCTTCTTAACTTGATATGTAGTAATACCTGCACACTTGAACAACCCACATAATTCGTGTATAAAGAGCAAATGATCACCAGGATGGACAGTTCCATCCCCAACATAGTAGTTATCCATAACACGATCAATAATTCTTGTAGGTATTTTGAAAACATCATTCTCAGCGGGTGGTGGCTTATCTACTACCTTAGAAGTGGTAGTAGCATTACCAAATAAGAAACTCAGCGAATTATCCATAACGAAAATAAAGCAACTAGCAGAAGTAAACAATACTCACAGTAGAAGTTTCCTTTACCAGTTCCACTCTCCAATAGCGCTTCACTCCCCGGCAACGGCGCCAAAAAATAGTCTTGATGACCCACAAGTATAGGGGGTGTATCGCAGTATTTTCGATAAGTAAGAGTGTCGAACCCAACGAGGAGCAGAAGGTGCTAGCTAGTGGTATGGATCAGGAATTCTCTGCAAATACTTAGCAAACGGATTTTTAGGGGTTTTCGACAAAGAGAGTAAACAAAGTACGAGTAAATAAAAGACAGTAGAAAAAAATTTGCTGGAGTTCACAAATAGCTGATAATTTGCTGGAGTTCACAACTTAGCTCTTGGTTGAAGAATAGTTGATAATTTGCTGGAGTTCACAAATAGCTGGTTTTCAATGATAGCTTTCAAAGTAGTAAACATCAAGATAAGAGCAATGTGCAAAGCAAGGAACATAAGAAACATTATTGAATAAATCATCATATGAATGAATGAAATACAACAACTCAAAATACTTGCTGAGATAGAAGGGAGTAGGTTTACTGACTCAACTACAAAGTAAAAGAAAGACCCTTCAGAGAGGGAAGGAGGGATTGCAAGTCTCATAAAGAGCTCCCAAAAATTATGATACTTACTAGCTTTCAGCTCTCATTGCCCCTATCATAGGCATCTTTTGGTGGTTAAGGTTAAAGTGACACCACTAAGAGGATACGCTTAACAAGTTATAAATTGAAGCCCCATGCCCCTTACTTATGAGTACCGAACCTCATGCAACTCAACTTCAGTCACGAGCAAGCTCTTGTCATTGTAAATACATGCGTATCACTGAGAACTGCCAACGGGGTACCCCTTGCACATGACACAGGAGCTATCCCATAATCAAAATGACAAGGCAAGTAGACAGTGAGCATCTCAGCGATCTTTTTATTTGCTATTTGCATAGGTTTTTATTGAGGATGCTTCATAGAATGCTCACTACAGTTATGCTGCAAGTTTCCACCATGATTAGGCATGGCTTAGGCTAGCGGCCTAGGCATTTCTCTAACACACATATAAACTCCATGATCTTACAAGTTCCACTCTTATTTCACACCACCGGGATCCATAAGCAAAAGAACATGATATCAACTAGGTACAAGTACCAATGAAGTGTTGAAAGCGGTCCCCATGATACATGGTTATGCTAACTTCAACTCATAAAGCGCAAGCATATACGCAACAAAGAAGGACCCAATGGTTCAAGTTTATGAAATGCAAGAAAATAAAGTTTGCCATCAAGTTTGTGAGAGCTTTAATCACTAATTTTCACATAACAAGTTTAATTTGGAAGGTAGATAAAAAGAGAATTTACTTGGAATAGCAATAGTGCTAATAGGTCGGTATGGTGGACACAAATGGCATGGTTTTTGGTTTAAGGAGGTGGATGCACGAGAAGAATTCCCTCTCAGTACAGGTTTTTGGCTAGGAAGGCTGGGTAGCAAGTATAAGAGTTGAAGGAAACAAACAAACATACAAACGATAAAGACAAACATGCAATCTTCCTTGGAAGCACAAAAGATCTTAACTAGAGAATACTAAACTTATGAGCAAATCAAGAAAGAAAGATGATGAAATTATTTTTATTTAAAGGTACTTTTATCTTTTCTTTCAACTCTCAAAAATAGTGTTTCTACTGACCGAGCCAGGTTTGCCAAAACCAACTAAATTAACTCAATGATCCCAAAGTGATACCAATACTAACTACAAGATCAATCATATAACCACGAATTGAAAACTAATATAAGCTATGAAAAAGAGTGAATGGTAGAACTTCTCATTAATATTCCATAATGGAAACTCACACCAAGGGATACATATCTAATGAGAGAGGGGACACTTCCATAATGCAAACTATCCTACATAATAACTCCTCTATTCATGATATGACTCTACTAATAAGGTAAAAAGATAGAAGGTGGTGATGTGATGCCGCGACACTCCCCCAAGCTTGGAACAAACCAAGGGGATGCCAAACCTGATGACGAATTACTCCTTTGGTAGTGGTAGTATCCTCTCGATGAGCTTCTTGACCAATTTCCCCAAGTCCTCAATCTCGAAAGTGAGATTACGAATCAGCTATGAGTTTTGCTCCATGCGGCTCATGATCATGTCGGGTTGAGAATTCCAGCTCTTGCTATTCTTTCCCCACTCTTCCTCCTTGAAGTCTTCTTTTCCTGCATGGCTAGAACGAGGCAAATCCCAATTGGAGGGTAATTTCCCCTTGGGCATATTCTGGTATTGATGCTCATGGATAAGGGTATGGAAATGATTCTTGGTGTGTGGAGGAAGTGACCAGGGATCTGAACGGTGATGAAGAGGTTTCCCTCCAATAGTCCTAGCGGGGTTTGCCACCACTCCAATGCTCGCAATGGTAGTGTCGATGTGCTTTGCCTCCTCTTCACCTTCACTCTTGATCTCCTTCTCCTTCCCTGGGTCTTGGGGGTCGTCCTCCATAGGCTCCTTCCCTTTATCCTTGGCAGACACCATTGTGCTTCTAAACTTTCAAAGAGTATGTCCTGGCAGAAATAGATCGAAACAAAAAAACGACAAAACACGATATACGAACCTCGGGGGATCGGGGGGGTTATATATTACGAAGTTTCATATCAAAAGGAAGGTACTGGGAGAAAACGAGTCGGAGGCGGAGTTCGGGGTGGACTCACCACCTTGTGGCGCGGCCAGAGGAGGGCCCGTGCCACAGGGTGGTGTGAGCCACCCTGGCTCCGTTTCCGTCCCTTTTTCGCTTCGTAGCTTCTCTTATTGACTGAAAACTGCAAAAATATACTTGGATTGTATTTTCGCGGAACTTTCCTTACTAGAACTATTACCTATTTGAAAACAGACTCTGCAGGTCTCTGAATTTGGTATCTAGTAGATTCTTCCAGAGTCACCACTTGAATAACATCAATATCTTCATCTTCATACACTTATTACTTGAGTCATAAAACCCTTCTCTTCCTTATTACACCATTATCTCCACTACCTGGAAATTTCTTTCACACAAAACTTCACACAGTTCTCATTAACAACATTAGTATAAGTGAAGTGATAAAACCTTTTGAGTCTAACTTCAACTAAAACCATCGAAAAAAGCTACTGAAGCAAATGCAAGAGTGGCAAAATCGGTCAAAACAGACCAGCAGGTAAAGATCAATTTTTTCGAAAATCTTATGTTGCCCACATCAAAAAGTGCAAAACTAACGAAAGTTAAATAACAACCTGGGGCAGAAGCACAAAAAATTACAGCTCAATCCGACAGACAGAGATCTCTCACGAATTTTTACGGTGAAGCACAAAAATCTGTTTCGGGATAACAACTTCCCCAAATATTACTTCTCTCTCATTAGAGGTTGATCTTGACACAAAAACCAAACAAAACAGATAAGGAGCGGTTATTACCGAAGTAATAACTTCCAAGACTCAAAGAAACAAAAAACAAATTGGAAGCAAAAACAAATTGGGTTGTCTCCCAAAAAGCTTTCTTTATAGCTATTAAGATGGGCATGATAATTTTGAAGATGCTCACATAAGAATATGAATTGAAGTGAAAGAGAGCATTAAGAAGCAAAAATACACACATTAAAGTCTAAACCACTTCCTATTCAAGGGAATTTTCTAAACAAACAAGTTGTTGAAAACAAAGGCTACTTGCATAAGAAGGTAAAACAAGTGCAACATAAAAACTTTCAGCATAAAACGAGGAAACTTGATATTATTGAGATCCATAAGAACACTCTTCCCTCTCTCATAGTAACTTTCAGTATCATGCATAAACTTAACAATATAGCTATCACTAGGATCATCATAACAATGATCACTTATCCTAACAGAAAACACAAGAATACTAGCTCTCATAATACTACTTTGTGAAACAATATAAGAGGTATCCTTACAATGGATAGTGTGTCCCTCTTTTTCATATTTGGTAACAAAGTCTTTCACATTTGCTATTATAGGTTCATCAACCATTTGTTAATCAGGTTCAACAGCTTTATTTGTACTTTCATTAACCATACTAGCTATCATAGAATGTTCCTTCATCTTACATGGGAAAGGGATTTTCTCAATGTAAGGTTTAGGTAAAACATGATTAGCAGTATAAACTTCAGTATTTCTTGAAGGAACACTCTTAGCAACATCTTTGTAAGGTTCATGATACTTATTCCACTTCTTTTTAGGCACTTCAATATAGGAAGCAAAAGCCTTAAAATAAGAAGCAATAGCTTGAGAGTCTAGACCATAAGCATTTTTAATATTTTGAAAGTCATCAGTTCTCATAAAAGATTCAATGCATTAATAATCATAATTTATACCTGATGTTCTACCTTTGTCATTCTCCCATGCTTCAACATTGTCTTGAATACGGTCCAGAAGATCCCATTTAGCTTCTTCTTCCATGCGAGTGAATGATCCAGCACAAGAAGCATCCAATATATCCTTGTCATGTAGAGGGAGCCTTGCATAAAAGTTATTGATAATAATATTGTTGGGGAGCTCATGAATGGGACATTTGAGCATTAGTAACTTCAATCTCCCCCAAGCTTGAGCTGTACTCTCTCCATCAAGAGGCCAAAATTTGTATATTTGATTCCGATCTTTATGAATCTCACTAGGAGGATAAAACTTTGAATAAAAGAGAGGCACTATTTCGTCCCATTCTAGAGCTTGACCATTCCTCAGCAGCTTATACCATTCCTCAGCTCTTCCTTCCAGCGATAATGAGAATAACTTCTTCTTAACTTGATATGTAGTAATACCTGCACACTTGAACAACCCGCATAATTCGTGTATAAAGAGCAAATGATCACCAGGATGGACAGTTCCATCCCCAACATAGTAGTTATCCATAACAGGATCAATAATTCTTGTAGGTATTTTGAAAACATCTTTCTCAGCAGGTGGTGGCTTATCTACTAACTTAGCAGCGGTAGTAGCATTACCAAATAAGAAACTCAGCGAATTATCCATAACGAAAATAAAGCAACTAGCAGAAGTAAACAATACTCACAGTAGAAGTTTCCTTTACCAGTTCCACTCTCCAATAGCGCTTCACTCCCCGGCAACGGCGCCAAAAAATAGTCTTGATGACCCACAAGTATAGGGGTGTATCACAGTATTTTTGATAAGTAAGAGTGTCGAACCCAACGAGAAGCAGAAGGTGCTAGCTAGTGGTATGGATCATGAATTCTCTGCAAATACTTAGCAAATGGATTTTTAGGGGTTTTCGATAAAGCAAGTAAACAAAGTATGAGTAAATAAAAGGCAGTAGGAATAAATGCAGCAAGTGGCCCAATCCTTTATGCAGCAAAGGACAAGCCGGTTGTATTACTTAAGATGACCAAACGTTCTCGAGGACACATGGGAAGACTGTCAAGTGCTTTCGCTTCATATAGTTGATTAATCTTCTTTAGCTTGCTAAGTGTTGTGTTGGTGAACCTGTGCTAATGAACCGACCTTCCTAGGACTAATACATACTTGTGATTATACCCCTTGCATAAGCTAGTAGGTAGGTATGGTGGACTCTTTGGAATAACTTGTTTTAGGGAGTTGGATGCATGAGTGGAACTCATACTTGGTTGTGGAGGCTAGCAAAAGACTGGGAGCGACAAACTAAGAGAGCAATAATGGCCATAATCATGTAGAGCGACAAAACATCATTGATCAAAGCATAAAGTGATACTACAAGTTGAAAACTAAAGGATCATAAAGGCTTATGGTGACTTGATATAGTCATAACATGGTGTGAGCATGCGCCAAGTTAACCCAAATAAAGCATCAAAGGAGAATACCACAATACTATGCTTTAATATGTTAAAACAACGCATGATTCATCCAAGGAATATTAACTAATCTCAATTGTTTATAACAAGTCATGCTACAGCAAAGAATACTAAGCATAAAGCCAAAAAAATATCAAGCATGACATGACAAAGTATAGGCCATAGTCAAAAACAAGCTCCTTTTACCACTTAAGCATGAACTTTCCTACTTTTTTCCAATCCAAACCAAACTATTTGAAAACCAATGCATGAAAGAGGGGGTCCAACCAATTTATTCAGAAAACTAAGCAAACCAAGCAAACTAAAAACCAAAATGAAAACAAAAAAGAAGACGCTCCAAGAACAACACAACTGTGCATGAAACAATAAAAATCAAGTGTTTGGAAGAAACCTAGGATTTTTATTGATGAAGAGGGGGATGCCTTGGGCATCCCGGAGCTTTGACGCTTGTACTTCTTGGATATTCTTGGGGTGACACTTGTGGCATCCCCAAGCTTGAGGTTTAGTCCATTCTTCATCTCATTACTCATTCCTTCCATACACCTGAATTTTTTTTCCATACAAACCTTCACACAATCTTTATTAGCAACATTAGTGCACTCAAGCTAATAAGTCTTTAGGTTCAGTTTCCACACCAATTAAACTTCCAATAAAACACAAACTACTGTAGCTCTTCCCTCAAAAAGCTCAATTCCCCAAAAGAACTCAAAAAGGAACTAACAAGAAGCAAATGCAAATAATGGTAGAAATCTGTCAAAACAGACCAGCAGGTAAAGATGATTTTTTTAGAAGACCTTCTGTTGCTCAAATCAAAAAGTGTTGACCTAACGAAAGTTAGATAACAACCTGGGGCAGGAGCACAAAAATTCACGCCTGAAAACGACGTACAGAAGGTCGTTTTGTATGAAGAAAAAGTTTTGTATGAAGAAAAAATTTCAGGTGTATGGAAGGAATGAGTAATGAGATGAAGGATGGACTAAAGCTCAAGCTTGGGGATGCCACGCGTGTCAACCCAAGAAATATCTAAGAAGTACAAGCGTCAAAGCTTGGGGATGCCCAAGGCATCCCCTTCTTTATATATAAAAATCCCAGGTTTCTTCCAAACGCTTCATTTTTATTGTTTCATGCACAGTTGTGTTTTTCTTGGAGCGTCTTATTTTTCATTTCTGTTTTGGTTTTTAGTTTGCTTGGTTTGCTTAGTGTTCTGAATAAATTGATTGGACCCCCTCTTTCATACTTTGGTTTGCAAATAGTTTGGTTTAGTTTGGAAAAGAGTAGGAAAGTTCATGCTTATGTGGTAAAAATAGCTCGTTTTTTACTGTGGCATATGCTTTGTCATGCCATGCTTGATATTGTTTTGGCTTTATGCTTAGTATTCTTTTCTATAGCATGAATTGTTATAAACAATTGAGATTGCTTAATGTGCCTTGGATGAATCATGCGTTGTTTTAGCATATTAAAGCATAGTATAGTGGTATTCTCCTTTGATGCTTTATTTGGGTTGACTTGGCACATGCTCACACCATGTTATGACTATCTCAAGTCACCGTAGCCTTTATGATCCTTTAGTTTTCAACTTGTAGTATCACTTTATGCTTTGATCAATGATGTTTTGTCGCTCTACATGATTATGGCCATTATTGCTCTCTTAGTTTGTCGCTCCCAGTCTTTTGCTAGCCTCCACAACCAAGTATGAGTTCCACTCATGCATCCAACTCCCTAAAACAAGTTATTCCAAAGAGTCCACCATACCTACCTACTAGCTTATGCTATTCCAAGTATATTCATGCTTTTGTTTACCTTTCACTTGTTATGAGAAAACTAGTGATTAAAGCTCTCACGAACTTGATGGCACACTTTACTTTATTGCCTCTAATAAACTTGAACCATTGGGTCCTTCTTTGTTGTGTATATGCTTGCGCTTTATAAGTTGAAATTAGCAGAACCATGTTTCATGGGGAACGCTTTCAACATCGCACTTGTACTTTGTACTCCGTTGATATCATGTTGTTTTGCTTATGGATCCCGGCGGTGTGAAATAAATGTGGAATTTGTAAGATCATGGAGTTTGTATGTGTGTTAGAGAAACGCCTGGTCCACTAGCCTAAGCCATGCCTAATCATGGTGGAAACTTGCAGCATCACCATAATGAGTACTCTATGAAGCATCCTCAATAAAAACCTATGCAAATAGCAAATAAAAAGATCGCTGAGATGCTCATTGTCTGCTTGCCTTGTCATTTTGATTATGGGAAAGCTCCCGTATCATGTGCAAGGGGTACCCCGTTGGCGGTTCTTAATGATACACATATACTTACAATGACAAGAGCTTACTCGTGACTAAAGTTGAGTAGCATGAGGATCCGTCTTCGTAAGTAAGGGGCATGAGATTTCGGTTTATAACTTGTCAAGCATATCCTCTTAGTTGTGTCACTTTAACCTTAATCACTTTCAAGATGCTTATGATAGGGGCAATGAGAGCTGAAAACTACAAGTACCATAATTTTTGGAAGCTCTTTATGAGACTTGAGTCCCTACTTCCTTTTACAAAAGGATTTTCTTCCACCATTATATTGAGTCTCCACCTTCTATCTTTATGCACCTACTTTGAGAGCATAGTGGCCATTCTTAGTTCTATGTGCATTGTCCCAAGACTAGTTGATTGATGCATAACTTGATATTACTTGTTTTAAACTATTGTATCTAGTCACTCTTATGAACTTTGAAGGTGTCCTATGCATTTATATTTGCTACTCTATTGAGGGACAAGCTGAATACTATTATGCTATGTTTTCTTTATGTGAAACAAACATACGTCTTGCAAGGCATGTTATTCATGAATCTTTTGTTTGTATCTTTTTATGTTGCATCATAGTTTCTTTGCAAATTGTTAGAACTTTGTCTTTCATGTTATGATTGAAGTACTATGATCCCAGCTTTGAGTTTTGCAAATACTTTGATCAAGTATTTGATGGTGCATGTCACCTCAAAAATTATTTCTTTTTATCACTTACCTACTCGAGGACGAGCAGGAGTTAAGCTTGGGGATGTTGATACATTACAAATGTATCCATAATTTTTGATGCTCCATGCTTGGTTTTATCCACTTTCTTGTGTTTTGTTCCAACTTTGGAGTACTTTTCATATGATTTCTTGGACTAACCTATTAACAAGAGCCACAGTGCCAGCTGCCTTTTTTCTGCTGTTTTTGGTTCCAGGAAAGTCAGAAAATGAATATTCTCGGAATTGGACGGGACAAAAGCCAAAGTGCCTATTTTTCCGGAAGGGATCAAGTGCCAGAATACGAGACGGAGAAGGGCCAGGGAGCCTCCACACCACCTGGCCATGCGACCAGGCCTGGCCCGCGCCAGGGGGTGGTGTGGATGCTCCAGGCACCCCCTCGGCCTCTCCTTCCGCCTATAAGTTTCCCTCGGGACGAAAACCCTAAGTACCCGATCAAAAATCCACGAAAGAGTTTGTAGCCGCCGTCATCTCCATCCCTAGATTGGGAGGGATCTGAAGCTCTTCCCGGCACCCTGCCGGAGAGGGGAATTCACCCTGGAGGCCTTCTTCATCACCACGCAAGCCTCCGGTGTGATGCGTGAGTAGTTCATCCTTGGACTACGGATCCATGTAGTAGCTAGAAGGCTGGTTTCTCCTCCTTTGTGCTTTCATGTTTAGATCTTTTTAGCTCTGTTCATGATCGAGATCATCTATTTGTAATTCATACATGTTGTGTTTGCGGGGATCCGATGGATATTAAGATGCTATTTCAGATTGATTACTGATTCTATCATGTCTTTGTTATTTGAGATCTTGCATGCTTTCCGTTGTTAGTAGCTATCTTGGCCAAGTAGATGCTAGCAACTCCAAGAGTTAGTATTTATGCTCGATAGTGGGTTCATGCCTCTGATAATCTGGGGAAGTGACAGAAATCTCTAAGGTACTAGATGTGTTGTTGCTACTAGGGAGAAAACAACAATCCTTTGTTCATAGAACAATCGTATTGTTTACTTTACACGCAGTCCGTAAAGGAATAATCTGTTGCTTGCAACTTAATACTGGAGGGGGTTCGGATGATAACCTGAAGGTGGATTATTAGTAATAGATGCAGTTGGATGGCGGTCTATGTATTATGTTGTAATGCCCAATCAAGTCTTAGAGGAGTCAAGATGATTAGTATATGCATGTATTGCTTTCTCGGTGTTTGTCAATTGCCCCGCTGTAATTTGTTCACCCAGCATGTTGTCTATCTAAGGAGAGCCACCTCTAGTGAACTATGGATCCCTGTCCTTTTACTTTACATACAATCTACAATATTTTACTACTTTATGTTTACTTTCTGCAAACTTTTACTTCTTTCCATTCGATACGTTTAATCCTTTGTTTTCCGCAAAACACGGTGAGATTGACAACCTCATCGCAAGTTGGGGACAAAGTTCTGTGGTTGTGTTGTGCAGGTCTCCACGTTGCTACTAGCACCGGTAGTGCGCCCTGCCAAAGCTTAGCTAGTAACACCTTTGGGGTGTTTCCTTGCTCCTACTGGTTCGATTAAACCTTGGTTTCATAACTAAGGGAAAACTTACTGCTGTGCTCACCATACCTTCCTCTTGGGGTTCCCAACGAGCTCTACATAAACTACGAGTCAGCAATTACCCAAGGTTTATCGAACTCAGGGAGGAAGTGGTCAAAGGTGTTCCCTCTCAAGCAACCCTGCAATCAAGATACAAGAAGTCTCTTGTGTCCCCAACACACCCAGTACACTTTTCAAGTGTATAGGTGCACTAGTTCAGCGAAGAGATAGTAAAATACAAGTGGTATGGATAATTATAAGTGGTAACGTTGCTAGAAAACAGCTTGCTGCCGTGTGATTGACGTGGGAAAGACTAAAGGCAAACTAAAATAAAGATGGAAGCAAGAAAACATGTAACATATCTAATTCCAAACGGTGTATCAATGCTTAGAAACAAGGCCTAGGGATCATACTTTCACTAGTGAAAACTCTCATATAAATATATCATCTTCATGATACTACGCTGAACTACTCTCCGGTTGGACACTCTAATCGATGGTAGGCCGATAACAGCACACCTCAAAGTAAGCCTTTCCCATCTAGATAACCCCACACTATCACCTTGAGCACTAGATGGTTCCAACAAACACCACAATTTCATAAAGACATCCAACTCCAAATATAACTCATAACAAGTATTTGTAATCTCTAGCCTAAGTGCCACCATGGTGTGCACGCTGTCACTTTCACACACATGGGGAGAGCATAGATCTATTAAAGCACTTGAGTAGCAAGGTAGATCTACTTGATTACAAAGCTCATGGTCACAACATGATCATTCATAGAGAGAGATGAACACATAGCTACCGGTAGAACCCTTAGCCTCGAGAGAGAACTACTCCCTCCTCATCATGGGAATCAACAACGGCGATGGAGATGGTGGTGGAGATCGATGGAGATGGCTCTGGGGGCACTTCCCTGTCCCGGCAGGGTGCCGGAACAGAGACTTTCTGTCCCCCGAATCTCCTTTTCGGTGGCGGCGGCGCTGCGGAACTTTTCGTGGCTGGAGGCTTAATTATTTAGGGTTTCTGCATCGGGGGAGATATATAGGCAAAAGAGGCAAGGTCGGTGGGTGGCCAGGGGGACCACACCACCTGGTGGCGAGTCCAGGGCTAGCCCGCGCCACCATATGGTGTGGCCGTCCTGTGGCCCCTCTCCGTCTCTCTCCGTGAGTCTTGCGGTAAAATATCTACTTTGGCTTTTGTCCCGTCCAATTCCAAGAATATTCATTTTCTGACTTCCTGGAACCAAAAATAGCAGCAAACAGGCAGCTGGCACTGTGGCTCTTTGTTAATAGGTTAGTCCAAGAAATCATATGAAAAGTACTCCAAAGTGTGGACAAAACATAAGAAAGTAGATAAAACCAAGCATGGAACATCAAAAATTATAGATACATTTGCAATGTATCACCTCTATACACCTAGTTCGTTGGGCAACCAATTATCGAGGTTTTGTGATCATGGATCATTTATGCCAGTTCATAATGGAATCACATCATTGGTGAATGATGTGATGAACATTACCCACATAAGTATTATGACGTGATCAAGTCACACGGTTTATCATTATAATAGTTAGAAACCAAGTGACCTTCTCCTCAGACCTTGAGATCATATTTAATCACTACCACCCATAGCTCCTTTGACTATATAAACCATCACACCATAGCAGGGTGATCATAAAGGTGCATGTTGGGTATTCCAGAGGGACATGTTGAGGCGTATGCATCAAGATCGGGATTTGTTCACCCACGTGACGGGAATATACACTAGGCCCACTCGGTGAGATTGTATCCAATAGGTTGCAACCAAATGACTAGGTCATGGGGATACAGTAGCCTGGTAACGAGTTAAGTGGAATTGTTTGTAATGATATTAGGTTGATCAAATATTAGACAAGTCATGTATCAAAGAAACAAAAGGAATTGGACTCAGAGTTTATGGTTCAAATGACAAAGCATCGTGGAATGCATGGGAGTCATTATGGGCATCCCGGTCGCGCTAATGATGAGAGAGATCTTGATCATGTCTATGTCATTCCCGAATTGTAGGATAACACACTTAAGAGTCTTACGATGTTTTGAGATTGTTATGGAAGTGTTGCGATCACCATTGTGAAAGAGAAGTCAGACTCATTTTGAAGGAGTACCAGAATAGTTCCAAGAGATTCCGAAGTTGTTCGAAATGAACCAAAACATGTTTCGGATCAAAAAGGAATTTGATAATATGCATTTCATATTAAGTATTAGAATTAATATTTAAAAGTTAATTTTTGGGGAAACCTCCACTAATGGGCCAAATCGAAAGGTATCAAAAGGGAGGCCACCCAAAAGAGGCATCCGCCGCCTAAGCCCCACAGACAGGGCCCTTGGGCCGCCACGTGGGCGAGTGGGTGGGCAGGCGGGCCAACAGGCAAGGCCGACCCTAGCTTGCCGCTGTTTCGCACCTCGGGCCGCTTTCACGTGGGTGGGTGGGGCCCACTCGGGACAGCCAGCGCCGCCGCCTCCTTGCGTGATCGTGCGCCCCCTCCTCCTCTCCTTTTGTCCCACATTGCCTTGCAATGTGGGGTGCCTCCTTTTTCCCTATATAAAGAGGGTAATAGGAGAGGGAAAACACACAATTAAAATTGGGGAATTTCCTAAGGCATGTTCCTTAGGGAATTCCTCCCTCCCTCTCTCTATTGAATCTCGCGAGTGCGTTTCCAAGAAGAACTGCACACGTGGTAGACAACACCACCCCGACAAGCAGTCGCACTGCTGGATCGCAGATCTAGAGGGTTTACTTCCGCATCCCGGCTGGATCAAGGAGAATGTGGGTCATTGTCAGACATCTGATGTGTGAGAAACAATAGAGGTGCTGCCACTAGTGGCACCTGGGTTATCGGGAAAGGACCTGGGGTGACTCGCGAGGAACTTCGCTACCTTGAGGTCATTTATGAGTTCGAATACTTTATCCACATTCCCCACGGGACGTTAAACATTTTCGGTCTACAAGGGTATGTCACCGAAACTTCCATCCCCGTTACTACATTAACTCATAGATAGATCTTTGCATTGGTGTTGCGATAGCTAGGAAAATTTTGTTTTCTGCTATGGACCCCTTCACATATATGGTACAAGCCATATGTTAGGTGTGGAATCAATCTCACACAAGGGTACGCATAAGGTCGGTCTGGGCCGCTTCATCAAACACTGTCACGATATGAATAATTACATGTGGGAGGGTAATGATAGGGCAAAGGTGTCCGATCTTTCGATGAGATGGCGATAATCGATTTGGGTGGAGTTCGGGCTTGACAATCCGACTACACGTGCAAGCACAAGCGCCAATGCAATAGCTAGGCCAACCTCTTGGAGGTTACCGATCTTGTAGAAGCACAATCAACATGACCAGCGAGGGTCTTAATTCCTACCTGAAATTGAGAACAAGAACTAATATTTTAATCAAGATATTGTGGATAAATATGAAATCTTTATTGAAATCAGTGGGATGCTGAATGGGTGCAAAGTACATGAGGTCTATGTGACACTCAAGCCTTGGCGAAGTTTCACTGATGGCTAACTTTTAGTCTAAACAATATCCGAGTCTAAAGTGCGGCTATATGGGGTATTTAAGGAGGAAAATGATGAGGGGTAACCTCGTGGGTGGCCCGATCTTCATGGATCTCATGGTCAAATCGATGGGAAAACGAGGGGAAAGGGAGAAGGTAGCGAAAGAGGACGCACACCTCATGAAGAACACGATGAACACACGCAAAACTCACATGATACAAGGCCTATTGATCTCACCGGTGGCCACTGGTCCGATAGAATCCTCGCAAGGAAAGACCGGTCAACGTGCTCCCTCAATCCCAAGCGGAGATGGAAGAACACCTTGGAGAGGGTCTTCACAACTTGGCAAAGCGACACTAATACCAAGGCGAGGCGTGATGCAAACTCCAACAAGGTGATGACAATAGTCGGTCCCCTTGGCCAAGGGGATGAGGCAAAACTAGAGATTCCACAAAGGGGGTGTCTTTAGTCTATCATCTATGCCTGAGGGATACATGAGGGGTGGGGGCTCTATTTATAGGCCAGCCACTAGAATGGGGGTAGTTTAGGCAAAGCGGTAAGTAAAGGGAATATTCCAGGGCATCAAACCCAGATCCATGCACAGACAGGTGGTTCCGGCAATAGGTTCGACCGTGCTGGATCCGGCGCAGGAAATTACGGTCGACGCCGGTAATTTCTGTCCTTCACCAGGATGGAATACAGAAGTGTGTTCCGGCTGGATTTCTGATTTGCCAATTCTGGCGCCGGTTTGGTCGGTGCAGGTTCTGGTCCACCGGTTCTGGATGATGGCTCTGAAATATAACCATCTACATCCACATTTAAACTGGATATTAATCATATTTTTGATGAAATATCTCTCTAAACCCTATCACTAATGCTAATATTCAGAGGGGTATGCAATCCTTTATTCTTGTATTTTTCCTGCGCAGATAATGTCGTCTAAAGGAGGGAATCACTATATGAAAGTCAAAGATACGATATTTCCTTCAACCATAAAAGAGCAGGATCCGTCCTACAAAGGCAGACGCCGTAACGACCAACTATACGGCTGGAGCAAAAATTCTGACCGTATAGCTTCGGTCGTATAGTTGGTGTCGCCACCGTTAGGTAAAGCAGAACAACTTTCATGAAGGGACCCTTATATAAATAAGCCTCAGGGGACGGGAAAACATCTCTCTCGTGCTCCCCAGACCCCGAAGAAGCCATACCTCGCCATAAAGCCACCTCCAGATCTCCACATCCTTTCCCATCTCTATAGCCATACTCCACCACTTGTAATAGTAGATCTCTTTTCTGATTGGTAACATTGTAAGACTATTTCTATCAATCTTATGATTTTCATTACAATGTTTGTGATTGTTGATCTCATCTCTATGTGTGAGTAATTCTCCTTGGGCTAAGGGCTTCGGTCTAGCCATGTAGCAATTGTGTATGTGATTCATCATAGATGGGATTGTGTATTAGTTTGTATGACATAATGATTATTGTATCCTCTCTTGCCTCAATCCAAGGACTTGTTAGGTACCCAATACCCCAAGGGTTGAGCCAGGTATAGGGAGTATGAGTAATGACTGATCTTTAGGTTGGGAACCCCAGTGACAGAAGGGGTAGTACGAATGTATGTGAGGCATTTGCTTGGGATTAATGGTGACATCACTATGCATATCATTAGTTCTCTTTCTTCTATGGATGAGACTAGTACATTATTGCTATAATCGGTTGCGGAGGAAATAGCAATTATGGATGCACTGCCCACATATAATTTATCTTGTTCTAACAAATACATGCATACTTTATTTCTATCTTTTATTTCCATCAGATGTTTTTGCACAGCTACAGGTGAAACCGAACGCCCTAGGCTCTCTCTCTCCATCATCAACAACAACAAAAAGACGCAAGCTACTGGTCCGGTGAAAACACAAAAGGAATTCTAAAACTCCCGAAGGTCCGTTGAAGTAACTTCACTATGCATTCGCTTTCCGTGGATTCGATAACCTAGGTCTACTAGGGAAAAGAGCTATACTACATCCGTAATCCGGATCTAAGGTATCAACCCTTTTTCTAGCGCCATTGCTGGGGAAGAAATAGCTACCCTGGTAAGGTTATTAGGAACCTTGCTAGTTTTAATTCTTGTTTTTAATTTTGTTAGTTTGCTTTCAGTCTTTATTTGATAAACCAAAAAAAATAGTTAGTCTTTATATTCTTGTTTTTACTGTTATAATTTTTAATCTAAGAAAACCCCAAAACATAGGAAGTATGGCTAAAAAGAAGCTTGGGATTTCAATAGGTCTATATATCACCTATTGAAAACACAAAGGGATTAATGGTGACATCACTATGCATATCATTAGTTCTCTTTCTTCTATGGATGAGACTAGTAGATTATTGCTATAATCGGTTGCGGAGGCAATAGCAATTATGGATGCACTGCCCACATATAATTTATCTTGTTCTAACAAGACCTATTTACACATTATTTGTGCACTCCTATTACCCAGCCAACAATTGCTGCTGATGATTATGAAATTAATCCCCATTACTTAAGTTTGGTTCAACAGAATCAATTTGGAGACTCTGCTATTGAAGACGCAGGTATGCACTTAAATACTTCCACTGAAATAGGTGATATGATGACCCTGATACGGTCAAATTACGTCTATTTCTGTTCTCTCTAAGAGGAAGAGATAAAAAATGGTTGCTATCTTTGCCTAAACATACTATTACATCATAGGTGGTATGTACTTCTTTATTTATGACTAAATTTTTCCCACCTACAAAGACTATGCAATTTTGATCTAATATTACAGGTTTTAGAGAGGAAGAGTGTGAGCCACTAGCGCTCACATGAGAGAGGATGAAAGAATGCCTAAGAACTGTCCTAGTCATGGGATGAAAGATTGATTAATCCTCCATTTATTTTATAATGCTCTTAATCTTGTGTCTAAGTGGGTAAATGCACAAAGGATTCAACACATGGCTCTTATGTTATTTTGCATGCAAAAACAGAGCAATTTATATGACACTCATGTGTGTATATAGTATACTATGCTATGTTTCTCTCATTTGGGGAATACAGGATACTGTGCTATGTATACAGTATACAGTATATTGTCCTATGCTACTATCTATCTTATAGGTTAAATTCTCATCTATATTTGGACATAAAAAATTCTCAAATATCTTCGTATTGACAATTTGAGATATCACTTTGGATAGGACCTTGGAACCAGCTTATTCTGAAGTTCTATTTTTAACTTTGTTCAGTCGATCCCTTTGTGTTTTCAATAGGTCTATCTCGATCTGATTCTATGTAAACACGGTGGAGTTATGATAACGTACAATCATATATGATCATCAAAAGAAATAGTCTTTCATATATGTATCTAAAAATTACATATTCTTTCATTATGTAAGAGAATTTATTATAAATTTACATCGTCTATTAGGAAGTTCAATTTTTCTTTTTGTTTATTAATTTGGAAACCGTATCATATTATGAGCACTTCACTTTTTACTAAATGTTGGATGGCTTACCATGTGTTATGAATAGAATCTGTCTGACAAAACAGCGAAAGGTGGAATTGGCTTATTTTTATAAGAATCTTAAATGAATTTTTGCATGCATTTGATAAATACTTGAAAAGAGAATTAATTCGGTTAATGTATTCCAACATGCCAACATCACACATGTACGGATGCTCATGAATTTTTATTAATGGAAATTGTTTTCTTTTAGCATTAAGTTGGGTGTTCCAGCTATTTGGATGAAACATGAGGTAGCTGCAAGTAGTAATGAATTTATGGTGGTACATTATTATTTAATATGCTAAACATGCTTTTATCTACATAAATAGTTATTGGACAGATCCTGTTTTTTGTCCGGTACAATAAAATAAATCGAGGCATACTATGGAGAAGTTCTATAATGTAGATTCCAGGTAAAACCATACAAGGTGTGCTTAAGAAAATATGTTATTTGTTACATTTACTACATGTAGGGTACGCAGGAGCATTACAAAAGTTGATAACTTAAATGATTGAGACTGCATAATTATAAATAGATTTGCATAGCTTTTGTGAACTATGAGTCCAAATATGTGCATTGGAAGGTTAATACCTTCGGTCTTCGAGTGATAAGAAGTGACAAGATCCAAGCTAGATTGAACCTTTGAATTTGGTGTAATGGAAAGATTGATGTTCATGGCATACCAAGTAATCTTATTAAATTGGCCATGAAAACACTAGCAAAAGTTTATTGCTTTTTTGCTTAATTGTATTTTGGTCGCTTGTGGATAGAATATAACCTTAAATGCACGCATGCTTTTCCATGGTCTTCATCTTTGATATGTTCCTGTAAATCTCACGAAATGAAATAATTTGTTTCTGTTTTATATGAAAGATATTAGTGTTCCTATTTGAAAAATCATTTGGGCTCCAATGGACGCTGGAGGGAGGCTGCCGGCGGGAGATGCGCAAGTACGGGCTGTAGTGACTAGATCAAGACCATCATGGTGGTGGCCAGGCTGCCATGTCGACAAACGCACACCATAGGTGCGCAAGCACGACCCTCACCTCTACTGAATGCCTATGACGATGGTTGATGATACGTCCAAAACGTATCTACTTTCCCGAATACTTTTGCTATTGTTTCTCCTCTAAACTTGTGTGATTTGGATGCAACTAACACAGACTGACGTTGTTTTCAGCAGAATTGCCCTGGTGTCTACTTTTTATGCAGAAAATCAACTATCAGGAAAAATCCTAGAAAATATGCCAGAAGACTCCCGGAGCCAGAATACGAGACGGAGGAGGGCTGGGCCTAGGCCACACCACCTGGCCGCACGGGCAAGCCCAGGCCGCGCCAGGGGGTAGTCTGGCCGCCCCAGACTCCCCCTCGGTCTCCCTCTTCGCCTATAAGTTTCCTTCTGACCTAAAAACTCAGGGTGTGTTCAAGGTTTTTCCAGAAGGAGTTCTGCTCCGCCACCACCAACAGATTCCACGAAATAGCACCAGAAACTCCGTTCTGGCACCCTGCCGGAACGGGGAATTGGAGGAGATCATCGCCATCATCATCACCATCGCTTCTCCATTGACCATCCATGTTTCCCCTGTCCATGAGTGAGTAATCCCCCGTTGTAGGCTATGGGGATGATAGAGATTGGATAAGATCGTTCATGTAATGGCATCAGGTTGTTAGGGCATGGTGCCTAGTATCTTTTATTAGTGCTTTATGACTTTGTTGCGACTTGTTGTGCTTAATGCTTGTCACTAGGGCCCGAGTACCATGATTTCGGATCTGAACATGTTATTGATTTATTATGATAGTATTGTTTATGGTCTTATCTGCAAGTTTTATACACATGTTGTTGTCCAGAACCAATGGCCCTGAAGTGACTGAAATTGGGATAATCGGAGGGAATGGCTTTGATGTGAGGATCACATGTGTTCATGGAGTGTTAATGCTTTGCTCTGGTGCTCTATTAAAAGGAGCACCTTAATTGCCAGTAGTTCCCTTGAGGCCTCGCTGCAAATGGGCTGGCAGGACAAAAGATGTTGTGCAAGTTCTCATTGCGAGCACGTATGACTATAAATGGAACACATGCCTAGGATTATCTAGTACTTGGATGCTTTATCTTATTTATCTGCAATTGCCCTATGTTCTCATTTCTATGTGAATTGTCTTATCCATGCAACGCCCGTCCATCCATCCCTATGCCTACCACACTCGAATCCTACTTTTACTGCTATTGTTACTAATGTCTTTACTTTACTACTGTTGTTACTTTGCTATTCCTACTACAAAATTGTTTCTACTGATAAACTGTCGTGAGCAAAATTGTTTCCAGGTGCAGCTGAATTGACAACTTAGTTGTTAAGGCTTATAAATATTCTTTGGCTCCCCTTGTGTCGAATCAATAAATTGGGTTTCACTTCCCTCGAAAATACTGCGATACACCCCCTATACTTGTGGCTCATCAAGACTATTTTCTGGCGCCGTTGCCAGGGAGCATAGCTTTATTTATCAAGTTCACTTGGATTCTCTATTGTTCGCTGCTATCCATCTATCATGGGTAAGTCTCGTGATGGCAAGGTTCCTATTTTACCATCCACTACAAGAAGAGATACTATTCTGAACACCTTTGTTGCTCTTGATTCACCATCTGTTATGAGTAAGCTCGTTACACCACCACATACACATGCTACACACACTGCTACTACAGCTGAATCTGAAACTTCTGATACTTATGATGCTGCTTCTACTGTGCATCATAAGAGTGGTTCATTAGGTCCTTTTCTAGATGCTACAATTGCTAGAACTATAGCTGGAAATACTGAAACTCCTAATGAAGACACTACCACACCTGTTAGTTCTCCTAAGTCTAGTGAGAGTTATGATATTGAAGATGGTTATGTTGAGATGACCGATGAATTTATTAAAGAATGTAAAAACACCCATGATAGGAGCGCTGCTAAGAGTCTCCTTGAGAGGCGTACTATTAGACCCAAATTGTCTCCTATTGCTAAGTTTGATGCTTCTCCCATAAACATTAAAGATAAAGATGATTTCTCTCTCGATCTATCTTACATAGCTATTGTCGAGAATGAACCTTTTTGTGGCACTAAGAATGAAAGTGCGGTAGCACATATGAATGAACGTGCTACCATGAGTGGCTTGTTTTCTAATGATATTAAGATGCGTACTTACTTTGTTGCTAAGATTTTCCCCTTTTCACTTAAAGGAGAAGCTAGAACTTGGTTTAGTAATTTACCTCCTAGATCTATTGATAGCCCTGATTCCTTGATTAGTACTTTCCTGCAGAAATATTTTCCTCCTAGTGCTAGACATGCTATTTTGCAGGAACTTTTTGATTTTAAACTGGGAGAAAAAGAGATATTGCCCGAATCTTGGGCAAGGTTTTGTGCTTTGATTCATGCACAGGCTGGAAGTCCATTACCTAAGAATGAGATGCTGGATATATTTTATAATGGACTAACCGAAGAATCTAGGACATACCTAGATAGTTGTGCTGATTGTGTTTTCAGGAATAGGACTCCAAAGGAAGCTGAGGAATTAATGGCTAAAATAAGCAAGAACTATGAGGATTGGAATCCTCCTGAACTAGCTGTACCTGAAGTGATCATACCCGAACCAACTATTCATGTGCCTATTCCAACATCAAAGAAGAGGGGAGTTATTGAATTAAATGATGAAGTGATGAAGGAAGCTAAGAAATGTATTAAGGAGAAGGGAATTAAAGCTATAGATGTCAAGAATTTACCTCCTATAGAAGAATTATGTAAGCCTATACCCTACTCATCCACTATTGAGGTACACTCTCTCCAACACTTTGATGAAGGTGATATCCCTTACTCTAAACCTCCTGATCAATGCTTAGAAGAATTCGATATCTTTATTGTTAAGCAAGATAATTTTAATAAAAGGGTGCAAAATCATCTAATGGAGAACACTAGAGCTATTGTTGAGTTGAAAGATATTGTGGAAAGAACCTCTAATGATGTTGAAATGATTGTTAAACACTTTCAAATGGATCAAACTCAAATAGATCAACTCATTAAAGTGCAAAAAGACTTGTTAGTTAATGCTGCTAAAGAAAAACATGCTTATGAAATTAGAACTAAAAGTGGTGCTGCTACCCATGATCCTCTTTATCCTGAGGGGCATCCCAAAAGAATTGAGCAGGATTCCCAACAAGCTGAAAATAGTGGCTCTACTCGTAAGAAAAGGAAAAAGAAACATAAAACTATTGTAGAACCCTCTAAACCTGCTATAGATCTTAATAGTATATCTATCTCTGATGCTGAAACTGAAAGTGGTAATGAAGAAAATGAAGTTCCTAATGAAGAAAAAGTTGAAGAAGAACCTGAAAACCACACTAAGAATACTAAATACACTAAAGAAGATTTTATTACTAAGAGACATGGTAGTGAAAGAGAACCTTGGGGTCCAAAAACCTATGCCTTTCCCTGATAAGAAACACAAGTCAAAGGAAGATGAACACTATAATAAGTTTTGTGAGTGGATGAAACCTTTATTCCTGAAAATTCCTTTGACTGATGCTATTAAATTGCCTCCTTACTCAAAGTATATGAAAGATATTGTCTCGAATAAAAGGAAGATTCCTAATGAAGAAATTTCTACTTTGCTTACTAATTATTCCTTTGATGGTAAGGTTCTAAAGAAACTTGGAGGCCCAGGGATTCCAACTATCCCTTGCTCTATTAAGAGTAGTTATGTTAGAACTGCTTTGTCTGATTTGGGAGCTGGACTTAGTGTTATGCCTTTCTCTCTCTATAAGAGACTTCAACTTGAAAAACTCATACCAACTGATATATCTTTGCAAATGGCTGATAAATCTACCACTATTCCTGTTGGTATATGTGAGGATGTACCTGTTCAAGTGGCTCATAATTGCTTGATATTAACTGATTTTGTTGTGCTTAAAATGCCTAAAGATGATAATATGTCTATTATTCTTGGGAGACCTTTTGTTAATACTGCAGGAGCTGTTATTAATTGTAATCAAGGAAAGGTGACCTTTAATGTTAATGATAAGGAACATACTGTCTATTTCCCCAAGAAGATTGAAAGGACTTATGGTTTGAATTCAATTGAACATGTTGAGGGCATTCAAGTTGGAGAAATATATTGTCCCATACCAAGAGAAAAATTTGAAACTATTATGATTGGGACCATTGCTATCAAGGTTGAGGTAGCATAATCATTAGTGGAATACAAAGTTTTGTCTCATATGAAATTGTTTTGGTAGCAAGACCTGATCATCCTTGTTAACAAAAGGATTCCATTGAGCAAAACAATGTTTTCACCGTGATTATCTTTGTTTACTTCTATTCTACCCATTTTAGTTTTTGTTTTCGTTTAGTTCTCCTTTTTATTGTTAGTTGCTTGCATGTTAGAGTGTCTTAGAACTTCTATTGTTCTAGCCTTGTTTTGTCATTGCTTCATTTCCAAAAAAAATATGTCTGTCAGAAAATCATTCTTCTACACCTGAAAAATGACCAAAAATAAAGTGTCTCGAAAAATTTCAGAAAATTCATATTAAATTTTTACGTGAAAAAAGGGGCAGATGAGTACCTGGGAGGTACCAGGGGGACCCACCAGGCAGGCTCACCACCTGGTGGCGCGGCCTGCCCTGGGTGGCGCCATGCCATGGTGTGGGCCACCCCTGGCCCTCCACTAACTCTCTCACCTGCCACTTTCTTCTCTCTCCCGAGTAAGCTCCAGTTCATTGCTCAAAGTCGCGTTCTTGCTGTGCTTGCTCTCGATTTTTTCGATCTCCTTGCTCAGCCCATCTTTGTTGCTGAAATTTGGAGCATTTGTTCTCCGATATGTGACTCCTCCCCTTGTCCAAGTAGATTTGTGTTTAGTGGATTATATCTTTAGTATTTTGCTGCTGTAAGTGACATGTTATGAGAGCTTGTAAGCTTGTTTGATGCTTAGAGATAAAGTTTTGATGCATGTTTAGGCCTCTTACAAGTCCCTATGAGTAGAATCCTTCATTATATTCACTTTACAATCAATTGTTTAATAGGTGTTTAAATTTCAAAATACCAAGCATGAACAACCATACCTTTGGAGAGATATTTGAGAGGGATGCACCTAGGAGGTCGAGGCCCTCAAGATCAGCCTCTCAGTTTAGGCCATCATACAACGAAGACCTCATTGCAACTCGTATTGGTAATGAAAGGGATGATGGGGATGCTCACCCATCTACTTTTCCTTGTTTTAGCTTCCTACAAGCTGCAGGGATTCTTGATGATTTATTGCTACTGATTGAAAGGGTTGGTTTGACCTCATATTTGCAAGAGGAGAGTGAGCAATACGCTATGCTCACCAAAACCTTTGTTGAGAGTTTCGAGTTTACTAACACCCCATATCAGTCAACTATCTCTTTCAAAATTTATAACCTGCCCTTCACCATGACATTGGAAAGATTTTGCAGTGTTGTAGGTGTAAGCATGACAGGGACCGTGAAAAAGATTCAAGGGCGACCCACTGATTTACTGGAGCTTTACCGAGGGGTGACCAATGATGATGACCGCGTGGCGCAACGCGGAAAGATAAGAAATATCCAACTCCCTGCTCTTAGATACTTTGTATATTATCTTGCTACTGGCGTACTTGGTAGGGAGAACACAAGTAATATCTCCAACTATCATTTAGCTTTCCTTGCTGCTGCGCTCAACAATGATACTCGGTACAATCTTGGCTCGCTTATTGCTCACCGTCTAGCTGCTAGGGGACCTATCTATGGGGGCATCATTGCCTCACGTATGGTCAATGCATTAGGGCTTTCATTGGACCCCAATGATATTGTATTGGCACCACAAAGGCTTGACCTTGTTGCTATGAAAACTCATCATTTTGTCACTTCTGATTCTGTTTTGGACAGTCTAGTATATAGGATGCTATTTACTGACGGGGATGAGAGGGAGATCCCTTTGCCACAGTCTTCTTTGTTTAGTGTTCACAGGAGACCGTGGTTGCGCTCCAAGGAGGAGGTGGACGAGCAGCTTCGCTTGCTGGGTTTCCACGAGTAGCACCAGGAGGATGTACGCTCCTACGATTACTCCGCACACTACGGAGGGACGTACTCGAGCTCGCACCAGGACGAGGGTACCTCCTCGTCATACTACGGTGACACTTCATCTTGGCTGGCTTGGGATTGATACCCACTTAGTCAAAAGCCTAAGCTTGGGGGGAGGTACGCCGACATCGCACTCATCTCATTATCATGTTGCGTCGGTACTTTGTATATTCATGTTTCGTTTTCTTTTTAGTTTTTGTTTTCTCTTTGATTTTGCTTTCTAAAAACACAAAAAGACCAAAAATATTTGTTGTTCTTCTTTGGTTATGTGAGTTTGTTGCAGGGTTCAGCAGTCCTCAGTGGATATTGGTTTCATATTATTATTCAAGCCACACAAGTGAAGAACAATGATGAGGATTAATGACAACTTGAGGTGTGGTAAGAGGCTGGTAACGAACTCTATTTATTTTCATTTTTGTACATATACTCATCATTGTGGGCATGCTTAGTCTGTTTGTGTAGGGTGTATGTCCTCTTTGGATGTTTAGTAGTTCTTGCTTTCATATGATTAGTCCCAACTTGCTAATAGTTTGTAGCATGTCTTATGAATGTTTGCTTGCATTACTCTATTCATAACTTGGTATGACACCGTGGTATCCTCCTCTGAATGTTTCATTTGAATTGACTTGGCACATGCTCACGCATGCGTAGGACTGAAATAATCAGTTGAGCCTCGATGAATTATTTTGCCTTAAGGATCTTGAATCACTTTCATGCCATGATTAGTCCTGTTTTGTTGCAAGCATGATTATGACAGTTATTGCTCTCTTGTTTCTCGTTCCCTTACTATTGCTAAGCCTTCACTTTCACTAAGTATTTTACTCATGCTTCCAACTCCCTAAAACCAAACATTTCCAAAGTGTCCACCATACCTACCTATTAGCATCATTTGCTATTTCCATGCATATTCAATATGCCTTGTTTTCTTCCCGATAAAATGTTTGCTTGTTATTAGGAAGTTAGTTAGTAAAGCTCTCACGAACTTGATGGCACACTTTATTTCCTGCACTTAATAAACCTGAACCATTGTGACTGTCCATGAAAGTTATATGCTTGCAAATTATAGGCTGGGGATTAGCAGAACCATGCTGTCACGAGGAACGCTTTCAACACCTGGAAATATATACCCAGTTGATACCATGCTCTTTTGTTTGCGGATGTCGTCGGTGTGAAAGAAAAGGGGAGCTGGTAAGTCGATGGAGTTATGCATGTGTGTTAGAGAAACGCCTGGGCCGCCGGTCTAATCCATGTCGTCATGGTGGAAACCTGCAGCGTAACCATAATGATATCTATGAAGCATTCTTCTTATAAAAAAAGAGAGATAGCTATTGAGAAAAAGAAAAAAAATATTTATGAAAAGAGGAAAGAGAGAAAAGGCACCATTTTTCCATGGTAAATAAGAAGATTGTTGAGATACTCATTGTCTGCTTGCCTTGTCATTTTGATATGGGGATTCTTTCGTATCATCGGGCAAGGGGTACCCCTTTGGCGCTTCTCTATGATACGCACGCACTTACGATGACAAGAACTTACCGGTAACTAAAGTTGAGTAGCATGAGGAGCGACCCTCGTACTCAAGGGACATGGGATTTCCAGTTTATAGTCTGTCAAGCATATAACTCAGATTGGACCTCACTTTCACCTTAACCACATTAAAGATGCTTATGATAGGGGCAATGAGAGCTCAAAGCTAATGAGTACCATACTTTCAGCATTTGGAAGCCTTTCAAATTATTCAAAACCTTTTCATCTCCTTATTGAGTCTCCACATATTCTATGAGCACTTTCTTGAGAGCATAGTTGTCATTCTTTGTACTTGTCTCATTACTTGATTATTTGTGTTATGACTTTGATGCTTGTATCTTTGATATGTTTACTTCTAGTCTTCACCTGAACTTCAGATGTGCCTTGACATTCATAATCAAACGCAAGCGAGATACCACTCTATCTTACCTTGTTATGAGCATTGTATTGTTGCTTATGTTTATGTTTCTTGCTACTTATTATTTTTTAGTTGGAATCTCTTCATAGCTTGCAATGACTATTAAGTAGACTCAGTAGCATACTCTTTATTATGAATTGTCTAAGTAGTTAATCACATGCTGAGAATATATACATCATATGAAGCAATTATGTTCGTGAAAGTTCTTTTATCGCACCCAGTTTTCAACTGAATTGCTTGAGGACAAGCAATAAGCTAAGCTTGGGGGAGTTGATATGTCCAAAACACGAATTGGATGCAACTAATGCGGACTGACGCTGTTTTCAGCATAATTGCCATGGTGTCTACTTTTTGTGCAAAAAATCAACTATCAGGAAAAATCCCGGAAAATATGCCAAAAATCCTATTTCACCAGAAGACTCCCAGAGCCAGAATACGAGACGGAGGGGGGCTGGGCCCAGGCCACACCACCTGGCCGCGCGGGCAAGCCTAGGCCGCGCCAGGGGGTGGTCTGGCCGCCCCAGACTCCCCCTCGGTCTCCCTCTTCGCCTATAAGTTGCCTTCTGACCTAAAAACTCAGGGGGGTCGACGTTTTTCCAGAAGGAGTTCCGCTCTGCCGCCACCACCAGATTCCACGAAATAGCACTAGAAACTCCATTCTGACACCCTGCTGGGACGGGGAATTGGAGGACATCATCGCCATCATCATCACCATCGCTTCTCCATCGACCATCCATGTTTCCCCCATCCATGAGTGAGTAATCCCCCACTGTAGGCTATGGGGATGGTAGGGATTGGATGAGATCGTTTATGTAATGGCATCAGATTGTTAGGGCATGGTGCCTAGTATCTTTTATTAGTGCTTTATGACTTGTTGCGACTTGTTGTGCTTAATGCTTGTCACTAGGGCCCGAGTGCCATGATTTTGGATCTGAACATGTTATTGATTCATTATGATAGTATTGTTTATGGTCTTATCAGCAAGTTGTATACACACGTTGTTTTCCGGAACCAATGGCCCTAAAGTGACAGAAATCGGGATAATCGGAGGGAATGGCTTTGATGTGAGGATCACATGTGTTCACGGAGTGTTAATGCTTTGCTCCGGTGCTCTATTAAAAGCAGCAACTTAATTGCCAGTAGTTCCTTTGAGGCCCCGCTGCAAACGGACTGGCAGGACAAAAGATGTTCTGCAAGTTCTCATTGCGAGCACGTATGACTATATATGGAATACATGCCTAGGATTATCTAGTACTTGGATGCTTTATCTCATTTATCTGCAATTGCCCTATGCTCTGATTGCTATGTGAATTGTCTTGTCCATGCAACGCCCGTCCATCCATCCCTATGCCTACCGCACTCGAATCCTACTATTTACTGCTATTGTTACTGCTGTCTTTACTTTACTACTGTTGTTACTTTGCTATTCCTACTACAAAACTGTTGCTACTGATAAACTGCCGTGAGCAAGATTGTTTCCAGGTGCAGCTGAATTGACAACTCAGTTGTTAAGGCTTATAAATATTCTTTGGCTCCCCTTGTGTCGAATCAATAAATTGGGTTTCACTTCCCTCGAAAATACTGCGATACACCCCCTATACTTGTGGGTCATCAGTTGATACCTCCACCCCTTCCTCACAGTCCTCGTAAGGTTTCTCTCCACCCTTCTGTTGCCTCACATTTCTCTTTAATGCACGCCCAGCCCACCAGTTTTTCTCGAGTGGTCATTCCCAGCTCTAGATCCGATCGGATCCTCGTTTGGTACCTGCATCAGATCGATCCAGGGAATTCTTATCCTGGATTGGTATTAGGTTAAACCGGAGTCTAAGGATTCAGAGGGATAATCTTGTATACTTACAATGTACTTTCTTGTCTGGCTACATAATTTATGTCCGCTCTTAAGCTACATAAAATTAGGTGATTAAAATGTGTGATAAAGCCTATAGGT
Organism: Avena eriantha; assembly: GCA_910589775.1. Classification (NCBI taxonomy): domain Eukaryota; kingdom Viridiplantae; phylum Streptophyta; class Magnoliopsida; order Poales; family Poaceae; genus Avena; species Avena eriantha. The sequence continues at coordinate 267,687,546 of OU342741.1, read as the reverse complement.
TATGTTTTGGGGGTAAGGATGATGCCACAACACATCAATCGTTGGTTTCCTGTGATCTAATTATAAAGACTAAAAGCGAGGGTGGTCTGGGTGTGATTAACTTGCAAACCTAGAAAGTAGGGCCCCTTTTAAAGTAGTTGCACAATTGTTCCAAATGTATATAGTGTATGCCACAACAAGGTGTCTCATGCTTTAGAATTGCTCCACAAGTTTAAAATCTTACTGATCTTGCATATCATGTATTTAGCCTAGCATTCGTGTCCTGACTTTGGTTGTTTATTTGTTTCCTCTAAACCTGTAGAGTTCCAGATCTGAATACTAAATTTTACATGCCATGTGTTTATAACTACACAAATTGGTTAATAATATTTTAAAGAACCTCAAGTTTCAGCAATATGCATGGAACCGATGGAAGTTCATGGGCTATTAGGAATGATTAACTCTTGCAGGTAGCTAGCTACTGACCTTGACAAAAAAAAGTTTGCAAATTTTACTTCTTGTGAAGTGCTTGGTGCTTCTGAAAATATGGTTCAGGTTATGGATGGTTGTCTATATCAAATTATCCGCGTACTACATGCACATAAGTAAAGACCAGAAAGATAGATATATATCCCTTCGTGTACCACCCGTCCGTCCCACCGGATCCACCGCCTATCTATCCTGTCGCCTCCCGCACCCTTAAAAAGAATCTTGCATTCCATCGTCAGCGATATGTTGCTCCCTTCATCCACCATCCTTCCCTCCCACCGCGTCCACTGCCTATCTATCTCGTCGCCTCCCGTACTCCACCCCCAGGCCCCCACTCTCTCCTCCTGCATCCAGCCCCTCTCCTCAAACAACACAATGACGACAGTTCCTCCCCCATCCGGTGCCCCTTATAACTCGCCGAATCCATCCTTCACTCCCCCCTCGCAGGTTCCTATCCTCCACCATGTGTCTCAGGGGCATGGAGGCCCTACGCCCTCCCGACATGGCGAGCAAGAGCAGTAGCACGGAGGTACGGCTGGAGGCATCGAGGTCTGGATTTGGGCATTGGTTCCCGAGATCTGGGCATGGTAGTCCAGTTCGGTCATCCCCCGCTTGATCTTCCTCATCTTTGTGCCTCCATAATCTGGCCACAATCAGTCTGTCACCCACGAGCTCTTTGCCCCAGGTTGAAGGATTGTGGATGTTTCAGCGAGGTTGCAAGGAGTTCATCGATTAAAATGAGCTCATGGCCACCTCTCTCCTAATCTTTTAACAGGTTGCGAAGTATGAACCTGAATCTCACCCGTCAACACATGCTGATCCACCCCAAATCCCACACAGGTGAGCAACCCATTCATTTCCATGTCTTCTTTTCCATTGATCTTGTGTTATCTCATCTTTGATTAGTTCGGTAGCGGATTGCTTTCTCTATTTGGCCCGCAGTGCAGATTAAGGATGAGCATGCCTTATAAATTGAAGTTGGGTATACAGGTATACATCTCAAGTACATATCATCTTTGATTAGTTTGGTAGTGCATGAATTTCTCGATTTGGCCCATAGTGCACATTTCTCATTCTTTTTTTGAAGGCTCTTAGATTGTTGTCAAAGCTATCACATGTCCAGCGTTTGGACCATGCTATGGTTTTATTTCTCTATAGGGAAATGCACAAAGGATTCAACACATGGCTCATATGTTAATTTTCATGCAAAAATAGAGCAATTTATATGACACTCATGTTTGTATACAGTATACTATGCTATGTTTCTCTCTGCTAGGGAATACACTATACTGTGCTATGTATACATTATATAGTATATTGTACTATGCTACTCTCTTTCTTACAGGTTAACTTCTCATCTATATTTGGACATAAAAAATTCCCAAATATCTTCGTATTGACAATTTGACATATCACTTTAGACAGGACCTTGCAACCAGCTTATTCTGAAGTTCTATTTTTAACCTTGGTTTAGTTGATCCCTTTGTGTTTTCAGTAGGTCTATCTTGACCTGATTCTGTATAAACAAAGTGAAGTGAGGATAACATAGAATCATATATGATCATCAGAAGAAATAGTCTTTCATATATGTATCTAAAAATTACACAGATTCTTTCATTATTTAAGAGAATTTATTATAAATTTACATCGTCTATTAGGAAGTTCAAATTTTCTTTTTGTTTATTAATTTGGAAACCGTACCATATTATGAGAACTTCACTTTTTACTAAATGTTGGATGGCTAACCATTTGTTATGAATAGAATCTGTCTGACAAAACAACGAAAGGTGGAATTGACTTATTTTTATAAGGATCTTAAATGAATTCTGGCATGCATTTGATAAATACTTTAAAAGAGAAATAATTGGATTAATGTCTTCCAACATGCGAACAACACACGTGTAGTGATGTTCATGAAATTTTATTAAGGGAAATTATTTTCTTTTAGCATTAAGTTAGGTGTTCCAGTTTTTTGGATGCAACATGAGGTAGCTGCAAGCAGCAATGAACTTATGGTGGTACATTATTATTTAATATGTTAGACATGCTTTTGGATACATAAATAGTTATTGGACATATCTCTACTACTTGAAAAGAATCTTGCATTTCGTCGTCACCGATACGTCGCTCCCATCATCCACCATCCGTCCCTCCCAGTGCGTCCACCGCCTGTCTATCCCGTGGCCTCCCGCACCCCACCCTCCAGGCCCCCACTCTCTCCTCCCGCATCCAGCCCCTCTCCTCCCACAACTCTTTGATGATGGTTCCTCCCCCAATCTGGCACCCCTTATACCTCACAGAATCTGTCCTTCACTGCCCCCCCCCCCTCGCAGGTCCCTGTCGTCCACCACGCGTCTCAGGGGCATGGAATCCCTACGCCCTCCCCAGATGGTGAGCAAGAGCAGTAGCACGGAGGTAAGACTAGAGGCATCGAGGCCTAGATTTGGGCATTGGTTAACGAGATCTAGGCATGGTAGTCCAGATTGGTCGTCCCCCTCTTGATCTTCCTCATCTTTGTACCTCTGTAATCTGGCAACAAGCAGTATGTCACCCACGAGCTCTTTGCCCCGGGTTGAACGATTGTGGATGTTTCTGCGAGGTTGTAAGGAGTTCATCGATTAAAATGAGCTCATGGGCACCTCCCTCCTAATCTGCTAACGGGTTGCTAAGTCTGAACCTTAATCTCACCCATCAACACATGCTAATCCACCCTAGACCCACATAGGTGAGCAACCCATTCATTTCCATGTCTTCTTTTCTAGAGATCTTGTGTTATCTCATCATTGATTAGTTTGGTAGCGGATTGCTTACTCTATTTGGCCCACAGTGCAGATTAAGGATGAGCAGGCTTTATAAATTTAAGTTGGGTATATAGGTATACATCTCAAGTGCAATCTCATCTTTGATTAGGTCGGTAGTGCATGAATTTCTCGATTTGGCCCATTGTGCACATTTCTGGTTCTTTTTTTGAAGGCTAATATCTTGTTGTCAAAGCTATCACATGTTTAGGATTTGGACCATGCTATAGTTTTATTTCTCTATAGGTAAATGCACAAAGGATTCAACAGATGGCTCATATGTTATTTTGCATGCAAAAACAGAGCAATTTATATGACACTCATGTGTGTATACAGTATACTATGCTATGTTTCTCTCTGCTGGGGAATACAGTATGTTGTGCTATGTATAAAGTATATACTGAACTATGCTACTCTCTATCTTATAGGTTAACTTCTCATGTATATTTGGACATCAAAAAATTCTCAAATATCTTTGTATTGACAATTTAACATATCACTTTGGACAGGACCTTGCAACCAGCTTATTCTAAAATTCTATTTTAAACCTTTGTTCAGTCGATCCCTTTGTGTTTCCAGTAGGTCTATCTTGACCTGATTCTATGTAAACATAGTGGAGTTAGGATAACATAGAATCATATCTGATCATCAGAGAAATAGTCTTTCATATATGTATCTAAAAATTACATATTCTTTCTGATATGGGGTGGCCCGATCTTCTCAGCAAGCACTTGTCGGTGGATAGATAAATATCCTGTAGCTATGAACTCTCCCGCTCGAACCCTGATGCTAATGCAACATCTCTCGAATCCTATGGGATATTCACAACACCACGCTCTTGCGCACGCATCCGTCAACCACGAACGGTAGGTTGCAATCTACTAATTCTCAGTGGAACAACAGATCACACTCAATTGCAGTAGCATAATTCGATCACAGGGTAATTCTAGAGGTTCTTTGAAAGAAACAACTCCAAAATAGTTTAAACATGGTATAAACCCTAACTAGGGATCGTCCCAGGGCTTATAAGGGCAGCTGGGGCAGCCAGCAACCGAAACTAAACGCAAACGACTCAAACTGATACAAGCCGACTTGGACCAGATCGGTCGGCGACTGGACAGTCTGGTGGAAATCAGCTGGACAGTCCGGTCAGGACAGACACTCCGGGCGGAGTGTGCCGGACAGTCCGGTCAGGCTAGAAACTTTGAAGTTTCCGAGCGGTGTCCAGGTAGTGTCCGAACTGGGGTACTGATTGTCCGCGCCAAATCTTCTCTCGGGCAGGCCGAAGACTCCGGGTGGAGTCAGCCGGACACTCCGGTTGTGGTAGCTCCTTTTGGCCTTCGTCTTGATGATCTTCTCTTGCGCCTTCCTTCCGCTCCTCCCTCGCACATCCTTGGGCGATCATCATGCTGGGCTCCTCTTGTAGCCCTTCTCCTCCTCGCGCCATGCTTGTTTCTCCAACAAACCCGATCATACATAAATGCATAGACTTAGATAGTATAAAATGCTCATCAACTAAAGTACCAGATTCGTTTAGGAGAAAATTCACCTGTTGTTCGAGTAGCTTAGCACAAGCTCTTGTAATGGGTCCAGTTCTAATCTCATTGGACTGATCCTTCCTTGCAACAGTTGGAGCATCTGTCTATTAGGATGTTCAATTTTTCTTTTTGTTTATTAATTTGGAAACTATACCATATTATGAGCACTTCACTTTTTACTAAATGTTGAATGGCTAACCATTTGATATGAATAGAATCGGTCTGACAAAACAACGAAAGGTGGATTGACTTATTTTTTATAAGAATCTTAAATGAATTTTGGCATGCATTTGATAAATACTTCAAAAGATAATTAATCGGGTTAATGTTTTGCAACATGCCAACATCACACATGTACTGATGTTCATGAAATTTTATGAAGGGAAATTGTTTTATTTTAGCTTTAAGTTGGGTGTTCCAGCTGTTTGGATGCAACATGAGGTAGCTGCAAGTAGCAACGAATTTATGGTGGTACATTATTATTTAATATGCTAGACATGTTTTTGGCTACATAAATAGTTATTGGATAGATCCCGTTTTTTGTTTGGTACGATAAAATAAATCGAGCCATACTATTGAGAAGTTCTATAATGTATATTCCAGGTACAACCGTACAAGGTGTGCTTAAGAAAATATGCTATCTCTTGCATTTACTACATGTAGGGTATGCAAGAGCATTACAAAACTTGATAACTTAAATGATTGAGATTGCTTAATAGTAAACAAATTTCGATAGCTTTTGTGAACTATGAGTCCAAATGTGTTCATTGGAAGATTAATGCCGTTCAGTCTTCGAGTGACAAGAAGTGCCAAGATCCAAGCTGGGTTGAACCTTTGAACTTGGTGTGATGGAAAGATTGATGTTCATCGCGTACCGTGTAATATTATTAAATTGGCCATGAACACATTAACAAAAGTTCATTACTTTTTCTCTTAATTGTATTTTGGTCGCTTCTGGGTAGAATATAACCTCAAATGCATGCATGGTTTTCCATTGTCTCCATCGTTGATATGTTCCTATAAATCTCGCGAAATGAAATGATTTGTTTCTGATTTATGTGAATGATATTAGTGTTCCTTTTTGAAGAATCATTTGAGCTCCAATGGACATTGGAGGGAGGGTGCCGGCGGGAGGTGCGCAAGAATAGGCTGAATCGATAAGATCAAGACCATCATGGTGGTGGTCAGGTTGCCATCTCGGCAGACGCACGCCATAGGTGCGCAAGCACGGCCCTCGCCTCTATTGAATGCCTATGACGATGGTTGACACCTCCACCCCTTCCTCGCAGCCCTCCTCAGGATTCTCTCTACCCTTCCCTAGCCTCACAATGTACTTTCTTCTCTAGCTACATACTTTATGTTCGCCCTTAAGCTACATATAAGTAGGTGATTAAAATTTGGCATAGAGCCTGTAGGTTATGTTTTGGGGGATAACGATGATGCCACAACACATCAATCGTTGGTTGCCTAGGATCTAATTTTAAAGACTAAAACTGAGCGTGAGCGTGGTCTGTGTGTGATTAACTTGCAACCCAGAAAGTAGGGCTCCTTTTAAAGGAGTTGCACAATTGTTCCATATGTTTATAGTGTATGCCACAAAAATGTGTCTCATGCTTTAGAATTGCTCCACAAGTTCAAAATCTCACTGATCTTGCATATCATGTATTTAGCCTAGCATCCGTGTCCTAACATAGGTTATTTATTTATTTCCTCTAAAACTATAGAGTTCCAGATCTGAATAATAAATTTTACATGCCATGTGTTTATAACTATGCAAACTACTTAATAATATTTTAAAGAATCTCAAGTTTCAGAAATATGCATGGAATAGATGGAAGTTCACGGGTGATACATTGCAAATGTATCTATAATTTTTGATGCTCCATGCTTGGTTTTATCTATTTTTTGTGTTTTGTCCATACTTTGCAGTACTTTTCATATGATTTTTTGGACTAACCTATTAACAAGAGCCACAGTTTCAGCTGCCTGTTTTCTGCTATTTTTGGTTCTAGGAAAGTCAGGAAATGAATATTATCGGAATTGGACGGGACAAAATCCAAAGTCAATATTCCACCGAGGGACACATAGAGCCAGAATACGAGACGGAGAGGAGCCAGGGCGACCACACCACCTGGTCGAGTGGGCCAGGCCTGGCCACGCCAGCGGGTGGTGTGGCCAGCCCAGGCACCCCCTCGGCCTCTCCTTCCGCCTATATATTGCCTCTGATACGGAAACCCTAAGTACCCGATCAAAAATCAACGAAAGAGTCTGTAGCCATCGTCTCTGTCCCTAAATCGGGAGGGATCTGAAGCTCTTCCCAGCACCCTGCTGGAGAGGGGAATTCACCCTAGAGGCCTTCTTCATCATCATGCAAGCCTTCGGTGTGATGCGTGAGTAGTTCATCTCTGGACTTAGGGTCCATGTAGTAGCTAGATGGCTGGTTCTCCTTCTTTGTGCTATCATGTTTAGATCTTGTGAGCTCCGTTTATGATCAAGATCATCTATTTGTAATTCTTCATGTTGTGTTTGCAGGGATCCGATGGATATTGAGATGCTATTTCAGATTGATTATTGATTCTATCATGTCTTTGTTATTTGTGATCTTGCATGCTTTCCGTTGTTAGTAGCTATCTTGGCCAAGTAGATGCTAGCAACTTCCAGAGTTAGTATTTATGCTCGATAGTGGGTTCGTGCCTCTAGTAATCTGGAGAAGTGACAGAAATCTCTAAGGTATTAGATGTGTTGTTGCTACTAGGGAGAAAACAAGAATCCTTTGTTCATAGAACAATCGTATTGTTTACTTTACACACAATTCGTAATGCAATAATCTGTTGCTTGCAACTTAATACTAGAGGGGGTTCGGATGCTAACCTGAAGGTGGATTATTAGTCATAGATGTAGTTGGATGGCGGTCTATGTATAATGTTGTAATGTCCAATCGAATCTCAAAGGAGTGAAGATGATTAGTATATGCTTGTATTGCTTTCTCGATGTGTCAATTGTCCTGCTGTAATTTGTTCACCCAACATGTTATCTATCTTAAGGAGAGCCACCTCTAGTGAACTATGGACCCCGTTACTTTCTTTTACATTCAATCTACAAACTGTTTACTGTTGTGTTTACTTTCTGTAAACTATTACTTCATTCCATTCGATACGTTTAATCCTTTGTTTTCAGCAAAACCGGTGAGATTGACAACCTCATCGTAAGTTGGGGACAAAGTTATGTGGTTGTGTTGTGCAGGTCTCCACGTTGCAGCTGGCACTAGTAGTGTGCCTTGCCAACATTCAGCTAGCAACACCTTTGGGGGTTTCCTTGCTCCTACTAGATTGATAACCTTGGTTTCGTACTGAGGGAAAACTTGTTGTTGTGCTCATCATACCTTCCTCTTGGGGTTCCCCAATGAGCTCGATATATTTTGGGCCATTAAGTATATTTTCTAGCGCCGTTGCCGGGGAGTCAAGGACATCTTCACAAGGGGAGTCCCTCATAACCAATCTCTTTACTTTGTTTTTTTTTGTTTTGCTTAGTTTACTTTTGTTTTGTTTGCTTGTTTCTTTATCAAAAACACAGAAATAAATAGTTTTACTAGTTTGCTTTCTTTATTGAAAACACAAAAAAATGACTACTCTTGAAAACACTAAGTTGTGTGACTTCACTAGCACCAACAACAATGATTTTATGAGCACACCTATTGCTCCACATGTTCCTGAAGGTACTTTCTTTGAGATTAAACCTGCTTTACTCAATCTTGTTATGAGAGAATAATTTTCTGGTATTGGTAATGAAGATGTTGTTGCCCATCTAAATAACTTTGTTGAACTTTGTGAGATGCAAAAGCATAGGGATATAGATGGAGATATTATTAAGATTAAATTGTTTCCTTTCTCTTTGAGAGGAAAAGCTAAAGAATGGTTGAATTCCTTAACTAGGAATAGTATTGATTCTTGGACTAAATGCAAAGATGCTTTCATTGGAAAATACTATCCTCCTGCTAAGATTATATCTATGAGAAGTGAAATAATGAAGTATAAAAAATCTGATAATGAACATGTTGCTCAAGCTTGGGAAAGAATGAAATCTTTGGTAAAGAATTGTCCCACTCATGGACTGACTGCTTGGGTGATCATCCAAACCTTTTATGCAGGATTGAACTATTCTTCAAGGAACCTATTGGACTCTGCTGCTGGAGGTACCTTTTTGACCATTACCTTGGGTGCTGCACAAAGCTTCTGGATAATATGATGGTCAACTACTCTGAATGGCATACTGAAAGAGCTCCACAAGGCAAGAAGGTAAATTTTGTTGAAGAAACCTCTTCCTTGAGTGATAAGATTGATATTATTATGTCTATGCTTGTTAATGGGAAAACCCATATTGATCCAAATAATGTTCCTTTAGCCTCTTTGGTTGCTCAAGAAGAGCAAGTTGATGTGAACTTTATAAGAAATAACAATTTTAGCAACAATGTGTGGGGCCCCCAGATTAATCATCCGAGAAATCTCTATTATGCATATACCATGTTCCCATGGTCAGTGAGTCGTGGAACATAACCGACAAGTATCATTACAACATCCGAAACATACCGAATTACAAGACTTACATAAATGCCGTTAAGGCTACATCAATAATCATTAGCGGAACTTCATCAAGCGTAGAGCCCGATTCATGCCTTAACCTACATGCAACTGGCTGGGAGAATGTCCTAGCTCGCTTAGTCGCCAACGTCATCTTCTTATTGATATCAGACCAAGTTAATAGCCAGGGACAATGCCAGTGAGTACTTTGAATGTACTCGCAAACCACCTTAAGATAACAATAATAACAAGAGGATATGCATTATGGATGTGGTAGTAGGAGGGCTCCAAGAGAGGTTCTTTTCTCAATTAGTTTCTCTTGTAGATATAGCATCTACATATCTTTGTTGAAAAACCTCTGTAAAGATTTTGGAAACCTTTTTGAAAAGTTTAGTAAAACATCAGGACTGGGTCACCCATTTGTTCCCGTCTTCAGGTCGTCCCATGACCGAACTCCTTTCTCCTCCTTCCGACCATCCCATGGTCAAAAACCTTTCTCCTTTATGACCATCCCATGGTCAAAACATTTCCAAAGCCATTTTCCGAAATCCTTTTTGAAGTCAAAACCAGCATCGCTCTACAGCAACCTTCCCAACCATCCATAACCGCGGACACGGCTGTTCGAATAGATTTACACTCTGCAGAGGTTGTACACTTTACCCACACCATCCGGGTACACTACCCTGATCTACACCGGTCGTGGGTCGAGTAACCGATCAAGACTCTCTGAATGCCACTCTAGTATAAGTACCTACCCTATGAGTGTTATCCCCCTCAACATCGAGACACCCTATATAGTTCACAACCAACCGGAGCGCTTTTTCCACTTCACGAGTGTGCGCTTTCAACGAGCGGCCGATAGTAACGCGTGGAGGTCCGTAGACCCTTCATTCCTTCTCCCGTTCGATGTTTCACGTGGACCGTTTGTCCAGAGATGGCCCACCCTCCAGGGATTTGCATCCCCTGTAGTTGTTGCGAGGCAGCTTATACCAGAATAAACAAACATCAAATCTAGTCATGTCCCATTCCATAGTAATGTGGCTGCACGGGTTAAGTTGTTATAGCTAAACTACAAAGAACCGGGTGCGTTTTCATAAAACTTTTTCCTCCAGCTTTCCTTCAACATTTTGTAAAACAAAACCTTTTTCTTTCTCAACATCTCTTGGGGAGGTCCCACCTCACCAAGGTTTTATCATAAATCCTTTGGTAAAACTTTTACGGGGTTCTTCCCATCCTCTAGTTTTGTTTCGGCTAAAACGGGGTCTCCAAGGGGTATGGCGTAATACACCATCTACCATACTAGGTACAAGTAGGTGTCATCGAGAGGCTTGTACTTAGTAGTACCAGTGAGTAATAGTTTGGAGGAGCCAAGCCACTACAAGATATACAACATTATATAGAAAACAATGCAGTTTTAATAAAAGTAGATAAAACATGCATAAGTAAAACAGTAGGACAAGGCTTATGAGCAAGAATGTGGCTTGCCTGATGATCAACAATCTGGCAATATATGTCCCTGGAGTTCTTGTTAGAATACAATAATAACCAAGTATAATAACCAACTTCTACTAGTCTTTGATATAATCGCATCTATCGTCGATACAGATCACATGCAAGCAAACAAACAAGAGCACAATCAGAACAAGGCATACAAGTGGACATTCACACAGCAAGAAAGTGGACAATACAAGTTTACGAATCAGTAGGGGTGTTGAGAAAATGGGTTAGAAGGATTGGGAGCATGTCTTGGAACATTGAGGGAACACATATGGGTTTCATAGTCTAGAAACTAGGGATGAGAGGGTTTTTGGACCAAAGACTTATTCAAAAAGATACCATTTAAAAAACATGATACCAACCGATTGGTATGGATAAAATGAAACCAACAAAAGTGGTTTCACTATTTTATCACCTACCAAAGATTTATAGTGATTTTTATAGTGAAAAGACTCTAGTTTTAGGAGATAATTCACCAGAAATGTTCTGCATGTCCAAAAATTATTTCCTTGGGTGGTTAGGTAGGGCTTGATGTACTTGTTCACTGTGATTTGGAATCATGTCAAAATAATTAACAGAATGCCCTCAGGAAATTCCCAAAGGCGGTTTTGTGGGTTTTTTTTTGTATTTTTCACCAAATGAAATCTACAGAAGCTTTTCAGTTTATTCCAAGCGCACAAGGTAGGCATTTATAATACCTTTCTGTAGAAATTGGAATCAGCCTTTTTGGAGTTGCAGAGCTTCTGTGATGATTTATCTAGTGATAACACTATGGACAGAAATGCTTAATTCATTATAAATCCTCAAAAGATCAATAAATCTTGATCTCCTGGATTTTAGTAGTATTGAGTGTGCCACATCACAGAGAGTTGGAATGAGGTCAAAAGAACTCATGGTTTGGCCTAGGGAATTTTCTAAAGTCAGATCAGAGCTGTTATTGCTATTTTTGCCAAAGATAAACTGCAGGTCACCTTGTCCTAAGGTAAAATCTAAAAGATGGATATTCAAATTATCTACCAGAGGGGTGTTGGTTCAATCCATTTGGAGATGCGAAAATCCCTGATGGAATTTATTTAGTGTAAAAGATACTCTTTAGAAGATTAAATGCCAGACAATAATAAAAATTATTTTTGGCTAGTTTCCAGTTCTCCAAGTTGCATAAAACATGAAGGAACCCTTAGAAATTTGGACCTGGACAAAATATTGTAATTTCCATTTTTATTTGGATTTAATCCTAGCAGGTAGCTTCTGGAATTAATAGATACGCTAAAAAGAAAAAGAACACTGCTGTAGTGGGCCGGATCTGCCAGGGAGTTGGGCCGCAGAGGAGGAAATCGGCCCACCCGGCAAGGCCAGCGAGCGGGAGGCAGATTTCAAAACCGCCGGGGCAGGGCCTGCCTGTCGACGACCGGGCGAGGACGAAGAGGTATGGGGCGCTGCTGGCCGTTTGATTAGAATCGAATCGACGGCTCCCGCTCATCCCCTTCCTCTCGACATCGGCAGCGGGTGCAAACCCTAGCAGAGGGGCAGTGAGAGGCGGGGGAGCTCAGCAGTGGGCGGAGAAGAGCCGGGGAGGGTGCAGCGCGACGCGGTAGACAACGACAACTCTGGGGAGGGGCGGCACGAGGGATCTTGGCGTCAGGAGAGGTGTCACGCGACGTCGACCAAGACGAACACGTCGGAGCTTGACGGTGGAGTTGGTAGAGGCGGTCCTGGGCAAAACAGAGGGTAGGGTTAGATGCAGGGGAGCATGGGGAGTCCTGGAAGCTAACATGCAGTGTGGGAGGTGCATGGTAGAGGGGGCTTAGCTCGAGGGGAAGGTGGAGATCGAGAGGAGAGGTCCACCTTCTCCATGGCGAGGGAGAGCTGAGGGGATGGATCTGGAGCTCTCTGGGGAGGTAAGTGGAGTGGGAGGGGGAGAAATGAGGGGCAGAGGCGTGCTGGGATGGCCTCTGGCCTTTAAGAACCGAGAGGAGTGGGCTATGATGGACCATGTCCATGGGGAGGCTTGGAGGGATGGAGGTGGCCATCCATTGGGTAGCAGGGGTGGTGGAGAGGTGGGGTGGGGCCAGGGACACGACCAGATAAGAGAGAGGAGTGGTTGCTGCCCAGCTTTTGATGTAAGGAGGGGACACACCAATAAAAGGGCATAGCTTTTCCTCCTTTTAAGGGGTAAAGGGCCTGGGAGAGGGTGATGCTACAGTGTATTTCGACTAGAGGGAGGAGAGATGTGCTATGCAAGTTTGTTTGACCAAAATGGTGTAGGTTTGGTGGGTTTTTGTGTTGAGGATTTGCTTACTTGGCAATTTTGATCAAATAGGTGGTTATGAAGAAAGTCCAAAAACTTGCATTGGACCAGATAAGGAAATGTTACTGGGAGATAGATGAGGTTGAGGGACCTCTCTAGGAATTATTTGTGATTTTTCTAAGGATTTGAAGTCCACTTAGAATCATTTATCCAAAAGGTGCAGAAGTAGTTTCCAGAATCTCATTTGATATTTTTACATTGGACAAGGTTGGTTTTTGGTGTGATATGGTCCCAAATGTTAATATACACTTAGGGTAATTTTCCCAAGATTTATTGGAAGGTAAAAGTATTTAAAACATTTATTATTCCAATTCATCCATTTAAGAGAATGGGCAAAAAGAAATAATAAAGCTCTTAAAAAATATTTATTTTTGGAGTGGGAAGATGGGGTATGATATGTAGGACACAATTGTGCTTAAAGTTAGAGAAGTTTTTTGGTAAAAACCAAAATTTCCTTTGGAAAAGGAGTTTTGGAGATTTTGTCTATTAAAGGGATTAAATAGATTTGGGGCCATTATAATTATGGATAATATTTGATAAATCTTTATGATCAAGTTAGATGATGTAAACAAGGTGTAGCAAGCATTTGCAATCTTGGAAATTGGAAATCCAACTTGAATTAGATGGAAAACAAGGAGTTGTGGATCTAGGGTGATGTTATTTTTATACCACCAAAATATGGGTGTATCTTGGAGCTCAGAGCTCCCATTGGAGCATAGGGTATATGGATGGTTAGACCAAGTTATGTAGATCATCATGGTACAGAAGTTTGGGCTTGATCATGTTTGAGCTCACCAAGAATTGATTTCAAACTTTGAATAAAATAAGCTAGCCAAAGAAGATTATCAGATAGCCTTCAAAACCATGTGGGTTTAAGAAGTACCAAGATACAATTTGGAGAAAGTGAAGTAGGCATTGGTAGACCTATATGAGTAGATCACAACCATGCAAATAGTTGGCCCAGAGAAGGTTGGATGATGGTGTGAGCTTCTGGCAAAGTAGGCATGTTGACTAGATTTGCAGGAATAGTTAATTTCTTGCCTGCAAAACCATCAAGAACAAGTGGGTTGGAGGATGATCTAACCAAGGGAAATAGGGGGCCTTGGTAGTCCTTAGGATGGTTAACAAGATGGTTAAAATGCATTTTCAAGGATGCACAAGGGTTGAGAAAAGAAGGCATTCAAAAAGGTGATGTTGGAAATAGTTTTCGAGACTTGGCCAAATTTTGCAGATTTAGGATTTTTGACTAGGATCTGGGTGGTGATGATTTGGATGGGTTGCAAGGTACCAAGGCATCATCAGGTGGATGATGTTGAAGAGTATATTGAGTAGAAGGGATTCATGCTTGATATTGTTCTTCATTGACTTGGAAACTTATAGAAGGGATCACTGCAGAATTGATCTGGTTAAGGGTTTTAGATGATCACCTGGTGGCTAGAGATTAGATCCAGATTGTATTCTTGCTTAGGGTTTGGTGATTTTAAAGTATCTTGATCCTAGTGGATGAGCTCCTAGGGTATGTCATATTGCTTCTAAGCAATCAAGTCAAACAACAGATCAAGGCAACTCATCTTACAAGCAAGTCCACTACTACTAGGGTTACCATCAAGCTTAGCTTGAGGTAAGGATGGGTGATTTTGAAAGGTTGGATTTTGAATAAGATGAGAGTCCTTGGTATCTCTACCAAGAGTGGAATTCAACAGCTTAAAGGGAGGGTTTTGGAAAAACCTAGAGGTGAGAGTAGTTGAAGGTTTTGTCTTGAAATCATAAGGAGGTAGTATTCTATAGGTCTCCATAGTTTGATCAACAGAAGCTACTAAAATAGTTTTGGTTACAAAAGCATCTTGGATCATGCTTTGAAATGCCAGAACATTTGAGAATATGTAAAATGAGCCAGGATAGTTTTGTTACATAGCTTTTTGACAACTGATGTTGAGGTAAGGAGTGTATTATAAGCTATACAATCAGAAGCATGAGCACAGACAATCAACAAGAAAACACCGCAACACTTAACAAGAAAAAGTTTTCGTTCCCCCTGAATTTTGCATTCTGGACAACTAATCAGGGTTGCTGAAATTGGGATGTTACACAATGCGTACAGGAATAATTTTGGTAACAACAATTATAATCCATATCCTCCCAACAATGGTAATGCTTATGGAAATTCCTACAACAATAGGAGTGCTCCCTCTGAACCTGAAGTTATGCTTAAAGACTTTATTAATAAACAAACTGCTTTCAATAAAACTATTGAGGAAAATTCTCTAATGCTGAAAGAAATATAGCATCTTTGGCAGAAGCTCAATCTTCTTTAAATAAAATGGCTGCTAAACGTGAGACTAATGATAATCCCTTTGCAGCTACTAATGCCATACAAGTAAGAATTGATTAAAATGTTAGACTATTAGCTGAATTACATGCTAAGTGGGAAAGAGAAGATGAAATTGCTAGAAACATTAGTGTTTCTACTATCACTACCACTAGTGTTGAGGCTAGTAATAGTTCTAGTACATTAGATGATAATTTTGATTTTTATCTTGATGGTTGCAATATCTCTGAAGTTATTAAGTTCCTACAAAAGCTTTCTAAAAGTCCTAATGCTAGTGCTATGAACATGGCCTTTATAAAACACATTACTGATGCTCTCATAAAGATTAAAGAAGAAAAGATGAAACATAAAGCTTCTATTCCTATAAAACAAGAAGATGGTTGGGAACCCATCATTAATATGAAAGTGAATGACTTTGATTTCAAAGCATTATGTGATATTGATAGTAGTGTTTCTATTATGCCTAGAAGGATTTATGATATGCTTGATTTGCCACCACTTGAAGATTGTTATTTGAATGTCCCACTTGATGACAATGCTAAAACGAAACTCATGGCGAGTATTAATGATGTCCTTATTATGGTTAACATTGCCTATGTCCCCGTTGATTTCTATGTTTTGCATGTTGAATGCAATGCTTCTTCATTTGAGAACACTTGATCTTTTTTCTTGCTTCTTATGCCTAACTTAAAGGCGTTAAAGAAAAGTACTTATTGGGAGATAACCCAAAAGTTTTATATGAGTCTTGGAAGTTATTACTTCAGTAATAAATGCTCCTTATCCTTTTATTTGCTTTTTGTGCCAAGAGTAAACTCTAATGAGAGAGAAGAAATGATTGGGAAAGTTGTTGTCCCGAAACAGATTTCTGTGCTTCACCGTAAACATTCGTGTACAATATTTGTATGTCCTTTTGAGGCTTGAATTTTTGTGCTTCTGCCCCAGGTTATTCTCTAACTTTCGTTAGTTCAACACGTTTTGATTTGAGCAACAGAAGGTGTTCGAAAAAATTCGTCTTTACCTGATGGTCTGTTTGGACAGATTTCTGCCATTTTCTGCATTTGCTTCTTGTTGGTTCCTTTTTGAGTTCTTTTGGGGAATTGAGCTTTCTGAGGAAAGTGCTACAGTAGCTTGTGTTTTAATGGAAGTTTAATTGGTGTTAGAACTAAATCTTAAAGACTTATTATCTTGAGTGCACTAATGTTGCTAATAAAGATTGTGTGAAGTTTTGTATGAAGGAAAATTTCAGGTATATGGAAGGAATGAGTAATAAGATGAAGGATGGACTAAAGCTCGAGCTTGGAGATGCCACGCGTGTCACCCCAATAAATATCCAAGAAGTACAAGCGTCAAATCTTGGGGATGCCCAAAGCATCCCTTCTTCATCAATAAATATCCCAGGTTTCTTCCAAACGCTTCATTTTTATTGTTTCATGCACAGTTATGTTGTTCTTGGAGCGTCTTCTTTTTCGTTTTCGTTTTGGTTTTTCGTTTTCTTGGTTTTATTAGTTTGCTAAATGAATTGATTGAACCCCCTCTTTCATACATTGGTTTTCAAATAGTTTGGTTTCGATTGGAAAAGAGTAGGAATGTTCATGCTTAAGTGGTAAAGAGAGCTTGTTTTTGCCTGAGGCCTATGCTTTGTCATGCCATGCTCAATATTGTTTTGGCTTTAGGCTTAGTATTCTTTGATGTAGCATGACTCGTTATAAACAATTGAGATTGCTTAATGTGCCTTGGATGAATCATGCGTTGTTTTAGCATATTAAAGCATAGTATTGTGGTATTCTCCTTTGATGCTTTATTTGGGTTGACTTGGCACATGCTCACACCATGTTATGACTATCCCAAGTCACCATTAGCCTTGATGATCCTTTAGTTTTCAACTTGTAGTATCACTTTATGCTTTGATCAATGATGTTTTGTCGCTCTGCATGATTATGGCCATTATTGCTCTCTTAGTTTGTCGCTCCCAGTCTTTTGCTAGCCTCCACAATCAAGTATGAGTTCCACTCATGCATCCAATTCCCTAAACCAAGTTATTCCAAAGATTCCACCATACCTACCTACTAGCATACGCTATTCCAAGTATATTCATGTTTTTGTTTACCTTCCAAATTAAACTTGTTATGAGAAAACTAGTGATTAAAGCTCTCACGAACTTGATGGCACACTTTACTTTTCTTGCCCTTAATAAACTTGAACTATTGTGTCATCTATGTTGTATATGCTTGCACTTATTTGTTAGGGATTAGCAGAACCATGTTGTCATGGGAAACGCTTTCAACATTGCACTGGTACTTTGTACCTAGTTGATATCGTGCTCTTTTGTCTATGGATGTCGTCGGTGTGAAATGAAAGGGGAGCTTGTAAGTCCATGGAGTTATGTATATGTGTTAGAGAAACGCCTAGGCCGCTGGTCTAATCCATGCTGACATGGTGGAAACCTGCAGCGTAACCATAATGAGCTGTCTATGAAGCATTCTTCTTATTAAAAAAGTGTCATATATTGAGAAAAAAGAGAAAACGAGAAAAAAAGAGATTATGAAAAGAGGAAAGAGAGAAAAAAGCACCATATTCCCATGGTAAATAAGAAGATTGCTGAGATGCTCGTTGTCTACTTGCCTTGTCATTTTGATATGGGGATTCTTCTGTATCATCGTGCAAGGGGTACCCCATTGGCGGTTCTCTATGATACACATGTACTTACGATGACAAGAACTTACTGGTGACTAAACATCAGTAGCATGAGGAGCGGCCCTCGTGTTCAAAGGACATGAGATTTCTAACTTATACTTCGTCAAGCATGTACACCATAGTTTGTTCACCTTAACCTTAATCACTTCAAGATGCTTGTGATAGGGGCAATGAGAGCTAAAAGCTATTAAGTACCATAATTTTTGGAAGCTCTTTATGAAACTTGAATCTCTACTTCCTTCTATGAAGGTCTTTCTTCCACCATTATATTGAGTCTTCACCTTCTACCTTTATACACCTACTTTGAGAGCATAGTGGCCATTCTTAGTTCTATGTGCACTGTCCCAAGACTTGTTGATTGATGCATACTTTGATATTGCTTGTTTTAAATTACTTGTATCTAGTCACTCTTATGAACTTTGAAGGTGTCCTACTTTGAAGGTGTCCTATGCATCTATATTTGCTACTTGTATCTAGTCACTCTTATGAATGCTATTATGCTATGTTTTCTTTATGTGAAACAAACAAACGTCTTGCAAAGCATTGTTATTCATGAATCTTTTGTTTGTGCCTTTTCATGTTGCAACATAGTTTCTTTGTCTTATTGCTAGAACTTTGTCTTTCATGTTATGATTGAAGTACTATGATCCAAGCTTTGAATGTTTTACAAATACTTCGATCAAGTTTATGATGGTGCATGTCACCTTAAAAATTATTCTTTCTTTTTATCACTTACCTACTCGAGGACGAGCAGGAGTTAAGCTTGGGGATGTTGATACATTGCAAATGTATCTATAATTTTTGATGTTCCATGCTTGGTTTTATCTACTTTGTTGTGTTTTTTCCACACTTTGGAGTACTTTTCATATGATTTCTTAGACTAACCTATTAACAAGAGCCACAGTGCCAGCTGCCTGTTTTCTCCTGTTTTTCTCCTGTTTTCCCAAAGTCGGTATTTCACTGAGGGACACATGGAGCCAGAATACGAGACGGAGAGGATCCAGGGGCGACCACACAACCTGTCCCCGCAGGCACCCCCTCGGCCTCTCCTTCCGCCTATATATTGCCTCTAATACGGAAACCTTAAGTACTCGATCAAAAATCCACGAAAGAGTCTCTAGCCGCCATCGTCTTTGTCCCTAGATCGGGACGGATCTGAAGCTCTTCTTGGCACCCTGCCGGAGAGGGGAATTCACCCTGGAGGCCTTCTTCATCATCATGCAAGCCTCTGGTGTGATGCGTGAGTAGTTCATCTCTAGACTATGGGTCCATGTAGTAGCTAGATGGTTGGTTCTCCTCCTTTGTGCTATCATGTTTAGATCTTGTGAGCTCTATTCATGATCAAGATCATCTATTTGTAATTCTGCATGTTGTGTTTGCGGGGATCCGATGGATATTGAGATGCTATTTCAGATTGATTATTGATTCTATCATGTATTTGTTATTTGTGATCTTGCATGCTTTCCGTTGTTAGTAGCTATCTTGGCCAAGTAGATGCTAGCAACTCCCAGAGTTAGTATTTATGCTCGATAGTGGGTTCATGCCTCTGGTTATTTGGGAAGTGACAGAAATCTCTAAGGTACTAGATGTGCTGTTGCTACTAGAGAGAAAACAACAATGAACAATCGTATTGTTTACTTTACATGCAATTCGTAATGCAATAATCTGTTGCTTGCAACTTAATACTGGAGGGCGTTCGGATGATAACCTGAAGGTGGATTATTAGTCATAGATGTAGTTGGATGGCGGTCTATGTATAATGTTGTAATGCCCAATCGAATCTCAATGGAGTCGAGATGATTAGTATATGCATGTATTGCTTTCTCGATGTTTGTCAATTGCCCCGCTGTAATTTGTTCACCAACATGTTATCTATCTTAAGGAGAGCCACCTCTAGTGAACTATGGACCCCGGTCCTTTCTTTTACAATCAATCTACAAACTATTTACTGCTTTGTGTTTACTTTCTGCAAACTATTACTTCCTTCCATTCGATACGTTTAATCCTTTGTTTTCAGCAAAACCGGTGAGATTGACAACCTCATCGTAAGTTGGGGACAAAGTTCTGTGGTTGTGTTGTGCAGGTCTCCACGTTGCTGCTGGCACCGGTAGTGCGCCCTGCCAACATTCAGCTAGCAACACCTTTGGGGAAAACTTGGTCCTACTGGATTGATAACCTTGGTTTCGTACTGAAGGAAAACTTGCTGCTGTGCTCATCATACCTTTCTCTTGGGGTTCCCCAATAAGCTCGATATATTTTGGGCCATCAACAGGCCATTAGGAATGACTAACTCTTACAGGTAGCTACTGTTTCCTTGCTCCTACTGGATTGATAACCTTGGTTTCGTACTGAGGGAAAACTTGCTGCTGTGCTCATCATACCTTTCTGTTGGGGTTCCCCAATAAGCTCGATATATTTTGGGCCATCAACAGGCCATTAGGAATGACTAACTCTTACAGGTAGCTACTGACCTTGACAAAAAAAAGTTTTCAAATTTTACTTCTTGTGAAGTGCTTAGTGCTTGTGAAAATATGGTTCAGGTTGTGGATGGTTGTCTATATCAAATTATCATACCACATGCTCATAAGTAAAGACCAAAAAGATAGATATATATCCCTTCATCCACCATCCGTCCGTCCCACCACGTCCACCACCTGTCTATCTCGTTGCCTCCTGCACCCTTAAAAATAATCTCGCGTTCTGTCGTCAGTGATGCGTCGCTCCCTTCGTCCACCATCCATCTCTCCCACCGTGTCCACCGCTTGTCTATCATGTCGCCTCCCGCACCCCACCCCCAGGCCCCCACTTTCTCCTCCCGCATCCATCCCCTCTCCTCCCACGACACCTTGATGACGGTTCCTCCCCCATCCGGCGCCTCTTATACCTCGCCGAATCCGTCCTTCACTGCCTCCCCCTCGCAGGTCCATGTCCTCCACCACGCATCTTAGGGGCATGGAGGCCCTACACCCTCCCCAGATGGCGAGCAAGGGCAGTAGCACAAAGGTACGGCTAGAGGTAACGAGGCCAAGATTTGGGCATTGATTCCTGAGATCTGGGCATGGTAGTCCAAATCAGTCGTCCCCTGCTTGATCTTCGTCATCTTTGTGCCTCTGTAATCTAGCAACAAGCAGTCAATCACCCACGAGCTCTTTTCCCCAGGTTGAAGGATTGTGGATGTTTCAGCGAGGTTGTAAGGAGTTCATCAATTAAAATGAGCTCGTGGGCACCTACCTCCTAATCTGCTAATAGGCTGCGAAGTCTGAATCTCAATCTCACCCATCAACACATGCTGATCCACCCCAGATCCCACGCAGGCGAGCAACCCATTCATTTCCATGTCTTCTTTTTCAGAAATCTTGTGTTATCTCATCTTTGATTAGTTCGGTAGCGAATTGCTTTCTATATTTGGCCCACAGTGCAGATTAAGGATGACCAGACTTGATAAATTAAAGTTGGGTATATAGGTATACATCTCAACTCATCTTTGATTACTTCGGTAGTGCATGAATTTTTCGCTTTGGCCCACAATGCTTATTTCTTGTTCTTTTTTGAAGGCTCATATGTTGTTGTCAAAGCTATCACATGTTTAGCGTTTGGACCATGCTACTATTTTATTTCTCTATAGGTAAATGCACAAAGGATTCAACACATGGCTCATATGTTATTTTGCATGCAAAAACAGAGCAATTTATATGACACTCATGTGTGTATATAGTATAATATGCTATGTTTCTCTCTCTTGGGGAATACAGTATACAGGGCCGGCTCTATATTTTTTGGGGCCCTTGGGCGAAGTCATCAAAAGGGCCCCTAATGAAATATATATATGTACGTTAACTAGATATATAGACTATATATGTGCCAATTTCACTTGCAAAACATTTAAAAGCATATAACCCCATGTTCATAGTCGAGATATTTATAAATAATTGTCAAGCACTAAAGCATTGTGATATTTAGATAGAAAAAATAAAAATGGTAGGAAAACATAACAAGTATTTCATGCTAGCGAATACCTAAAATAAACAGCCTCGAACTCCAATGAGATCATCGACAATTAAGCTTTAGTGCTTCAGTAAAAAGCTTCTTCGTGCATTTCTAGATGCAAAATCATCGAGGACACTATTAAGATTAATATTGTCCAATATATCCTTCTCAATACAACACGTAGCCAAGCCATTCAATCTGTCTTGTAACATAGTTGACCTCAAACAGTTTTTCAGTAGCTTTATTTTAGAGAAACTTCTTTCAGCTGAGGCCACAGTCACAAGTGAAGTCAAAAGGATCCGATAGGCAACTCAGACATTTGGATAGCAATCGATGGCTGTAATGAATTGAAGAATCTCATCCGTTGACATCAAATTATATGGCAAAGTTACTTGCAACACCTTTAACTCAGAGAAAAAATCATGAAGATCAACATCACACAAATTCTTATGAGTAAACATTTCTGCAAAAGTAGTGCAAGACTTTCGTAGATTACTATCATCCATGGACTTTAGATTCTTTGAGTTGAATAAGAAACCAAACACCTTTTCAAATTCCTTCAGTTTCTCAAATCGACTATTCAATGAAGCATTTGAAGTGTCAACAATGACAAGAAAGTAAGAAACTCTGAAAGATTCAATAGCTGACAGCTGCAATTCATCTTCTTCGTGATTGATTTCATCAAAATGCTTCTTCATTTTACTTTGACATTTTGTACAAAATTTTGGCTCTATATCCATAGAAGATGCAAGGTTTTTGGCACTTTCAATGCTAGTATCAAATCCTTCAACTCTGAACTTCTAAAAAAATTCAATGACCACTTCAATGTGTTTGACAGTAGCATCAATGCACACAATTTTTTCCTATAACTTCTTGCTCACCATATTGATAGAAAATAAAACCTCATGCCAAATAACTATACCAACTAAAGTCTCAAACTTCCCAAGTTCTTTGTACTAAGATTGAGCATCACTAACCATAGCTGGATCATCAGTAGAAGCCTCCTCTAGTTTCTTCAAAGCTGATCTTACTTGGGCAGTTTGGAACCTTATAGGTTGCGCACTCTTTATTCGACTCTCTCAACGAGTATCTGACAATGGTTTGAGAGTCATATTTGGAACATTATGAAGCAAAATCTTCCACCTCTCGATAGAACGTGCAAACAATACATATATACGCTGGATAATACCGAAGAATGAAATAGCTTATTCGCATGATTTCGCCATATCACAGAGTGAGATTCAAACTATGACATGCACATGGCATGTATAATGCTTTCGGGTTTACTATAAGGAAACGATTTTGAACACCTTGCTTTTTTCCCTTCATGTTGGAACCATTGTCATAACCTTGCCCCCTCACATTAGCAACATCGAAGTCAAGAGCATCCAATGTATCCAACAATACATTAAAAAGACCCAATCCTGATGTGTTATCAACCTTTATGAACCCTAGGAAAAACTCCTCCACTCTCGGGATGTCAGTTGATATATTGACACGACGCACAATTAGCGTCATTTGTTCTTCATGGCTAACATCTGGGGTACAATCCAAGATAACGGAGAAATACGTGGCATCCTTAATGATCTTTAACATAACCTTTCTCACAACATCGTCAAGGAGCGAGATCAACTCATTTTGAATGTTGTGGCCAAGATAATGATGATGAATTTCATTGTTTTGAATGCGTCTGATATGTTCTTGAATCACATGATCAAATTCGGCAATCATTTTTATCGTGCCTAGAAAATTTCCATTACTATCTTGATACAACTTCTCATTTGACCCTCGAAAGTCCAAATTATGTTTTGCAAGAAACTTCACTGCAACAACTATTCTCTGCAAAACCTATCGCCAACGCTCTTTTTCTTTTGCAACTAACCGTTGAATGTCATCATCAATTGTTTTCTTTTTGCTTAACCTCAACCTTAGTTCATTCCATGTATTCATATTTGTCAAATGCTCAACACTCTTCTCATGATCTTTGAATCTTGGACTAAGACGCTGCCATTCCCTCAATCCATCAGATGCTAGCAAGGACTTATTATTATTTGATTTGAACAACTTGTAGAAAAAACAATAAACTTTGTCCACCTCTTTGGAGTAAACCAACCACTTTCTATTAACAACCTCACGATTGGCTAACTTTATGGAGTAGTATTCATAAGAAAAATGTCTAGCTTTGTCATCCGTAGGGAACTCCAGACCCAATTCTCTCACATGCCTCTTTTCAATTAAAATATCCCTTTTGCAATTATCAAGATTATCCCATGTTCTAGGATCATAGATTGATGAAATAGAATCATCTTGTTCATCACTATTAGGAGCATCTGCATGGCAAACAAAAGATTGTAATTAGTTACTTACTTACACTTGAAAAAATTGATGCTAGTTAGTTATTTACCATTTTCCGGGGATTGTTCATCATCACTAGGAGCATCTTGTTATTCCCCCCTATTGTTCTCATTAACATTAACATTAACATCAACATCAACATCTGCATGACAAATAAAATATTATAATTAGTTACTTACTTACACTTGGAAAAATTGATGCTAGTTAGTTATTTAGCGTTTTCTCGGGATTGTTCATTGGCCTCAAGATCTGCATTTAAATTATTCTCATCATCTTCTCCAAGATCATATTCTTGCCTTTGATTATTATTGTTAACATCAACACTACTTTTTGTTGGAAACAACTTATTTAAAGCACCTCTTTGTGAGTCAATAAGCTGATTCTCTCTCTTTCTTTTTCTCTTTTTTGCAGCATCCGACAATTGCTTCCCCATCGTAACACCTATCATAAAGTGTAATCTTAAAAATTATAACCCTAATTAACTATGACTAATTGAGGGATTAATTAGAACTTAGAAGGATTAGATGAGAGATTAATTAGAAGGATCAAATGAGAGATTAAAGCGAACTTATAGAGGGCAGCTAGGCGCGTGTCCAACATACAACAATCCAAGATGGCAATATTTTTGATGGAGAGAGAGCAACATAGTAGGGAATGCGTAGCGATGAGAGTATGAGACGGGAAGATGCACACCAGACAACGACGGCGAGTGTCGCTCGCGATCGCGAGTCGCGACACCGACACGAGACGGGCAGGGGCAGACGGCTGACGGGCGAAGGGCAACAGATGACCCTGGCCTGTTCGTGACTCGCGAGAGGCAACAAACGAGACCCCGACCCCCCGCGACCTTGTAATTCACGATCGATCGATCGATCTGAATTTGAGCCGGACAGGATCGATCTCCGCCCGCAGATCGGGAATTTGCCAACGCACCATGTCGAGTCATTGAGGCCCAGGACGTATGCCTACATAGAAATTCTTCGATTCAGCGCCTAGGCCTGCATAAAAATTCTTGGGGCCCCCCGGCCTGGGCACTTGGTGGTCGCACAACCCTGCCATGGGCTAGAGCCAGGCCTAACACTATATTGTGCTATGTATACAATATACAGTATACTATATTATGTTACTCTCTATCTTATAGGTTAACTTCTCATCTATATTTGGACATAAAAAATTCTCAAATATCTTTGTCCTGACAATTTGACATATCCCTTTGGACAGGACCTTGCAACCAGCTTATTCTGAAGTTCTATTTTTAACCTTTGTTTAGTCGATCCCTTTGTGTTTTTAGTAGGTCTATATCAACCTGATTCTGTGTAGACACAGTGAAGTTAGGATAACATAGCTTCTTATATGATCATCAGAAGAAATAGTCTTTCATATATGTATCTAAAACTTACATATTCTTGCATTATTTAAGAGAATTTATTATAAATTTACATCGTCTATTAGGAAGTTCAATTTTTATTTTTGTTTATTTATTTGTGAATCGTACCATATTATGAGCACTTCACTTTTTACGAAATATTGGATGGCTAACCGTTTGTTATGAATAGAATCTGTCTCACAAAACAGCGAAAGGTGGAATTAACTTATTTTTATAAGGATCTTAAATGAATTTTGGCATGCTTTTGATAAATACTTAAAAGATAGTTATGTGGGTTAATGTCTTGCAACATGCCAACATCACACATGTACTGATGTTCATGAAATTTTATTAAGGGAAATTGTTTTCTTTTAGCATTAAGCTAGGTGTTCTAGCTGTTTGGATGCAACATGAGGTAGCTGCAAGTAGCAATGAATTTATGGTGGTACATTATTATTTAATATGATAGACATGCTTTTGGCTACATAAATAGTTATTAGACGTATCCCTTTTTTTGTCTGGTACGATAAAATAAATCGAGGCATACTATGAAGTTCTATAATGTAGATTTCAGGTACAACCATACAAGGTGTTCTTCAGATAATATGTGATCTCTTGTATTTACTATATGTAGGATACGCAGGAGCATTACAAAACTTGATAACTTAAATGATTTAGACTGCTTCATTGTAAACATATTTGGATAGCTTTTGTGAACTATGAGTCCAAATGTGTGCATTGGAAGATTAATATTTTTCGGTCTTCGAGTGACGAGAAGTGCCAAGATCTAAGCTGGATTGAAACTTTGAACTTGGTGTGATGGAAAGATTTATGTTAATCGCGTACCATGTAATCTTATTAAATTGGCCATGAAAACACTAACAAAAGTTCATTACTTTTTTGCTTGATTGTATTTTGGTCGCTTGTGGATAGAATATAACCTCAAATGCACGCATGCTTTTCCATGGTCTCCATCTTTGATATGTTCCTTTAAATCTCATGAAATGAAGTCATTTGTTTCTGTTTTATGTGAAAGATATTAGTGTTTCTTTTTGAAGAATCATTTGGGCTCCAATGGACGTTGGAGGGAGGTTGCTGGCGGGAGGTGCGCAAGCACGGGCTGCAGCGACTAGATCAAGAGCAGCATGGTGGTGGTCAGGCTGCCATCTCGGCAGACGCACACCATAGATGTGCAAGCACGGCCCTCGCCTTACTGAATTCCTGTGACGATGGTTGACACCTCCACCCCTTCCTCGCAGCCCTCCTCAGGTTTCTCTCTACGCTTCTCTAGCCTCACATCTCTCTTTCATGCACGCCCAGCCCACCCATTTTTATCGAGTGGTCATTCCCATCTCTAGATCCGATCAGATCCTCGTTTGGTACCTGCATCGGATCGATCCAGGGAATTCTTTTCCTTGATTGGTATTAGGTTAAACCGGAGTCTAAGGATTCAGAGGGAGAATCTTGTATAGTAACAATGTACTTTCTTCTCTAGCTATATACTTTATGTTCGCCCTTAAGCTAAATATAAGTAGGTGATTAAAATTTGGGATATAGCCTGTAGGTTATGTTTTGGGTGGATAACGATGATGCCACAACACATCAATTGTTGGTTGCCTGGGATCTAATTTTAAAGACTAAATGTGAGGGTGGTCTGGGTGTGATTAACTTGCAACTTAGAAAGTAGGGCTCCTTTTAACGGAGTTGCACAATTGTTCCATATGTTTATAGTGTATGCCACAAAAATGTGTCTCATGCTTTAGAATTACTCCACGAGTTCAAAATCTCACTGATATTGCATATCATGTATTTAGCCTAGCATTCGTGTCCTGACATAGGTTGTTTATTTATTTCCTCTAAAACTATAGAGTTCCAGATCTGAATACTGAATTTTACATGCCATGTGTTTATAACTATGCAAACTACTTAATAATATTTTAAAGAACCTCAAGTTTCAGAAATATGCATGGAATAGATGGAAGTTCACGGGCCATTAGGAATGACTAACTCTTACAGGTAGCTACTAACCTTGACAAACAAAGTTTGTAAATTTTACTTCTTGTGAAGTGCTTGGTGCTTGTGAAAATATGGTTCAGATTGTGGATGGTTGTCTATATCAACTTAACATACCACATGCACATAAGTAAAGACCAAAAATATAGATATATATATCCAAAGATGATTTAGAAAAGAAGGAATACGTGGTGTTGCCAAAATACAGAGATTACGTAATCCAAAGTTAGAGAAGGAACGATCATGGAGACCTATACTTAGATGCAATTGAACTAACAATGCATTTTGCTTATCAATATTCTGATGAGATTATGATTGACTAGCTAAATAAATTACATTGGATAATATTTGTTTGCTTCCATTAGATGATTCTAAAGCACTTTTTTTTACTTGAGTAACACTTATTCTAAATCTCTTCCTTTCATAAGATTGAACCTGAATCTTTTAGTTCTACTGATACATTGTACACATCGCCTGCCTTGAGGGATCAATAATTGCTTCTTATTCCTTATTTTCTACAAAAATCATTTATGACTGCCTTGAGGGATCATATTAATTGACTTTTTATGGTTTGGACTTTCACAATCCTAACGAATGCTTTTTGTGACATGCCTCGGTTCATTGAAATGTGCATTCTATGTTGGCTGGTAGAATTTTTAAGTTACATGCTTATCTACAAAGAAGTTTATGCTGGCAGTTTGAGTTATGCAAAGATTTATGATGCGGAGAAGCTATCTATAGTTGCGAGATCTTGATTCACTCTAAGGTCTATAACTTATAATTTGATCTCGCCTTACAATGCCTCATATAGATGTATAATTTCTAACCTCCTTGCCATGTGTTGTTTTAAATTATACATGTAGGGAAGACTTAATTGGATGCCTATAAATGTTTGAGACTGTTCATGTAGAATATCTGCTATATTATGTGGAGAGGTGACAAGAAAGTTTCGCAATTGAGATGTTTACGAACGTCTACTATTAGGATTGCACGTCCTGATGCTGAAGCTAGGTGGGGTGCTAGGCCCTCTGGTGGTCTTGGCGCGACCAACACCATACATGCTATGGAATGATAAAGTTACATCAATGGTCTTATATCCTAATCATGATAATTTTTTCACTTCTTTATAATATATGATACAGATATATAGGCTACCTGGTCACATGTTTATCATATGGTAGTGTTTCAAATTTGTGTTGAAGTCTCAAAATGTGATGTGAGCTAGGAAAAGTAAGCTGCCAAACCGGTTGAAGGACAATGAGGAAGGAAGATGCTATTTATTAGTTTGCCTCACCCTTGCCATGATTTTTGTATTTGATTGTGTTACCTTAATTTTTACATTGTTATAAGTGCTATTATATATTCTCAAAGTATTTTATAAAATATCTAGCATACATTGTTTTGCACTTGGACTACGTATGGGGGCAAAAGATGAGATGATCTCTAGAAGACAGGAACTAGTGGAGACAGAGGCATAAAGTAGCAAAGGTATCTGCAACCATACCAATGTATTTGTGTGTGGAAATCCTACGAGAGTGTTGCTAAAGACGCAGAGAGAAAAGGGGGATAGAGATGATGAAGACGAGCAACCTTCCTAGTCCCACTTGTCTCTTCACGAGGTTTGCCAGAGCTGGGTCGTGCCCTTCTCCAACTGGATTCCCTTGCCACTGCCGTTTGGGCGACGAATTATATAGTTGTCATTTCCTCTGTGTTGTTTAGGTGATTAGAGTCATAGGTTCTGGTGAGTTTGGCTCAGTTCTGTGTGTTGCCATTTTGAATTGTTAAGAGCATCATCTCTAGAAATGGGCATTCGAAAGATACTTTGTATGTTAGTCTGAACTAATTTTGGGAATGAAAAATGAGGTTTGGACCTTTTTTATTTGAAAGTGCTGATATGTTATGTTTGTTAAGTGTTAGTAGTTTTGAATGTGAGATTGAAAATAAACAAACTTGTGTTGTACGGTGTGAAAAGTAATTTGGAGTAACATCTTATATACATGGTTATATTACTTTATACACATGATCTTTTATATCTGTTTTGTTTACATGTGGGATAAAAAATCTTGGCCATGACAACACACGGACATTTAACTAGTATTTATAAACGGAGGGAGTAGGTTGTGCCAGGCCAGTTGACTTATGGAGACCACCGACATAGAATTCCATCGGGACATCTCTGTCGTATTGGTGATCGTACAAATGTGTAAATCAGGAAGAATGAAAGCGCAAACCGATGAAAGAAGATAGAAAACTTAGTTGTGGAAACCTTGGACGACATCGGCTGCAAGAAGCACAAGGCAATGGAACAAGACAATATAATTAGTGTTATTCTGCATAGTTCGCAGTTCACTCTGCCTAACATGAGATTATAAATCCAAGCATAATTTATAGAAATCCAGATGAAGTAGAAATCACTGTTGCAAATTCCTTTGCTGCAAAACATAGATTGATTCATGCTCGGGTATAGAAGTAGAACTGCAAGAACCGATTAAAAATACATTAGAATAGACGAAGAAGCCCGGTTGGCGAAATAGCAAGTGAGCAACCGATGATACGTATAAGCGGACCCGGTCAACCCAAGCATCCAGAGTTAGGGCTAGAGAGCTTCCGGACCATGGTAGCCTTGTGAGCCGCTCCACCACCACTCCCCGCCTCCGCACCTCCACGGTTGAGGTAACATGCAGTCGGACTAGAATTTGGAGTGGCGGCCGTGACACCGGCAACGACGACTTGGACTCCTCCCCTCTACCTTCCATTGTTATTGACAATAACCTAGATCGTGTGACGTCTACCGGCCATGGAAGTTGTCCTAGCTGAGATCATGACCATGATGGAGAAGCTGAAGACATGTCGCGTCTGATCCAGTTTGGCTCTCGACCGTGTGGTTCATCGTGAACATGCAACATGTCAAGAAGGGCCTCTAAGATCCCAGCCCCATTGACACAGTGTGCGTCCGTGCCTGACTCACGATCTACAACAGGGGCTGCCGAGATGAAAGGACGGCGGCGGCTTGATACATATCAAGGCGTGTTTTGTCTCCTAACCGGTAACCCCCATGCGCTCATCGTTCGATGAGCTGGACCTGATTGAACGAATAAAGGACGCCCAATTTGTACTTGTACACAGACCAATGGATGTAACGCAGGGCAAGGCAGAGCAAGAAACGTACAAAGAAAGGGTGCAGGGAAAGGCGGAGGGGGAAACATACAAAGAAAGGACGCGCGAAGCGAGAAGGCGCCCAAGATGACGGACAATTGCAGCACCAAACATTATTATTTTTCTAGTAGGTGAAAAGTAACTACATAATTGATTATTATTCAATGCATGCCTTAGACATTTAACCGTAGGGAACTCATATCTTAAAATAAGTATTGACATATGTCATCTCCATAAAATTTCCTATGTTGCACTACTCAAATGCATGAAATACAGAAGATCAACACAAATTAAATGATCATTTGTCCACTGCCCAGAGCATATGATTAGTTTTATGCATAGCTAGACTTAGTTTTTGTAGGCCTTGATCCATGATAAATAGCTTGCTTATATTATGGTAATATATATTCGAGAGTTTCATGAGAGGAAAAGGCACAAATCATTAGGTCTATGTAGCACTTGTGGAGTCTGACTATTTACAGGTAAAGCTGAATGAACAATTATCAAATAGAAAAATGAGGTCAGTTGGAAACTGAAATAATGTGAGGGAGAATCTTTGGTTTTTACCACGAACAACAACTATGGATCTGATGATTCGCATTAACAAAATTTGTCACAAATATCATTTATAATTCATCTATTAAATAACTGAAGGAAAATGTGTACCACATACATATAAATATATGTAAACCAATGGCAATGGTATAGAGAAGCACAACAGAATTTCTTACGAAACCAAGAAACAAAAGAGTGGGTGACATCACCTTAGTTTGCTTCTCCATCTCTGCAAGCAGACCCACACAACAACACCTCCAGTAGTTGGTGACCACGATGCTCTACCTCAAGTTCGACTTAGGGATGAAAGATATAGACCAAATATCAAGGATGTAAACCATGTCATGAAAAAATCTTCTTCAATGCATAAAAATGTACCAGAAGATCTATAATACTGGGTTGTGCATATTACAGTCATGCTGCTTCTCCTTACTGGTCTTGAATCAGATGTATGTGCATATCTAAATAAGAATCGAAGTGTAAAGAAATTAAGTGGCTAACCATTATGTGTGCAAACAAATAAAAATCGTTCACATCCATATATATGGAATACATACTTTAACTGATCTAAAGTCTAGCATGTGTAGCTACAACAAAAGGATATCACATGTACTAACAAATAATCTGAAATAACAACGTGTAATAGCACAAATGGTCCATTAATTTGCACATCTATCAATTCACTAATCACATTTGAAAACAAAAAATAAAACCTTAGCAAACTCCAGCATGCAATAGGAAACATAAAAACGAAACTCAAGTCAGATAAGTTGTTGACTATTTAGGGTATCAATGAAAAATTAAAGGAAAGACAACAAAACTGAGAAAGGAGAAAAATGAGGAAGAAAAAGTAAGAGGTCAATTGCCCATAATTCAATTTTACAGTAATATATGTAAGATGCAAACCTTCTTGACCTCATGAATGCATTTTTGAGTGGACCATGGGTGAGATTAAATTCAAAGGAACACATCCCACTAAACATAGCTAGGATTTTTTACTTCCAACATACCAAGAAAAGCAAGTTGAACAAATAACCATACAATATTTCAAAATATCTTTATACACTTTCCTTGAGGCACAAGACCACATCAACCTCCACACTCAGATTCTCCTCTTCAGTCCAAGCACTCTGCAAGCAAAAGAATAAAATTAAGGTGACATAACTAAATCCGAATCTCTATAGCACATGAGTCAGCGAATGCCGATGTCTTTTGCAACTCGAACTCCATGCAATAGGGCTTCATATTCGGCAATATTATTCGTCGCCGGGAAGTGAATCTGCAACACATAGAATCTTTTGTCTCCTTGGGGTTACTTGAGTACCACGCCATCCCCCTAGGACTTTCGACCCACCAAAGTGCATGGTCCAATTTTCCTAGTCTAGGAGGTTTGTGTTTTCTACCGTCTCTATCCAATCAGCGACAAAAACAGCAAGTATCTAGGATTTGATTGTTGTACGAGGTTTATACTCAATGTTAAAAGCTGCTAGCTCAATTCCCCACTTAGCAACACATCTTGTGGTAATGTTGTTGTTGATTATGTTTCTCATGGGAGCTGTCCTCACCACGGTAATCTTGTGCTCTTGAAAATAATGTTATAGCTTTCTGGATGCAAGGAACACATCATAGGCTAACTTTTGGCAATGAGGATACCGTTGTTTGGATTTAGTCAGGACCTCGCTGAGTTAGTAAATCGAACGCTGCACCAGGTGTTCCTATTTTTCCTCTGGCCATTCCACCACCATGATGACGCTGACGACTCTGTTTGCCACAACCATGTAGAGCAACATTGGTTCATGTGGTTCCTATGCCACAATGATAGGTGCGGACGAAAGTATGGCTGTCATGTCCAGATGTGCAGCTTTAGCTTCGTCGGTACAGACGAATTTCTTCGTCTTTTTCAAGAGCTTGTATAATGGTGTGGCTCTTTCACTGAGCCGGCTTATGAAACGACTAACCGCAACAATGTAGCCATCCATTGTACATCCTTCAGGCGAGTCGGTCTAGTAATGTTGAGTATAGCCTTTATTTTGTCTCGGTTCACCTCGATGCATCTTTGAGACACGATGAAACCTAACAATTTTCTGGCTGGTATTCCAAAGAAACACTTCTCTGGATTAAGCATTATATTGTATTTTCGTACATTTGTGAATGTTTCCTCCAAGTTGAAAATAAGTATTTCCTTCTTTTTGGACATCGTAGCTATAGCATCCACATATGCATGTAAATTGCATCTGATTTGATCGTGGAGGCAACACTGCATAGGACGCTGGTACGTAGCTCTTGCATTTTTGAGCCTAAAAGGCATCATTACGTAGAAGAAGGTTCCGAAGGGGGTGATAAACAAAGTCTTTAATTTATATAACTCCTTCATGTGTACTTGGTAATAACCGGAATATGTGTCGAGAAAACACAGGAGTTCCGAGCCTATTGTCGAGTCGATAACTAGATCGATTCTAGGCAGAGTGAACGGATCTTTGGGACAAGCCTTGTTTAAGGAAGTATAATCAACACACATCCTTAAATCAGTGGTGTACCTTTTGTGGACCATTACATGATTAGCCGACCACTCAGTGAGGATGACCTCTGATGAGTCCAACATTGAAGCATATTTACCTTTTGTTTTTGCATAAATAGAATAGGTATTTTGGTATTTCACTCCGTTTGCACGCACCCTTTTGCCCTTGTTTCAACAAGATCCCAAACTACTAAGTCTATTATGAACATATCAATTGGAACTGTCATATTATGTTATAATATGATATTAAGTGTACAAGTCATTTATTGATTTACCTTCGCACCTGGGAGATTACCAAGCGAGAGTAAACCATCTGCCATGATAACAATCAGTGGTATGGGCGGAGCTCAGCCGCCGGTGTAAGCGGTGTGGATGGGACTGGACGGGTGCAGGAACCAAGGTCTGACCGGGATTTGACCAGTCACGCGTAAATTGGGGTATTTTAGCTGCGCCTCCTCGATTTCCACGCAGAGTGGAGATCGTGCGATGATGGTTCATTTCATGTGCCGCCACAAGTCTGTGTTGATGCTTGCCACACGTCAAAGGTGAGATTTGGGCCGCCAGATTGCATCTCTTCTCTTGTAAAGTAGCAGTTTGCGGCTGTAATTTTATTACTTTGCCTCATCTTCCTTCTTGAATCCCTGCCTTCAACTCTATGCCCACACCATTGTTCTTGGCCCACCTCCTTGCGCTAGACGTATTCAGATAATTTCCAAGTTTGCTCTTGCAATCTCACCGTAGGAGAATTATGGGGAAAAGTTAGAAGGTCGCCGATACTGGATCGAGCACCAGTGCCGCCACCCCCAAGAAGAAGGGTATCGGAACTCACGTCACCAATAGCTCATGGGGGCCCTCCATGCTGAGGGCTTCCGAACTACAGCCTCTTTGCCAATCCGGCCTTATCTCGGCGAATGAGGCTGATTGCAAGGTTCTAGGACTAGAGGTAATCCCTGATCCTCCTGCTGGGTTCTGGGTGATGTTCCTCGCTTTCCTTTTTCGTGGACTTTCTCTTCCCCTCCATGATTTTGTTCGTGGCTTTATTTGTTTCTATGGGATTCAGCTTCACCAGCTGACTCCCAACTCCATCTCCACATCGTCTTATTCGTTACCCTGTGTGGGTGTTGGCTCGGCATCGAGCCACACTTAGGTCTTTTCAAAAAAGTTTTTAGTTTGAAGAGGCAATATGGTTCAAAGTTTGTAGTGTATGACATTGGTGGGTGTGGTATATATGTAAGCCCCAACGTCTAGTACTTTCGCTGAAACTTTGTCGATTATGCCCAAGGATGGAGGGACAAATGGTTCTACATCCAAGATCAGAAGGTAGGAGAGAAAAAGTTCAGAATAGCTCCATTTGACTCGAAGGCGAAGCTGAAGAAGAAAAAATCCTGGAAGAAAGTAGTCATGTCAGGTGAAGCAGACAAAGTTGAGACCATGTACTAGTGGGTGCAAGATCTTCATATCATCCGTGTAAAGGCGGTCTTTGGTCTAGACCTCATCCGAACCTTCCTACGGCGTCATGTGCAGCCACTACAGATCAGAGGCTATCCGATGTTCCTATGGCCTGGCCGGTCAGATCCAACATGTGTTTCTTCTCAAGGCATATCGTCTATGGAGCTCAAGAGGAAGATTATGTCGTTGACCAGACCTACCGCGGATGAGCCTCTCCCAGCGGAATCGACGACCGATCCATTCCGTGCTACCAATCCTGTGCTAGCGATAATGTTCTGTCGTATGATTCCTTGCCCTTAGTATAATTTTAATAGAGACCTGATGGTATTATCATCTTTTTTTGCAGGAGTGGAAAGTTGGAGGTTCAATGCCTCCCCAACCTGAGGCCTTTCTCCCTCCTGAGGCTAGAGAGCTGGATGAGTTGGACTTGATTGTTTCCTCTACGAAGTTACATGGAGCCCCCGAGTCCAGTGAGGACGGGTCTCACAAGCGGGGGAAGAGCGAAGATTGAGATGCCTTCACACCGGAGACACCGAAGGATCCTCCTCCTTGAGCAGGCCAGGTGCCTCTGATCCATTTCCTACGGTAGTCCTTCATACCATGCCTCCCGAACCTCAGTTGAAGAAGCAGAAACGGGAGGATTTTTTTGAGCTTTACGAATTCGACGGGCGAGCCTCTGCAATCTTGCAATTTTTTGAGTACATTGATCGTTGCTTTTCTTAGATAGATGTTCTTTGTTCTGTTGAAGTGACACATGTTCATCACCATTCGAAAGCGGCAAGGACGTGGAGGATGACAGTGTCGTGGACTCCAAGGGCAAAGGCGTGGGGATGGTCGAGCTCTCCCCAAAGACGGTGGCCACCTCAGGCGATAGCTCCTCGATCTCCTCCAAATTGGGGCGGTGCAGGGTTCTCGCCCGGATGACTAGAAAGGAACCTTCAGAGTCTTTGGGTGATCATGTAAGTATGTTTTATTCATTCGAGGGAGCCCTCGAGTCCCTTTCTTGGTCTGATCTAAAGTGCTACTCCAGCCCTTTTGCGGGACATGGTTCGCCTGGGTCAACAACACGTGTGGCTGGATGCTGACTTCCGGCAACTCCAAGGTAAACTCCTTTATCCTGTTGCATGATTCATCCTAATAAGGGTTCAATTTCTGACTGATGCATTTTCTTGTGCCAGAGGATAATAATCAAGTTATTCATCGGCTAGAGTCTCTCAAAAATAAACTCAGCACAGTCGAGACCAAGATGAAGGATGTAGTCGAAGCCCTCGAGCACTACAATACAGAGTCAAAACAGAGCAAGGAAGACTTGGCGGCCACCACAGTGGAGAGATAGAAGTGTTTGGCGGACCAGCTCATGACAACTTCCCAAGTTCTCTCCGGTAAGTTTTCTTTTGTGAGTTGCTCTTCTTGCTCGTCTTCCTTTGGCTCCTTTCCTCTTGAGCTTTGATTGCTCTGTCTTTTTAGATGCTGCCAGTCTTGATTTTGACCATCAAGTGTTGATACGAGACGACCTCTTGACTGGCAACGTAGCTACAGTCGAGGACCACAGTGTCTTTGCCAAGGATGCGCTTTAGAAGGCTAAAGTCGTGCTTGGTCGTGTCTGTAAGGAAATGTTTCCGAAAGCTGAGGCCAGGGTCTTGCTGAGGCCTTCACCGGGGGCGTGCCTATGGATTACAAGCAGACGCATAAAGCACGGGGGCTTCCCTTGGATTGGCGTTGGCACATGATACGTTGTAAACGTATCTATAATTTTTGATGTTCCATGCTTATTTAGTATCTACTTTCTTATGTTTTGTTCATAGTTTGAGGTATTTTTATACATTTTCTGGAACTAACCTATTAACAAGATGCCACAGTGCAGTTGCCTGTTTTCTGCTGTTTTTGGTTTCAGAAAAGCTAGTAAGGAAATATTCTTGGAATTGGACCGGACAAAAGCCAAAGTCAATATTTTACACGAAGCAACACGGAGTCCGGAGGGCATCCGAAGGGGGGGCACGAGGCGGCCACACCCTAGGGTGGCGCGGCCAGCCCTAGGCACGCCCCCACCTGGTGTTGGCCCCTCGAGCCTCCACCAACCTTGCCCTTCCGCCTATAAAAGCCTCCCGGGACGAAAACCCTAAGCACCCGATCAAAATTCCACGAAAGTCTGTAGCTGCCGTCATCTCCATTCTTAGATCGGGCGAGATCTGAAGCTCTTCCCGGCACCCTGCCGGAGGGGAGAGATCACCCTGGAGGCCTTCCTCATCACCATGACTACCTCCGGTGTGATGCATGAGTAGTTCATACCTGGACTATGGGTCCATGTAGTAGCTAGATGGTTGGTTCTCCTCCTTTGTGCTATCATGTTTAGATCTTGTCATCTTCGTTCATGATCAAGATCATCTATTTGTAATCTTATATGTTGTGTTTGCGGGGATCCGATGGATATTGAGATGCTATTTCAGATTGATTATTGATTCTATCATGTCTTTGTTATTTGTGATCTTGCATGCTTTCTGTTGTTAGTAGTTATCTTAGCCAAGTAGATGCTAGCAACTCCAAGAGGGAGTATTTATGCTCGATAGTGGGTTCATGCCTCTAGTAATCTGGGGAAGTGACATGAATCTCTAAGTTACTAGATGTCTTGTTGCTATTAGGGAGAAAATAGCAATCCTTTGTCCATGAGACAATCGTATTGTTTACTTTACACACTTTCCTTAATGCAATTATCTGTTGCTTGCAACTTAATACTGGAGGGGGTTTGAATGATAACCTGAAGGTGGATTATTAGTCATAGATGCAGTTGGATTACGGTCTATGTATAATGTGGTAATGCCCAATCGAATCTCATAGGAGTCAAGATGATTAGTTTATGCAGGTATGCTTTCTCGAGCCTGTCAATTTCCCCACTGTAATTTGTTCACCCAACATGTTATCTATCTTAAGGAGAATCACCTCTAGTGAACTATGGACCCCAGTCCATTCTTTTCTATTGATTAACCATCTACTATTTACTGTTTACTTTCTGCAAGAAATTACTATCTTCCACACAATACGTTCAATCTTTTGTTTCCAGCAAAACCGGTGAGATTGACAACCTCACTGTAAGTTGGGGCAAAGTTCTATGGTTGTGTTGTGCAGGATTCCAAGTTGGAAACAACACCTTGGGGTTGTTTCCTTGCTCATACTAGTTTGATAACTTTGGTTTCATAACTGAGGGAAAACTTGCTGCTGTGCTCATCATACCTTCCTCTTGGGGTTCCCAATGAGCTCGATATATTTTGAGCCATCAAGCCTTTTTTCTGGCACCGTTGCTGGGAAGTCAAGGACAACTTCACAAGGGGAGTCCCTCATAACCAATCTCTTTACTTTATTTTTTTGTTTTTCTTAGTTTATTTCTTCTTTGTTTTCTTGTTTCTTTTATCAAAAACACACAAAAAATAGTTGTACTGGTTTGCTTCTTTCTACCAAAAACACACAAAAAATTAGTTCCTATCACAAGTTGCTATTATGTCTAGCATTGCTCCAATCACTATGTCGCCCGAGGAAATGATTTTTACTTTCAAACAAGGAATTGAAGAGAGTTTCAAAGAAGCTTGGTCTAGAATCTGTGATTTACATGAAAAAAGTGAACATAAAATGACTCTAAGTTTGTTTCTTAGCAGTTTCTACTTTGGACTTTCTCTTTGCTATAGATACCCTTTGGATGATGTAGTAGGATGATATTTCCTCCAGTACAATGAGGGTGAAGCTTTTAATTCCATAAAAAAGTTAGTTGCAGCATACGACTCGCCTAGAAAATCTAATTCCTCCATTACAAACATTATTGCTAGATTGAACACTCTTGAGACCAACACAGCTAGTTTAAAAGAATCCTATAACATGCTTAGAGAGCATCATGAATATGTTCCAATAAATTCTGAATCTTCAAAATGGCTTCCTACAATAAAAGTTGGTATAAATAATGAAACTTTTTATGCTCGTTGTGATATCATGTCTGAATTCTATCTTATGCCTAAAGATGTCTATGAATCTTTAAATATCTGGGGACTTTCTAAAGGAGGAGAAGAAATATCTCTTACTAATAATGCCACAATAGTACCCGTTGGAATAGCTGAAGGAGTGTTTACAAAGATCCTAGGGAAAGTGGTGTCTACTGATTATCTTGTTATTGAATGTGTAGGAAAAGGACAAATTACACTTGGAAGATCCCTACTAAAACTCTGTGGAGCAATAATAGATGTGGAAAAGGGCGTCATGCATTTTGCTTCTGTACCAAACAATCATACGTTCCCTAAAGATAAGAATAAAGGTAAGAAAGGTAGGGCAAGAAATTTGGTCTTAATGCTTCTTCAGTTTAGAATACTTGAATCTTGCTTCTTATGCCTAGCTCAAAGGCGTTAAAGATAAGCACTTATTGGGAGATAACCCAAATTTTTAGTCAATAAATTTTTCTTTTATTGAGTGTTGGAAGTTATTGCCTCAGTAATAACCTCTCCTTATCATTTTTGTGTGGTTTTGTGCCAAGAATAACCTCTAATGAGAGAGAAATAATGCCTGGAAAAGTTGCTGTCCCGAAACAGATTTTTGTGCTTTGCTGTAAAAATTTGTAAAAAATCTCTGTATGTTGTTTTGAGCTGTAATTATTTGTGCTTCTGCCCCAGGTTGTTATCTAACTTTCGTTAGTTTAACACTTATCAATTTGAGCAACATAAGGTCTTCTAAAAAATCGGTGTTTACCTGCTGGTCTGTTTTGACAGATTTCTGCCATTATTTGCATTTGCCTCTTAATCTCTTTCTCTTTGAGTTCTCTTTGATCACTTGAACTTTTAAAAGGAATTGCTACAGTACCTTGTGCTTTAATGGAAGTTTTACTTGTGTTCAAACTGAACCTAAAGACTTATTATCTTAAGTACACTAAAGTTGCTAATGAAGATTGTGTGAAGTTTTGTATGAAAGAAATTTTAAAGTGCAGGGAAGAACAATGTGATAAGATGAAGTATGGAAAAAATCTCAAGCTTGGGGATTCCACCCGTGTCACCCCAACAAATATTCAATAAGTACAAGTGTCAGAGCTTGGGGATGCCCAAGGCATCCCCTTCTTCATCAATAAAAATCTCAGGTTTCTTCCAAACACTTCATTTTTATTGTTTCATGCACAATTGTGTTGTTCTTGGAGCGTCTTCGTTTTTTTTTTAGTTTTCTTTTGCTTATTTTGCTTAAATAAATTGGTTGGACCCCCGCATTCATACATAGTTTCAAATAAGTTGAGTTGGATTGGAAAAGAGTAGGAAGTTTCATGCTTATAAGTGGTAGAAAAAGGAGTCTTGTTTTGACTGTGGCCTAGACTTTATCATGCCATGTTTGATATTGCTTTGACTTTATGCTTAGTGATTATTGTTGTAGCATGACTTGTTACAAACAATTGAGATTGCTTAATGTGCCTTGAAAGAATCATGCGTTGTTTTAGCATATAAAAGCATAATATTGTGGTATTCTCCTTTAATGCTTTATTTGGGTTGACTTGGCGCATCCTCACACCATGTTAAGACTATACCAAGTCACCATAGCCTCTATGATCATTTAGTTTTCGACTTGTAATATCACTTTATGCTTTAATTAATAATGTTTTGTTGCTTTGCATGATTATGGCCATTATTTCTCTCTTAGTTGGTCGCTCCCAGTCTTTTGCTAGCCTCCATATGTACCAAGTATGAGTTCCACTCATGCATCCTACTCCAAATTAAACCAAGTTATTCCAAAGAGTCCACCATACCTACCTATTAGCATTATTGCTATTCCAAGTATATTCATGTTTTTATCTACCGTCCGAATTAAACTTGTTATGTGAAAATTAGTGATTAAAGCTCTCACGAACTTGATGGCACACTTTACTTTCTTGCACTTAATAAACTTGAACCATTGTGCCCATCTATGTTGCGTATATGCTTGCGTTTTGTAAGTTGTGAATTAGCAGAACCATGTTACCATGGGGAACACTTTCAACATTGCACTTTATTTAGCCCAGTGGTGTGAAATAAAAGGGGAGCTTGGAAAGCTCATGTAGTTTGTATATGTGTCAGAGAAACGCCTGGGCGGCTAGCCTAAGCCATGCCTAATCATGGAGTTTCTATGAAGGGCCTTTCTTTTACTTTTATGTTGAGTCTCCATCTTCTATATTTATGCACCAATGGAGAGAGCATAGTGGTCATTCTTAGTTTAATGTGCATTGTCCCAAAACTTGCTGTTTGATTCATAACTTTGATATTGCTTGTTCTTAAACTATTTGTATCTAGTCACCCTTATGAACTTTGAAGGTGTCCTATGCATTTATGTTTTGCTACTTCATGAGGGACAAGCTAAATACCATTCTCGTTATGTTTTCTATATGTGAAACAAACAAACGACTTTCAAAGCATTGTTATTCATGAA
Organism: Avena eriantha; assembly: GCA_910589775.1. NCBI lineage: Eukaryota > Viridiplantae > Streptophyta > Magnoliopsida > Poales > Poaceae > Avena > Avena eriantha. The sequence goes on along the minus strand of OU342741.1, from coordinate 267,645,524 downwards.
TCTTTTGTTTGTACCTTTTCATGTTACAACGTAGATGCTATGTCTTATTGTTAGAACTATATCTTTCATGTCTATGTTAGAGTACTATGATCCCAGCTATCAATGTTTTACAAATACCTTGATCAAGATTGTGATGGTGCATGTCACCTCAAAAATTATTCTTTTTTATCACTTACCTACTCGAGGACGAGCAGGTGTTAAGCTTTGGGATGTTGATATGTCGTAAACGTATCTATAATTTTTGATGTTACATGCTTGTTTAGTATCTACTTTCTTATGTTTTGTTCATACTTTGAGGTATTTTTATACATTTTTTGGAACTAACCTATTGACAAGATGCCAAAGTGCCAGTTGCCTATTTTCTGCTGATTTTGGTTTCAGAAAAGGTAGTAAGGAAATATTCTCGGAATTGGACCGAATAAAAGCCAAAGTCAATATTTTACCCAAAGCAAAATGGAGTCCGGAGGGCAGCCGAAGGGGGGCCACGAGGCGGCCACACCCTAGGGTGGCATGGCCATCCCTAGGCATGTCGCCACCTGGTGTGGGCCCGTTGAGCCTCCACCGACCTTGCCCTTCCGCCTATACAAGCCTCCCGGGACAAAAACCCTAAGCACCCGTTCAAAATTCCACAAAAGAGTCTGTAGCCGCCGTCATCTCCATCCCTAGATCAGGAGGAATCTGAAGCTCTTCCTAGCACCCTCCTGGAGGGGAGAGATCACCCTGGAGGCCTTCTTCATCACCATGACTGCCTCCGATATGATGCGTTAGTAGTTCATCCCTAGACTACGGGTCCATGTAGTAGCTATATGGTTGGTTCTCCTCCTTTGTGCTATCATGTTTAGATCTTGTCAGCACCATTCATGATCAAGATCATCTATTTGTAATCTTACATGTTGTGTTTGCAGGGATTCGATGGATATTGAGATGCTATTTTAGATTGATTATGGATTCTATCATGTCTATGTTATTTGTGATCTTGCATGGTTTCCGTTGTTAGTAGCTATATTGGACAAGTAGATGCTAGCAACTCCAAGAGGGAGTGTTTATGCTCGATAGTGGGTTCATGCCTCTAGTAATCTAGGGAAGTGACAGGAATCTCTAAGGTACTAGATGTGTTGTTGCTACTAGGGAGAAAACAGCAATCCTTTGTCCATGGGACAATCGTATTGTTTACTTTACACACTTTCCATAATGCAATTATCTGTTGCTTGCAACTTAATACTGGAGGGGGTTAGGATGATAACCTGAAGGTGGATTATTAGTCATAGATGCAGTTGGATTACAGTCTATGTATAATGTTGTAATGCCCAATCGAATCTCATAGGAGTCAAGATGATTAGTATATGCATGGTATGCCTTCTCGAGTCTGTCAATTTCCCTGTTGTAATTTGTTCACCCAAGATGTTATCTATCTTAAGGAGAATCACCTCTAGTGAACTGTGGAACCCGGTCCATTCTTTTACCATTGATAAACCATCTACTATCTACTGTTTACTTTCTGCAAGAAATTACTATCTTCCACACAATACGTTTAATCCTTTGTTTTCAGCAAAACCGGTGAGACTTACAACCTCACTATAAGTTGGGGCAAAGTTATGTGGTTGTGTTGTGCAGGATTCCAAGTTGGAAACAACACCTTGGGGTTGTTTCCTTGCTCCTGCTGATTCGATAACCTTGGTTTCATAACTGAGGGAAAACTTGTTGTTGTGCTCATCATACCTTCCTCTTGGGGTTCCCAACGAGCTTGATATATTTCGAGCCATTAGCACATGCTTGCGGTGCTGGGCTGGACATCAGCAAGATTACCTCCAAGATGCCAGTGACAGCAGAAGGCGAAGAGGTAGCCTTTGCTTCCTTTGACCAGCGTTCTAAGAAGTATGGCCCGTGACTCATCGAGACGCTTGCGAAGTACTCTACGGAGTAGAAACGGTTGGCCATGGCAAAAGCCATAGTGTTGGAGGTTGTCATAGGTTTTGCGAAGCCTTCAGATGCTTCTACTTAGGCTATGTCGTGCCATTTGTAGTTCTTTTGTTGTATAGTGGTGCTAGGACTTTGTAGTTTTTTCGAATGCTTTTGTGATCTTGAACCACCTATCGTGGGAATGACCACAGCAGTCGCTACCAGGGGTAGCAATTGGAAGGATTTGGGTCAAGAGCGGGCAACCATCTGTGGAGCGATATGAGGGCAAAGACACATGGATTTACCCAGGTTCGCCCCCCATACGCTAAAGACCTACTCCGACTAGATTGTATTATCGAGTGAGTTACAATAGTGGCAAGCTCGACAGCTAGGCGGCGAGTCAATGGGGTGTATGATGAAACGTGAGTATAGAGAGTACCCTAGGGAGGCTTATGTAGGGGGTGCCTCACTAGGGTTTACGGATATACAAACAAATCAGTTAAGGACTTGGAGGATTTGACCTAATCTGACTGGGCCTAGCTACGCTTCTGGGCCTCCAGCTTCTAGTCACCAAGCTTCCTTTCCAGTCGTATTCCAGTCGCCGTCCTGTAGGCCCACTTGCAGAGGTCCTGGTCCAGTTGAAACGTCCTGCTGGGCATAACCTGTTCGGCATATCCCCATCAGTAGTCCCCGAGGCCAGCATTGGTTCGGTGCAGGTGTTCATTTGGAAGTCAGAGTAAGCGAGTCCAATCAGACGCCCAGTCGAATTGGCGATGGACTCCCTCAATGAAGGAAGGAGTATCCAGCGTGATTTCGGTCGTAGCATCAACGAATGGAAATGCGCCCAAGTCGCCACGCTCGGCCGACTAGAAGGGTGAGTAAGTGGCGAGTCGAGTGAGCGAAGTTGGACCGTCGCCTTGGTCAAACTAGCCATTGGGTAATCCAATGGTAACTTCAGCGAAATTATCGCGGGGTAACGGCTACCGTGAAATTGGTGGGTAGCGCCCCTTTATAAAGGGAGTGACAGGGGGAGTCGTGCACCTTCTTTGCATTTCTCCTCCTCCGTGCACCCTCAATCTTCCCACCTTCTCCTGATCCAAAATCTCTGGACTGAGCGATCTTGTTTTCTGCTGATGGCACCTCCAAAGGATCTGTGGGGCAAATCCAAGTGCACCACATCCGCCTTGAAATTTTTTCAGGACGCGGGCATCCTCTGCAAATGGAACTAGCGAATTCCCATGCCCGGCGAGATGGAGCTAAAACCCTACCCCGGGGAGTTCATCTGCTTCCTGAGCCATTTGGAGAGGGGACTGGGTTCCCCACTTCGATTTTCTTCTGGCGGTTATACCCATACTACTCGATCAAACCATCGGATCTAGGGCCGCACAGCCTGGAACAACTCGCAATCTTTGTCACCTTCTATGAGAGTTACCTTGGATGCCGCCCTTATTTTCCTTTCTGGATGGAGCTATTCCACGGCCGCATCGGTCGTGAGGGATCTGGCAGCCCCATCATGGCGGCGGGCAGCGTTACATTCCAGCTGAAGCCCAAGGCCACGTTCGTGAAGCTTCTGTTGCCGAAGAAAGCAGCCAGCGAATGGAAGAAAAGCTATATCTATGTGAAGGAGTCCACTCCCAACGGCGAGGTGGTGCTCCAAATGTACACCGCCGAGAGGAGCGAGCCACACCAGTTGTCGGCGACCACACTTCCTGAAGATCAAAGGATGGTCGTTGATGAAATGGTGACACGGATCAAGGAGGTGAAGAAGGAGGGTCTCAAGACCATCAACTTGTATAACTGCTGGCTCAGGCGACGGCTGGTTCCGCTGGCCACCCGAGCCCATTGTATGTACCAGTATACTGGTAAATATGATGCCACAAAAGCGAGCAAGGAGGTATGGGAGGCTGACGACTACATCGCCGCATTGAGAAAGATCATGGAGGTGGAGTACAATGACCTGAAGGCCGGGCTTGCTCCATACACCATCACTTGGAAGCGTTAGGCCCCCACAATAAGTCTCCTTTATTTCTCAATTTTGATTCCACAGTCGCAGCTTAGTATTCGCGGTTTTGCAGTCATGGTCTTTGTGCTTACTTTGATCAAATCATCACTTCTTTGCCTCTACTAGATGTTTCAAGTCTTGGAGAACTGGCTTCCTCTGCTTGATGAAGAGGTTCCCCCCGAGCTTGAGGAGGACGCGGTGGAGGAGTCCTCTGAGAGTGAGGTGAGATCGTGGAGGCACGCGCCCCTTGTCCGCTGCTCACAAGACCCTCGGGCAAAAACAACACAATCTATAGGCGAGTCATAGACTTGAAGAACGCGATAGCGATGTCGACATCATAGAAGAGCAAAGTTCACGGTGCATGGCCACTCCGTCCAAGCCAGCCTTGAAGTCGAAGTCGCCGCCGAAGACAAAACAGCCGATGAAGGCCAAGCCGGCAGCAAGGCCGAAGTCGCTAGCAAAGTCGCTGACCAAATCCATGGCGATGTTTGACTCTGATGAGGAGTCAGACAACGCAAAAGACCGTGACACGGCCAAAACTCCGGAGGATCCTAACTCAAGAATGGATATGGAGGCCACATACGTGGTCGTGGAGGTCCCACTCGCTATCATCGTGCCAGAGGCGTCGGTGCTCCTAGACGCGGATATTGAGGCGACCAAGGGTTCGGCGACTCAGCCACCGAAGGCGATGGCCACAACGACATTGTCGGAGATTTTTGCGATCACGGCGCCGAGGCCAGCGAGCGTGTTGGAGAGGGGGCTCACACGCAAGCTGGGCCTGGAACTGGAGAAGCCTGCGCACATCAATATCGGACTGCACGCTCTCCCAGTCATCAAGTAAGTCTCTACTGCTCTGTTTTCCATGACTTTCGGGGTTTTAGCGGATCTCTGATCGTGGCGATCTTGTAGGACTGGTGCCAAGAAGATCACCCGTCCCTCGGTGAGCAAGGTCCTGCTAGTCGGCACTGAAGGGGAGGTCGATCCCTCTAGGAAGAGGAAGGCAGTCGCTGTCGAGGTGTCGGGTGAAGGCGCGAAGAGGTGGAAGGGGAGTGACCCTGTCGCCACAGCGGAGGAAGGTGCGGAGAAGGATGCCTCCACCATTCATGTTGAAGGAGGGGTGGCCGCCGTCTCAGAGCCAAGTAAAATGGTCCCGCTAGTGGAAATGCCGGCCTCGACGACCAGCTCCCCGGCCACAACAGCCGCGACGTTTCACGCTTTATGGAGAGGGAATTTGCGACGACGACTGGAACTCAGTCATCACAAGTTCCCCAGATTATTGATGATGACGCCGGGCAGCGACGCGGGCATACATCGTTCGTGATTCCTTCAGCGGACGCCAGCGAACTTCACAGCATGCTAGGCACTACTATCTATGTATGTCCAGTCCCCGAGGATCTAGTTGCTGAATTTCAGTGGCTGGATGCTTACAACTTTGGTCGTCCAGTCCCTGAGTGTCTAGTCGCTGAATTTCAGTGGCTGGATGCTTAAAACTTTGGTCGTCCAGTCCCCGAGTGTCTAGTCGCTGAATTTCAGCGGCTAGATACTTTAGAATTTTTTGGTCGTCCTTTCTCTCATTAGTTTTCTATCTTTAGGGCCTGCAGAGGGAGTCGTCCGATCGGCAGGCCGTGAAGGAGCACCTGGAACAAGACCTGGGGGTAGCGCAGGGGGCCAATCGGCCTCTCTAAGCGACTGCAGGTAAATTGGTGTTCTTGACAAGGTTTGGATTGCTTGTTGTTGTTCGGAATTTTTGACTGTTGTTTTCTTGATTCAGACGAGCATGTTGCTGCACTCGCCAAGGCCCCCGAGGGCTATGTCCTGGTCATCGAGCTAGATTCTGCAAAGGCATTGGTGGCTGTGGCAGAGGAATGAGCCGGTTCCTTGGCGACGGAGCTAGAGGCGGCAAAGGCTTCAATGAGTGCCTATGAAGAGAAGGCCAAGGCCGTGATACATTGCAAATGTATCTATAATTTTGGATGTTCCATGTCTGGTTTTATCCACTTTCTTGTGTTTTGTCCACACTTTGGAGTAGATTTCTTGGACTAACCTATTAATAAGAGCCACAGTGCCAGCTGCCTGTTTTATGCTGTTTTTGGTTCCAGAAAAGTCAGAAAATGAATATTCTCGGAATTGGACGGGACAAAAGCCAAAGTGCCTATTTTTCTGGAAGTCATCAGATGCCAGAATACGAGATGGAGAAGGGCTGGGGGCCGGCCACACCACCTGGCCGCGTGGCCAGGCCTGGCCCGCGCCAGGGGGTGGTCTGGCCGACCCCAGCACCCCCTCGGCCTCTCCTTCCGCCTATAAGATGCCCTCGGGACAAAAACCCTAACTTCCCGATCAAAAATCCACAAAAGAGTCTGTAGCCACCGTCATCTCCATCCCTAAATCGGGAGGGATCTGAAGCTCTTCCCGGCACCCTGCCGGAGAGGGGAATTCACCCTGGATGCCTTCTTCATCACCATGCAAGCCTTCGGTGTGATGCGTGAGTACTTCATCCTTGGAATACGGATCCATGTAGTAGCTAGATGGTTGGTTCTCCTCCTTTCATGTTTAGATCTTGTGAGCTCCTTTCATGATCAAGATCATCTATTTGTAATTCTACATGTTGTGTTTGCGGGGATCCGATGGATATTGAGATGCTATTTTAGATTCATTACTGATTCTATCATGTCTTGGTTATTTGTGATCTTGCATGCTTTTCCGTTGTTAGTAGCTATCTTGGACAAGTAGATGCTAGCAACTCCAAGAGTTAGTATTTATGCTCGATAGTGGGTTCATGCCTCTGGTAATCTTGGGAAGTGACAGAAATCTCTAAGGTACTAGATGTGCTGTTGCTACTAGGGAGAAAACAACAATCCTTTGTTCATAGAACAATCATATTGTTTACATTACACGCAATTCGTAAAGCAATAATCTGTTGCTTGCAACTTAGTACTGGAGGTGGTTCAGGATAACCTGAAGGTGGATTATTAGTCATAGATGTAGTTGGATGGCGGTCTATGTATAATGTTGTAATGCCCAATCAAGTTCCAAAGGAGTCAAGATGATTAGTATATGCATGTATTGCTTTCTCGATGTTTGTCAATTGCCCCGCTGTAATTTGTTCACCCAGCATGTTATTTATCTTAAGGAGAGCCACCTCTAGTGAACTATGGATCCCGGTCCTTTTCTTTACATACAATCTATAAATTGTTTACTGTTTTGTGTTTACTTTCTACAAACTATTACTTCCTTCCATTTGATACGTTTAATCCTTTGTTTTCAGCAAAACACGGTGAGATTGACAACCTCATCGCAAGTTGGGGACAAAGTTCTGTGGTTGTGTTGTGCAGGTCTCCACGTTGCTAATAGCACCGGTAGTGCGCCCTGCCAAGGCTCAGCTAACAACACCTTTGGGGTGTTTCCTTGCTCCTACTGGTTTGATTAAACCTTGGTTTCATAACTGAGGGAAACTTGCTGCTGTGCTCATCATACCTTCCTCTTGGGGTTCCCAACGAGCTCTACATCAACACCGAGCCATCAAGCATTTTTCTGGCGCCGTTGCCGGGGAGTCAAGGACATCTTCACAAGGGGAGTCCCTCATAACCAATCTCTTTACTTTGTTATTTTTGTTTTTCTTAGTTTACTTTTGCTTTGTCTGCTTGTTTTGTTATCAAAAACACAAAAAAAATAGTTTTACTAGTTTGCTTTCTTATTTGAATACCCAAAAAAATGACTACTCTTGAAAACACTAAGTTGTGTGACTTCACTAGCACCAACAACAATGATTTTATGAGCACACCTATTTTTCCACCTGTGCCTGAAGATACTTTCTTTGAGATAAAACCTGCTTTGCTCAATCTTGTTATGAGAGAACAATTTTCCGGTATTGGTAATGAAGATGCTACTGTCCATCTAAATAACTTTGTTGAACTTTGTGAGATCCAAAAGCATAGGGATGTAGATGGTGATATTATTAAGCTGAAATTGTTTCCTTTCTCTTTGAGAGGAAAAGCTAAAGAATGGTTGAACTCCTTAACTAGGAATAGTATTGATTCTTGGACTAAGTGCAAAGATGCTTTCATTGGAAAATACTATCCTCCTGCTAAGATTATATCTATGAGAAGTGAAATAATGAAGTTTAAACAATCTGATAATGAGCATGTTGCTCAAGCTTGGGAAAGAATGAAATCTTTGGTAAAGAATTGTCCCACTCGTGGACAAACTGCTTGGATGATCATCCAAACTTTTTATGCAGGATTGAACTATTCTTCAAGGAACCTATTGGACTCTGCTATTGGAGGTACCTTTATGACCATTACTTTGGGTGCTACAACGAAACTTCTGGACAATATGATGGTTAATTATTCTGAATGGCATACTGAGAGAGCTCCACAAGGTAGGAAGGTAAATTCTGTTGAGGAAACTTCCTCCTTGAGTGATAAGATTGATATTATTATGTCTATGCTTGTGAATGGGAAAGACCATATTGATCCAAATAATGTTCTTTTAGCCTCTTTGGTTGCTCAAGAAGATCAGGTTGATGTGAACTTCATAAGAAATAACAATTTTGGTAATAATGCTTATAGGAACAATTTTGGAAACAACAATTATAAGCCATATCCTCCCAACAATGGTAATGCTTATGGAAATTCTTACAACAATAATAAGAGTGCTCCCTCTGAACTTGAATTTATGCTTAAAGACTTTATTAGTAAACAAACTTCTTTCAATAAAACTATTGAGGAAAAACTCTCTAATGCTAAAAGAAATATAGCATCTTTGGGTGAAGCTCAATCTTCTTTGAATAAAATGGCTGCTAAACCTGAAACTAATGATAATCCCTTTGCAGCTACTAATTCCATACAAGTAAGAATTGATGAAAATGTTAGACTATTAGGTAAATTACATGCTAAGTGGGAAAGAGAAGATGAAATTGCTAGAAACATTAGTGTTTCTACTATCACCACCACTAGTGTTGAGGCTAGTAATGGTTCTACTACTTTAGATGATAATTTTGATCTTGATCTTGATGGTTGTAATATCTCTGAAGTTATTAAGTTCTTACAAAAGCTTGCTAAAAGTCCTAATGCTAGTGCTATGAACATGGCTTTTACAAAACACATTACTAATGCCCTTAAAGATTAAAGAAGAAAAGATGAAACATAAAGCTTTTATTCATATAAAACAAGAAGATGGTTGGGAACCCATCATTAATATGAAAGTGAATGACTTTGATTTCAAAGCTTTATGTGATCTTGATTGTAGTGTTTCTATTATGCCTAGAAGGATTTATGATATGCTTGATTTGCCTCCACTTGAAGATTGTTATTTGAATATCCCACTTGATGATAATGCTAAAAATAAACTCATGGGGAGTCTTAATGATGTTCTTTTTATGGTTAACAATGCTTATGTCCCCGTTGATTTCTATGTTTTGGATGTTGAATGCAATTCTTCTTGTCCTATTACTCTAGGAAGACCTTTTCTTAGAACTGTTGGTGCCATTATTGATATGAAAGAAGGCACCATTAAATATCAACTCCCACTCAAGAAAGGTATAGAACACTTACCTCAGAAGATAGAGAAGATTTCTTTTGCTTCTCCTATGAAAACAAAATTTGGTCTTAATGCTTCTTCATTTGAGAACATTTGATCATTTTTCTTGCTTCTTATGCCTAACTTAAATGCGTTAAAAAGTACTTATTGGGAGATAACCCAAAAGTTTTAGTGAGTCTTGGAAGTTATTACCTCTGTAATAACCGCTCCTTATCCTTTTTATTTGCTTTTTGTGCCAAGAGTAACCTCTAATGAGAGAGAAGTAATGATTGGAAAAGTTGCTGTCCCAAAACAGATTTCTGTGCTTCACCGTAAAAATTCGTGTAAAATCTCTGAACGTCTTTTTTAGGTGTGAATGTTTGTGCTTATGCCCCAGGTTGTTATCTAACTTTCGTTAGTTGAATACTTTTTGATTTGAGCAACAGAAGGTCTTTGAAAAAATTCGTCTTACCTGCTGGTCTGTTTTGACAGATTTCTGCCATTTTCTGCATTTGCTTCTTGTTGGTTCCTTTTTGAGTTCTTTTGGGGAATTGAGCTTTTTGATGGAAGTGCTACAGTAGCTAGTGTTATAATGGAAGTTTATTTAGTGTTAGAACTCAACCTTAAGACTTATTTATCTTGAGTGCACTAATGTTGCTAATAAAGATTGTGTGAAGTTTTGTATGAAGGAAAAATTTCAGGTGTATGGAAGGAATGAGTAATAAGATGAAGGATGGACTAAAGCTCAAGCTTGGGGATTCCACGCGTGTCACCCTAAGAAATATCCAAGAAGTACAAGCGTCAAAGCTTAGGGATGCCCAAGGCATCCCCTTCTTCATCAATAAAAATCCCAGGTTTCTTCCAAACGCTTCATTTTTATTGTTTCATGTACAATTGTGTTGTTCTTGGAGCGTCTTCTTTTTCGTTTTCATTTTGGTTTGTCATTTTCTTTTTTTTCTTAGTTTTCTGAATAAATTGGTTGGACCCCCTCTTTCATACATTAGTTTTCAAATAGTTTGGTTTGGTTTGGAAAAGAGTAGGAAAGTTCATGCTTATGTGGTAAAAAGAGCTCGTTTTTTACTATGGCCTATGCTTTGTCATGCCATGCTTGATATTGTTTTGGATTTATGCTTAGTATTCTTTGTTGTATCATGACTTGTTATAAACAATTGAGATTGCTTAATGTGCCTTGGATGAATCATGCGTTGTTTTAGCATATTAAAGCATAGTATAGTGGTATTCTCCTTTGATGCTTTATTTTGGTTGACTTGGCGCATGCTCACACCATGTTATGACTATCTCAAGTCACCATAGCCTTTATGATCCTTTAGTTTTCAACTTGTAGTATCACTTTATGCTTTGATCAATGATGTTTTGTCGCTCTGCATGATTATGGCCATTATTGCTCTCTTAGTTTGTCGCTCCCAGTCTTTTGCTAGCCTCCACTACCAAGTATGAGTTCCAATCATGCATCTAACTCCCTAAACCAAGTTATTCCAAAGAGTCCACCAAACCTACCTATTTTCTTATGCTATTCCAAGTATATTCATGCTTTTGTTTACCTTTCACTTGTTATGAGAAAACTAGTGATTAAAGCTCTCACGAACTTGATGGCACACTTTACTTTTTGCCCTTAATAAACTTGAACCATTGTGTCGTCTATGTTGTATATGCTTGCACTTATTTGTTGGGAATTAGCAGAACCATGCTTTCATGAGGAACGCTTTCAACATTGCACTTGGTACTTGTACCTACTTGATATCATGCTCTTTTGTATATGGATGTCGTCGGTGTGAAATGAAAGGGGAGCTTATAAGTCCATGGAGTTATGTATATGTGTTAGAGAAACACCTGGGCCGCTGGTCTAATCCATGCTGACATGGTGGAAACCTACAGCGTAACCATAATGAGGTGTCTATGAAGCATTCTTCTTATAAAAAAAGAGTCCTATATTGAGAAAAAAGAGAAAAGAGAAAAAAAGAGATTATGAAAAGAGGAAAGAGAGAAAAAGCACCATATTCCCATGGTAAATAAGAAGATTGCTGAGATGCTTGTTGTTTGTTTGCCTTGTCATTTTGATATGGGGATTCTTCCGTATCATCGGGCAAGGGGTACCCCGTTGGCGGTTCTCTATGATACACATGTACTTACGATGACAAGAACTTACCGGTGACTGAACTTGAGTAGCATGAGGAGCGGCCCTCGTATACAAGGGACATGAGATTTCTAACTTATACTTCGTCAAGCATGTACACCATAGTTTGTTCATTTTAACCTTAATCACTTCAAGATGCTTATGATAGGGGCAATGAGGTGAAAGCTATAAGTACCATAATTTTTGGAAGCTCTTTATGAGACTTAAATCCCTACTTCCTTTTATGAAGGTCTTTCTTCCACCATTATATTGAGTCTCCACCTTCTACCTTTATGCACCTACTTTGAGAGCATAGTGGCCATTCTTAGTTCTATGTGCATTGTCCCAAGACTAGTTAATTGATGCATAACTTGATATTGCTTGCTTTAAACTATTTGTATCTAGTCACTCTTATGAACTCTGAAGGTGTCCTATGCATTTATATTTGCTACTCTATGAGGGACAAGCTGAATACTATTATGCTATGTTTTCTTTATGTGAAACAAACAAACGTCTTGCAAAGCATTGTTATTCATGAATCTTTTGTTTGTGCCTTTTCATGTTGTTCTTTCTTTTTATCACTTACCTACTCGAGGACGAGCAGGAGTTATGCTTGGGGATGTTGATACATTGCAAATCTATCTATAATTTTTGATGTTCCATGCTTGGTTTTATCCACTTTCTTGTGTTTTGTCCACACTTTGGAGTACTTTTCATATGATTTCTTGGACTAACCTATTAATAAGAGCCACAATGCCAGCTGCTTGTTTTCTGCTGTTTTTGGTTCCAGGAAAGTCAGAAAATGAATATTCTCGAAATTGGACAGGACAAAAGCCAAAGTGCCTATTTTTCCGGAAGTCATCAGATGCCAGAATACGAGACGGAGAAGGGCTAGGGGCCAGCCACACCACCTGGCCGCATGGCCAGGGCTGGCCCGCGCCAGGGGCTGGTCTGGCTGACCCTAGCACCCCCTCGGCCTCTCCTTCCGCCTATAAGATGCCCTCAGGATGAAGACCCCAAGTGCCCGATCAAAAATCCACAAAAGAGTCTGTAGCCGCCGTCATCTCCATCCCTAGATTGAGAGGGATCTGAAGCTCTTCCCAGCACCCTGCCGGAGAGCGGAATTCACCCTGGAGGCCTTCTTCATCACCATGCAAGCCTCCGGTGTGATGCGTGAGTAGTTCTTCCTTGGACTACGGATCCATGTAGTAGCTAGATGGCTGGTTCTCCTCCTTTGTGCTTTCATGTTTAGATCTTGTGAGATCCGTTCATGATCAAGATCATCTATTTGTAATTCGACATGTTGTGTTTGCGGGGATCTGATGGATATTGAGATGCTATTTCAGATTGATTATTGATTCTATCATGTCTTTGTTATTTGTGATCTTGCATGATTTCCATTGTTAGTAGCTATCTTGGCCAAGTAGATGCTAGCAACTCCAAGAGTTAGAATTTATGATCGATAGTGGGTTCATGCCTCTGGTAATCTTGGGAAGTGACAGAAATCTCTATGGTACTAGATGTGTTGTTGCTACTAGGGAGAAAACAACAATCCTTTGTTCATAGAACAATCGTATTGTTTACATTACACACAATTCGTAAAGCAATAATCTATTGCTTACAACTTAATACTGGAGGGGGTTCGGATGATAACCTGAAGGTGGATTATTAGTCATAGATGTAGTTGGATGGCGGTCTATGTATAATGTTGTAATGCCCAATCAAGTTCCAAAGGAGTCAAGATGATTAGTATATGCATGTATTGCTTTCTCGATGTTTGTCAATTGCCCCGCTGTAATTTGTTCACCCATGATGTTATTTATCTGAAGGAGAGCCACCTCTAGTGAACTATGGATCCCGGTCCTTTTCTTTACATACAATCTATAAATTGTCTACTTTTTGTGTTTACTTTCTGCAAACTATTACTTCCTTCTATTCGATACGTTTAATCCTTTGTTTTCAGCAAAACACGGTGAGTTTAACAACCTCATCGCAAGTTGGGGACAAAGTTCTGTGGTTGTGTTGTGAAGGTCTCCACGTTGCTACTAGCAATGGTAGTGCGCCCTGCCAAGGCTCAGCTAGCAACACCTTTGTGGTGTTTCCTTGCTACTACTGGTTAGATTAAACCTTGATTTCATAACTAAGGGAAACTTGCAGCTGTGCTCATCATACCTTCCTCTTGTGGTTCCCAACGAGCTCTACATCAACACCGAGCCATCAGGCCGCAGTTGCTGAAGTGGAGGAGGAGTGGAAGGCCTCCGACTCCGTCATCGTCGGTCTACAGGAGAAGCTTTCCGCGCTGGAGAAATTCATCAAGGTGAATTGCGCAAGCTTCTTGTAACATGTCAAAAATATTAAAAGGCGAAATCATTTTCGAATCAACCAAAATTAGGGTTAACAAAAGCTTTTACTATTAAAAACTATATAAATGCAAGTGGTGTTTGTTAATGATGTATGAATGCATGTCATGCCATGTTTGTTTGTTATAAATGATGAGAATTGATCTAAAGATCAAAACAATATCATCTAGGTCAAACCTAAACCAAATCAAATCAAAAGAAAATCAAATTATAAAGCATATGACCAAATGGTCATTTTTGCAAAAGTTAACACCTAGCTTGTAATGTCCGGGAAAATATCCCCAATTAAAATTGCCTGTTATTTCTATTTCGTGCATCATCATGACATCATGCATATTTTGTCTCTAAATATTCTCGCCAAAAGTCTATTTTGTTTTCTAACTAGGCCCCTCCTTTAATTTCGAGTTTAAAACCCACTGGTCCAACCTGTAGGTTAACCTTGCCAACGGACGATGTCTAGTGTCAAGACTATTTGCAAAAATCAGTTGCATAGATCTGATTAGCTCTGATTTACTCCTTATCTCTATTCATTCTCCTCTTATCTACATGTGTTTTAATCTGCTCTCTTACCTTTCTCCAAGTCCAGGATTTATTGTGGTTAGGTTTTTGTCATACCTTTAGGGTTTCACTTCCTTCCTTTTGTAACGTTGGAGCTACATCTAGTTTTCTTTCTATCTGAACTCTCTTCATATGTTTCCGGTGTTGTGGCCTCTAAGATGACGACCCCATCCTATTTGGATGTTTTCCAAAGCTTTCTGAATGTTGTTTGTCAAGATCTTCAGTCTATAATTCCTAGAGTTTAGTTGCACGATTTCTTATTCAGGTATGGAGTAATGCTTTGAGTGCGAGATGGAATCGCGACGATACCACTACTCTTATCATTCGCTCTTGTACATTGATTAGTGGATCCGTGCAATTTGACTCTTTCCATAGAAGTTAGAGGTATCCCTATCTTGGAGAACTTTACTTCCACCTTTGCCTCTCCAGAGTGTTACCTTGAAGAACGTGGGAAACAAACTTTGTTAGTGGTGTTGACAATTTCAAGACAGAGCAAGAATTCTTGTTAGTGGTGTCGCGAACATCTACCTGACGGAAGAAGATCCGATCATGAAACCTCCCTCTCCCCCCGGTGTCTTTGCTTGGATCTCGGGACGAGATCCTTTGTTAGTGGTGTCGAGTTGTAATGCCCGGGAAAATATCCCCAATTAAAATTGCCTGTTATTTCTATTTCGTGCATCATCATGACATCATGTATATTTTGTCTCTAAATATTCTCGTCAAAAGCCTATTTTGTTTTCTAACTAGTCCCCTCCTTTAATTTCGAGTTTAAAACACCTATTTTGGATATTTTATTTGTCAACAAACTGCTTTGAATAGGCTTGTTAAAACAAAACTGAAAAATAAATAATAAAAATAAATGTTTTTTAGACTGGAGGAGTCAGCCCAACTGGGCTAGCTCGCTGGCCAGCCAAACCCAGCCGGCCTACGTCCCTAGTCCCAGGAACCACACGCACACGTCTCCACCGCATGCACAACACACACACACAACCATCTCTCCTCACATCGACCCCCACTTACCCTTTCTTCGCCACCTAACCCTGCTTCCGCTCAATCCTAGAGCCTCGTAGCCGCCGCATGGCCTCGATCTCCCTCCTCCCGCACCATCCATCCCCTCGTCGGCCTCTGACGCCCGACCGTCCTCCGTCTTGATTTCAGCGTCACCGGATGCTTTCTTCGAATGGCGTGCGCGAGCCCCGCAACATCCTCCTTCCACTGCTCTGGTCGTGCCCCGCCTCTACGTCAAGCACGCGTAGGTCTCCACTGGCTTTGCTCTCTTGTCGCTACCGCACACATCCTCGAGCTCTTGCAGGCCGCGTCCACGCCTACCTCATCCCAGACCTAAGCCATCGTGTGCAGCGCCACCTCGACGTTCCTGCTTCTACGAGCCCCCGCTCGACTCCCTCCATGGCCATGCCTATGGCTGGTGTCCATCTCGTCGCCCGTTCTCCTTTCGTTAGTGGCCTTCATGCTACCAGTCGCACGTCCCCTTGCCGTAGGTTGTCCTTGTCAACCTATCTTTTTTGCTGTAGCATGACAACAAGATGCTCGACCATATGCCCGACCGGGACATGCTTCCTCGTGGTGCACATGTGAACTCACCTGCCTATGCATGTCTCTTTGTTTGCCAAGGACAAGAACCCCATCAGAATCACATATGCACTTTGCTCACTGGTCCATGCGTGTGCTTCCCCGGCTGTTCTTAGTGTCGTCATTCGCCGCTGGGCTACCCTCCAAGCCAGAACACACACTTGATCGGCTACATGAAGAACACTAACAAGAACGCCAAGATATCCCGAAGACCGCGGTACCAACTTAAGATCAACATCGACACACAAGGCCGGACCCCAAAGGAGACAATGATGAACTCAAAGATCATCTACACGGAACGTCAAGTTCTACTTCATGGAATCCGAAGACCAAACCCAGAAGACCGATCTCGTCGAACCCAAGATCTTAGGAACCAAACATGGGCACCAGAAAACCCGTCCCTATTTTATAAATGTCAACTATATTGCCGCACACTTAAATCATCATGCTTGCATACATGTCATCTTGTGGATTGGGTTAAATAGTCAATTCATCTAAATTAAATATGGAGACTATATGAGGGCTATTCTAGTCTTATATCGGCCGCCATTTAAATTTGTGTAGCAAACCGATGCCATGTTTTGCCTTGTTAATTCAACATTTAATTTGCATGGTAGATAAACAACTTGAATAATAATATTTAATTATCGGGATCCTGATCTCACTTAATATTGTTAAGATAGGCCGCATATTACCATGTCATGCATCATATCATGAGCATGTCAGATCTTTGCCATAGTATTAAATATTGCATTCGATGTTTCTTCTAGTGCTTTGCTTCTTCACCGGATAGGATGATGAGTCGATGTGAGATACGATGAGCCTTCGGTGGATCTTCTCAGGCGAACATTCTCCCCCTTTACCTATTTTGCATTTATAGTCTTTACTTCCTTCCTTTGATCTATTGTTATCCTTACTGTCGATGCTTTAGTACTGTTCCCTTAATTTACCAGCTCTACTACATTTTCTTGGTTATCCTATTGCCTTTGTGTGAGTAGCTAGCTTTGTCCTTGCGAGTCGTAGTGCATGCTTAGGTCTACGGCTCGCTCTCATACAGGTGAACCGTGATATCTGGTTATGGTTGATAACATGAAAAGTTTGAAGGGAATATGCCCAAGAGGCAATAATAAAGTGGTTATTATCTTATTCCATGTTTATGATAAATGTTTA
This sequence comes from Avena eriantha, assembly GCA_910589775.1. Taxonomy (NCBI): domain Eukaryota; kingdom Viridiplantae; phylum Streptophyta; class Magnoliopsida; order Poales; family Poaceae; genus Avena; species Avena eriantha. Next base: position 267,628,294 of record OU342741.1, on the reverse strand, counting down.
TTTTGCATGCTATAATTTTATTAGTTGGAAACATTAATACATGTGTGTTTAATAAACAAAATACAAAGTTCCTAGTAATGCCTCTCATATAAACTAGCTCGTTGATTAACAAGATGATCAAGGTTTCCTGATCATGGACATTGGATGTTGTTAATAACGAGGTCACACCATTGGTGGAATGATGTGATAAACATTCATCCGAAGTATAGCATTATGATCAAATTCATTATGTTTATATTGCTATAACATCATACAAATTAATCTTAGTCCATAGACCATGAGATCATGTTAATTGCTAACATCAGAAGAGTAACTTGATAACATCAAACATCACACCGTAAAAGGGTGACTATAAAGGTGGGTTCGGATACTCCGAAGGTGTTATGTTGAGGCTCATGGATCAAGAGTGGAATTTGTCAATCCTGATGATGGATAGATATACTCTGGGCTGTAACACCCTCAAATCGGCCCTATGCAAGTTTTAGCGATTCCCGCCAAACCCGCATAGAAACGATTCAAGGACGCCCACCAGGCACTTTCGTGCGGGTGGAAAACGAAGTAATACAATTACACATCAGTCCTCGATGGGACCCACATAGCAGATATCTACATCAGCGACTCCATGAGTCAATAATACAGATATAATATACAAAGATACAAATCACCTCGAAGACGATAGAGCGTCCGACTATGGACAAGATGCAAATGGGGCTAAGAGCCCGGAAGAATAACCAATGGCGTCCATAACCCTGGCCAGGCCAAGCCGGAAGAGTAACTGTGCTAACGACGACGATCTCAAACCTGCTAAACAAAAGGGGTGCCGACAAAGGGCAAAGGAAAAAGAGGAGCATCAGTACTGAGGCCAGTACACGGCGAGGCTAGAATTCGGCGGCTCTCGCCTACATAGGTATGGTGGACTGAAGCGGCAGCGCAGCGGCACTAAACAACCTATAGAGACTTGGTATCAATGGCGGCTATTAGAGAGGGGTAAGAAAGACCTATTCGGATCCTACCTGATGCTAACAAAAAACATACCCCTCCTGGTATTTCCCCCTCGAGACCAAACGAGGAAGTCGGACCAAGGAACTCACACGGTTGGCAGTTTTACTCATTCCGTTATAGTTGCAGCAATTACTAATCAGATGAAGATAGCATGAGTTATCCTGAAGCATAAGTAGTGGGCAGTTTTAATCACCATTCCGTGTAGTTGGAACATTTACTAGTCAGATATAATTGTCCTGAGGAATCCCAAAACCCAGCAGTGGTTGGCACTTTTATCACATTCCATTGGACTTCAATACTTACTAGGCATGTAGCATGTCACAAAACAACCCAGATCAACCAGCTGTTAGCATTTTTAATATCCATTCCGTTATACTTGAGCTGATTACTAGTCACATCTTAAGTCAAATTTATAGCACTACTTTAGTTATGCTTGTCTATGATCGAGATACTGTGCTCCAAGTCGTCCATAACCGCGGACACGGCTTTCAGAAAGTTTTATCCTGCAGGGGTGCACAAATTGCAACACACACTCGATCAACCTCGGAAAAACCAACTCAAAACCCAACGAGGCATTCACGACAAAGCGATCACAGGATTCAGAAATATTTCAGGGGGCCACCCCACTAAGCTACCCGCAACGAAGTTGGCCGGCTCCGGAACGGACCCAGGGTTTGCGACGACGGCTATAAACAACTGGGAACCCGAAAATGTGACTGGGCTTGTCGATACCGCGAAAACGTGGCGCGATCCAAAACAGTACAGGTGCTCCACGCACAATCTTAAATAAAACAGTAACATGGCATAAGTACATGATAGTAATAAAGCCGCAAACTACTTTGTGGCCCCAAGAAATAGAAATGAATCAAGCTCTCGCTCAGGGGGGTCCATAAGGCCTCTCGGATGTGGATAGTGTGAAAAATCAAGGAACAGGTATCAAGTACTCGGGGTCCTACAGGACACAAGTGAGCGTGGAAGAACCAAATAACATCTATTGCCCACCGATGCCTCTGCATTAGTTATATCTAGCATTTTAATAGTTGTATTTAAAGTCATGATCATCTCCACCAATAAGCATCTCCACCAATAAACATCTGCCATCATTCCAACAACTGTGGTACTTGACAGCACAAGATCACACCTAAGCAAGCACTACGACTCGCAAGGCCCGCTATCTACCAAACACAGGTAATAGGAGGTGTCCAAGGCAATATAGAGGCTGCACGGGATATAACTGGTGCACGGAAACTAAAGCATCGCGACACGGATAGCAATGGATCAACAGGAGGAAATAAAGACTATAAATGCAAAATAGGTAGAAGGGGGAGAGATGCTCGCCTGGGAAAACATTGCCGAAGGATCATATCCGGAGAACTTGTCGATACTCGCATCCACTCATCGGTCTAATCCGCGAAGAAGCAAAGCACTAAAAGAAACACCGGATGCAATATTTAATACTACGGCACGGCATGCTTATGATATGATGCAGATGCGGTGCAATTAGGCAATATTAAGCAGAACCGGGGTCCCGATAATTAATTATATGGCTCAAGTTATTTATCTACCCCGAAATTTAAATGTTGTTTTAACAAGACAATACATGGCATCGGTTAGCGACGCAAATTTAAATGGAGACAAAAATAAGACTAGAATAGCCCGCATATGGACTCCATATTTAATTATTATGTGAATCGGCATAATGCCCCAAACCCATATGATGCAAGGCGACTATGAACCATTTGATATGCAACAAGTTGGTATATATGTCAATTTATAAAATAGGGCTCGGATAAAGGGGTCACACATTAGGGAGAAGGCCTTGGTTCCGGGGTTCGGGGTTCGTCAGGGTCTTCGGATCCGTGAAGGAGATCATGGCGTTTCGAGGAGAAGATCTTGGCGTGCCGCGGGTTCGGTTCGGTCTCGCCGGGATCGGGGCATTGAGTACATGATGAAGATCTTGGTGGTTCCGGCTTCTACGATCGGTGGTGAACTTGGTACTAGTGTTCGCCTTCAAGCATCGGGAAACTTCGGTTATAAGTCGTCGGCCTTGACATCCGCGATGGAGGAATAGGGTTTTCGTCTTCCGTTGTGCAGGGCGAGCTTGGTTCCGGCAATCTTCGGGAGCAAAGATCTTGTTTACCTCTTGTTGTTCCTCGGCAGCCGTTTACAAAGCTATCGGAGTATTACCGTCATGTCCTCTCTCTGTGACCAAAAGGAGACACCGTCAGGGATCGGTCCTTAGGACAACCACATGGTTAACAAGAATCAGCAATACACTCACACCTGGCTTACACCACCCATTACCTCATGCTACTGCGGTGGTGGGATGTACTGCGGCCAAGAAGGACGATGGAAACCGGCGCGCGTAGGGGACAAAGCCGCTCAATGGCAGGGCACCACACGACAGAGAGGTTCGATGGTGATGCGGCCGAGGTCGGCGGCGTGCTGAGGCTCGGTGAGAGGCAGCGCACTAGCAGCAGGGGTCGGGGACGATGGCCGGGGCTGGCGCTGGGGCGGGGCGACGCGGAGCTTGGCGGCGCAGCGGCGGCCGAGGCGAGCTCGAGCGCCGGGGGGGGGAGGAGGCCGGGAGGGCGGCAGCGACGCGCGGCGCTCGTGGAGGCGGAGCGGACGGGGCGCCGTAGGGAGGAGCTGGCGGCGGCGGGATCTGGCGGCGGGGAGGAAGACGCGGAGGAGAGGACGGAGGCGGCGGCGACGAGGCGCCGGGCGGGCGCGGCCGTTGCTGGCGGCGGGGACGACGGCGGGGTAGTGGGAGGAGGCGACGCGGGGTCGAGTCGGCGAGGTGGACGGCCACGGATGCGGGAGAAGACGGCGGCGGCAAAACGGGGCCGGCGGGCAGGTCACGGCCCCGTGGTGGCGGTCGACGGCGGCCTCGGCCCAGGCGGCGGGGCACGGCTGTGGCGGCGCTGCACGCGGGGCGGGGAGATGAGAGGGAAGAGGGGAGCGTCGGTGGGGGACGCGGGGGAGTGGTGGGCCAGGGGCGGCCGGTCGGATGCGGTGGGCGGGAAACGGCTGGGGCGGGCCAGGGGAGTAGACCAGGTGGCTGTGAGTGAGTGGGTGGGAAAAGGGTCAGGGTGAGGTGGCGCGAGGTGATAGTGTGGGGTGAGGTGGCTAGGGATGGGTAGATTAGAATTAGGTAGGAAAAGATTTGGGGTAGCTCTGGTTTTGCACTGGGGTGGCCGACTGGGTCAGATCGGCCCGGTACGGCTACCCCTAATAATAAAATAAAAAATTTAATATTTAAAACGGGGCTTTTGAAAATCGTTGGTAGACAAAACAAAATAATCCGGAGACCCGGGTTTGATTGGAAATAATAACGGGGCGTTTAGAAAACAAAAACAGACTTTTCGAAAATAGTTTTTATGTAACCAAATGCAAGATGACATGACGATGCCCAAATGCAAGGTGGCATGATGACATGAGCATGCGGTCATGACGATGCAATGCACAAAAACAACGCGATTTTCTAGTACTGATTTTTGCGGGGCACCACATGGGACCTCTCGATTATATCACATTAAGATAGCTTGCAAGCAAGTGATGTGATCACTAGAATGTTATATCACGGGAACGAGAAAAGAGTGCATGTCGGTAACAAGATCAAACTAGGTATTTGGATGCCGATGATCTAATCTTGAACATGTAATATATCGCGAGACAAAGGTATTTAGTTACGACGTTAAAGGTTCACACGATCACAAGAGTCATCGTTGAATAAGTGGGAGTTAGTACGGATCTCTAGGTCCCGCTGCTGATTATTGATCGAAGAGGGGTCTCGATCATGTCTGCATTATTTGTGAACCATAGGGTGACACACTTAAGGGATACCGACACCATTTAGGAGCAAATATGTTTCAGATAAAGATTAAGAAAGCGCTGGAATCATTTCGATGAAAACCGGAATTGTTTCGGGTGAAATTGTTGAAACTAGTTATGCATGTGATATTGCAATGTTGCAGGGAGTTTTATGTGAATGTTTGTTAATTAAAGTAATTAACAAAATTCTGAATAAATTAAATAAAAGTGTTTTATTTAGAGAGAAAATGCATTTAATTTGTTGGACATTAAATGCAAAGTGAGTGGAGTTGATATTCATGTGAGTGGGCTTAGTGGAAGCTCCACCCAAATGAATGAGGGAGAGGTGGGGGCACCCACCATGGACGGCCAGCCATGGCCTTGGATCTACGCCCCCTCCCCTATAAAAGGAGCCCCATGGCTCCTCTCCTCTTGCCCCACCTCCTAGTGAAGGTTCTTTTCTCCCTCTAGTTATTCCCCATGGTCTCGGATTAGCGAGATACATGTTCCCGGTGGCTTTATCTGGAAAGGAGTTGCTGCTTCCGCTGCATCGCTTGAGCGAGGAGGCGGAGGTTGTTCGGTGGACCGTACATGTGTGCGATCACAGATGCACCGCTACTTTGTGGTGCTGGACTTGATGGTGCTGGACCTCAAGGACTTCATCACGATCTTGAGATCGGCAAGTGTACGACTACATCATCCATGAGTTCCATCTTGTTAACAAAGCTTTGTTTTCTTCCAGGTAAGTTCTCTATGGATGTATATCCACCTGTTGCTTGTATCTAGTAGATAGATCTTGGCGTATAGTTCCCATAGTCGGAATTTTTTTGTTTTCTATGCTGCGAACCTAATAGTGGTATCAGAGCCTGATCTATGGGTATGTTCTTTGCACGGGTAGTACACATATGTTTATATATGGGCGATGATAATCATGTTATTACATCTTCTATGTATTTTGGATATTGGTGGCATAGTAGGATGAAGCGGCTCGAACCAACTTTACATGTCGTCGCACATGAGACCGGTTCCACGACTGACATGCAACTAGTTTGCATAAGTGGCTAGCAGGTGTCTATCTCTCCTACTATAGTCAATATCTGATTTACAATGAGTTGCTAATAACTTAGTTATCATCGTTGTGGTTCCATATTCGTAGGTAAGAGTGGTTCTATCTTCGAAAGCCCTAAGCCACGTAAAACTTGCAATGGATAAATTAGAGGCGTCTAGTTTAGATTGTTGCTGGGCTAGTGTCATGATATGCTAATGTTGTAAGTAGATGTATGGTAGATACCCTTACAACACACCTAACATGTAAGTTCCATAGACCTTGGCCTTATACACAAAGGAATGATAGAGATCATACCACGATGCACATTATGGTGATCAAATGCATGGACCATATCATTCCACTTTACACATATGATGTTTGCATCTTATATTGTTAGTTTAGTGTTTTAGTAGCATTATAAGATGACCCCTCATTTAAATATCAAGATAAGATGTGTTCTTCCTTAAGTATGCACCGTTCTATGGATCGTGTTTCGAGACATCACGTGATGATCGGGTGTACTCGACTCTATGCTTTCATACAGTGGGTGTAAGATAGTTTTACACATGCGAGTACTAAGGTTCTTACTTGGCGAGCCTAGCATGTACAGACATGGCCTCGGAACACGGACCGAAAGGTTGAGCATGAGTCATATAGTTGATGTGATGCCCATACTGATGCTCGCCTTTGAAGCTACACCGACTCACGTGATGATCGGACTTGGTGTTGTGGATTTGGTTCATGTAATCACCAAAAAGGCACGAGGGATGTCGTTTTTGAGTGGGAGTTCATTTCTAATTTGGATTAGTCGAACTAAATTTGTCATAAACTAAATCTAAGTGAATTTGCATAATTTTTTGTAGTCATTGGCATCTGTTCACTGCCTTATGCTTAGTTTTAATTGAGATAATAGAACTATAGAATTCTGGATATTTACTTTACGAACTGGTATCGTATTGTTTTGAATGTCAATTTAAAGTTTAGAAGTCCTATTGCAAACTTTCAGCAAACTCTATTTACTCCATGAAGTTTAGTAAGTAGTATTAAATCAAGAGTAAGAATTCCAATGTTAGTATCTAAAGTATCATGTTTGCCTCCATGATTATTGATATTCAAAATTTGTTTTAATATCAAGATTATCTAGGAGCTGAAAAATTGTTTCAGAAACCATCATGTATGGAAGATATTGTGATATCTGAAACAATGTTTTTGGTAGCATTATTATAGAGTATAATTTAGCAAAATACATGTTCTCATATTGTATGAGAATTTGTGAAGGATGGAGATGCTAGGCATCTGGATCTCCCAAAAAGGTTTTGGGAACTAACATTATACTCGCGATTCTTCCATATAGGTTATAGTAGCTTGATCATGAAAGTTGTCATGATAAGGATGAATAGAAGATGTATGTAAAATGTTTACTACACTAATAGATTACTAAAGAATGGATTTTCTGAAAGAACACCAAACATTTGATGATGGTGATCCACTTCTAAGTGCAAGTCCAAAGGTATTAGTATTTGACTATATACACTTTGTACTATGTGTCATGTGAATGACACCACTATTGATGTTGATAGATTCTTTTAAAAGAAAAGGAATTGTTGAAAGAGAATCTATAAAATATTTGGCAAAAAAGAAAAGGTTGGATATGTCCAAACTTAGGTAGATAGAAGATATACATGTTATGGTTGTATTCCTTGCTTGTTAAACAATGTGGTTCTAAGGTACTGGATACCGAATTGGTTGGTGTGAACTGTCATACAGAACAACACAATTCATGAACTGCAACGGCCTAAGTAACTGGCAAGATAATAAGTGATGATGTTCATCAAAAACAAATAAAGTGTTATTGTGTTTTCATTGTCGTCAAACCTAGCCTTCAAGATTTTGTTTTAATAATTGTTATTTTGTTCCGGTATTACGACAACAATGGTTGTTCAAATAATTACCGGATTCCATAAAGGATGGATGAACTTTTACAAGTCTAGTTGGAGAAATCACATCCATGAACATTATTGCTAAAATGTCATAAGAAAAATGATTGGAAGATCACTTATGAAGTGACATCGTTGTTTGAATTATATTGGAAATTAAACATGAAGAAACTCCATGTTGATGGATTTTTGGAGTCTTTTGATTTTGATCAACAGACGCTTGTGAAACTTTCCTCGAGATAATTGAAACTCCGTCCATAGGCCAAAGAGGAACGGACGACTAACTTATTGGATATTATGCATGTTGATGTATATAGTCCATTATGTGTAGCCATATGCGATGGATCTTTTTGCTTCATATGCTTTCTCCAGAAATTTGAGTGAATATATCTATATATTTACTTAATAAGGAAGAAGTATGAAACATCAAAGACTTTCAAGATGAAGTGAAAAATCATTGTAACAAGAAAATAAAAGAGTTTAGATTTTATCATAAAGGAAGATATTTGAAATACAGGTTTAGCAAAACACCTAAGATTTCAGGAATTGTTCCATGAATATGCATTTCCCAATAAACCATAGGAGTATGGTATGTCCGAGAGATCAAATCAAACCTTATTTGACATGGTAAGATCAAAGGTGTCATTTATAAAACTTCCATTATGTTTTAAGGATTAAAGCTTTAGAGACTACCGCTTTTGCACTGAAAAGAGCACCATCATGATCCGTTGAAATGACACCATATGAGTTATGGTTTGGGATAAAACCCGAATTGTCTTTTCTGAAATTTTGGTATGCTATGCATAAGTAAAATATTTACAACCAAAGTCGGGTAAGCACGTCTTTGTAGGTTATCCCAAAAGAATTTGTTGGGAATTCCTCCATAACACCGAGGACAAAAGAGTTTGTTGCTTGGAATGTCAAGTTTCTTGAGAAGGATTTTTTCGTGAAAAGCTAAGTGGGAGGATAATAGAACTTTGATAAGGTTGTTGAACCTTAGCTATATGTGCTAAGTAGTGCAGCGCCGGAAAGATTCCCGATGGCGGCCACAATGCTCATGGCTCTCGTGATTACAAAGGGTGTGATCTTGGAGATTAGAGTTCTTATTGAACCATGTGGGTCGGTAAGAATCAAATACTAAGATTTGAAACAGAAGTCATTATTGTTTTGACAGTGATGAATCGACTGCATACAAAGAAGCGGTGATGGACCCTGACTCCATAAAATGACTAAGAAGTCATATAATCCGTGATAGTATCCATACACGAGAAATCTAGTTTCTGAACTTGGAAGACCCTCTGGAAAGGCGTGAAGCCTATCGGTCGTGTTTGGATCTATAAAGAAATAGACATGGATGTTTAACATCTATGAAATAGTCTTCATGTCGGAAAGAAGTTTAAGACAATGTTCAAGAAGTTGACTATGACAAGATTTGATCTTTCATAGCGATATTGAGTCTTGACGGATTAATGTAGCAACCACTACATATAATTTGGTATATGGTAGTTGAATAAACAAAACAAGGTTCTTCTAATAGAATGGTTACCTAGGACGTGTACATGACACGGTCCGAAGGGTTTTGTTAATTCAAAGGGTGCTGAAAGGGCATGCAAACTTCAATAGTTGAAGTGAGCATAGAGGAGTTAGAATCTTCACCATGATGAAAATGTTAAAGGAGTTTAATTTCATCGGAGATGATGAAGATGCTTGCATTTGCAAGAAATTAAGTGGGAGCACTGAGACAAATTTCCAATACATTATGCAGAGTACATATTGTTGATTGGAAATGATGTATCTTTTATTGAATTTCATTAAAATAGGATTTCGATGAAAGACTTGGGCAAAACCGGAATATTTAGCATGAATGTCTATATGGATAGATTGAGGCGCTAATATGGTTATGCCAGCCGTACATATATGAGATACTGAAAGGGTTCAATATGGAAACAACAAGAAAGGTTCTTGCTGCATGGAAAGGATTGTATCAAGATTCAAGTGTTTCAACACTTGGTGAGTAAACTCACATGAATATTTTGTTCGATTATACCGTGATATGTATATATCTAGATTTGTCCTATGCTCTAAATACTATGAGCACATACCAGAATGATTCATAAGATGAAAATTGGACGATAGTAAAGATATTCTTATGAGCTTTGGAAGAACTAAGAATATATCATGTATAAGTGACAAATAGTTAAAGGTAGTTCATTGTAAAGTGTTACATGGATACTAGTTTTGTCACAAGATACAAATTAAATTTTTCTCAATTTAGACTATGGGTGGCACAATGTAATGGAAAGGATGTTCCATTATGAATTTGGATGAGTTCCAAAGTTGAGACATTGTGACGGATACTACAACAAAACTCTAAGTATATGACTGCTATAGTAGGAGCAAAGGAGGTCATTTGTGTTAAGTAGTTTGTTATCAAACTAGGTGTGGTTCAAAGTGGACTAATACTATGAAGTTATATTGTATGACAATAATATCAACATATTTTAACCCGAACGAACTAAAGGTCTCACCAAAGACCAAATTTATACAATGCCATCTCATTTGAGAATTATTGATGTGTAGAGACGCAAAGACATGAAAATACACACGGACCTGAAACTGTCAGATCTAGAGATTATGTTAACCACTAGCAATCGCGTATATGCAACACCAGAAAGCCATAGGTGTTCAATACGCAAAGTTTTTCAAACTAGATTATTGACTCTAGTGGAAGTGGGAGACTGAAGGGAATATGCCCGAGAGGCAATAATAAAGTGGTTATTATCTTATTCCATGTTTAAGATAAATATTTATTTTGCATGCTATTATTTTATTAATTGGAAACGTTACATGTGTGTGTAATAAACAAAATACAAAGTTCCTAGTAATGCCTCTCATATAAACTAGCTTGTTGACTAACAAGATGATCAAGTTTCCCTAATAATGGACATTGGATGTTGTTAATAACGACATCACAACATTGGTGGAATGATGTGATGAACATTCATCCGAAGTATAGCATTACAATCAAAGTCATTATGTTTATATTGCTATAACATCATACAAAGTAATCTTATTCCTTAGACCATGAGATCATGTTAATTGCTAACATCGGAAGAGTAACTTGATAACATCGAACGTCACACCGTAAAAGGGTGACTATAAAGGTGGGTCCAGATACTCCAAAGGTGTTATGTTGAGACTCATGGATCAAGAGTGGAATTTGTCAATCCTGACAACGGATAGATATACTCTAGGCCCTCTCGGTGATATCACATTAAGATAGCTTGCAAGCAAGTGATGTGATCACTAGAATGTTATATCACGGGAACGAGAAAAGAGTGCATGTCAGTAACGACATCAAACTAGGTATTTGGATGCTGATCATCGAATCTCGGACATGTAATATATCGCGAGACAAAGGGATTTAGTTACGATGTTAAAGGTTCACACGATCACAAGAGTCATTGTTGAATATGTGGGAGTCAGTACGGATCTCTAGGTCCCGCTGCTGATTATTGATCGGGGAGGGGTCTCAATCATGTCTGCATTATTCACGAATCACAGGGTGACAAACTTAAGGGATACCGACACCATTTAGGAGCAAATATGTTTTAGATAAATATTAAGAAAGCGCTGGAATCATTTCGATGAAAACTAGAATTGTTTCTGGTGAAATTGCTGAAACTAGTTCTGCATGTGATATTGAAATGTTGCAGGGAGTTTTATGTGAATGTTTGTTAATTAAAGTAATTAACAAAATTCTGAATAAAATAAATAAAAGTATTTTATTTAAAGAGAAAATGCATTTAAAGGTGGACATTAAATGCAAAGTGACTGGAGTTGAAATTGATGTGAGTGGGCTTAGTGGAAGCTCCACCCACATGAATGAGGGAGAGGTGGGGCACCTACCATGGCCGGCCAGCCATGGCCTTGGGGCTGCGCCCCCTCCCCTATAAAAGGACCCCCATGGCTTCTCTCCTCTTGCCCCACCTCCTCATGAAGGTTCTCTTCTCCCCCTAGTTATTCCCCATGGTCTCGGATTAGCGAGATACATGTTCTCGGTGGCTTTATCTGGAAAGGAGTTGCTGTTTCCGCTGCATCGCTGGAGCGAGGAGGCGGAGGTTGTTCGGTGGACCGGACGTGTGTGCGATCACGGATGCACCACTACTTTGCGGTGCTGGACTTGATGGTGCTGGAACTGCTGGACCTGAAGGACTTCATCACGATCTTGAGATCGGCAAGTGTACGACTACATCATCCACGAGTTCCATCTCGTTAACAAAGCTTTGTTGTCTTCGAGGGTAAGTTCTCTATGGATGTATATCCACCCGTTGCTTGTATCTAGTAGATAGATCTTGGTGTATAGTTCCCATCGTAGGAATTTTTTGTTTTCTATGCTACGAACCCAGCAAAGTTAAATTGGTGATTGATGGCTCGGTGTTGATGTAGAGCTCGTTGGGAACCCCAAGAGGAAGGTATGATGAGCACAGCAGCAAGTTTCCCTCAGTTCTGAAACCAAGGTTTAATCGAACCAGTAGGAGCAAGGAAACACCCCAAAGGTGTTGCTAACTGAGCCTTGGCAGGGGGCGCTACCGGTGCTAGTAGCAACATGGAGACCTGCACAACACAACCACATAACTTTGTCCCCAACTTGCGATGAGGTTCTCAGTCTCACCGTGTTTTGCTGAAAACAAAGGATTAAATATATCGAATGGAAGGAAGTAATAGTTTGCAGAAAGTAAACACAAAACAGTAAACAATTTATAGATTGTATGTAAAGAAAAGGACCGGGAACCATAGTTCACTAGAGGTGGCTCTCCTTAAGATAAATAACATGTTGGGTGAACAAATTACAGCGGGGCAATTGACAAACATCGAGAAAGCAATACATGCATATACTAATCATCTCGACTCCATTGACTCCTTTGGAACTTGATTGGGCATTACAACATTATACATAGACCGCCATCCCACTACATCTATGACTAATAATCCACCTTCAGGTTATCCTGAACCACCTCCAGTACTAAGTTGCAAGCAACAGATTATTGCTTTACGAATTGCGTGTAATGTAAACAATATGATTGTTCTATGAACAAAGGATTGTTGTTTTCTCCCTAGTAGCAACATCACATCTAGTACCTTAGAGATTTCTGTCACTTCCCTAGATTACCAGAGGCATGAACCCACTATCGAGCATAAATACTAACGCTTGGAGTTGCTAGCATCTACTTGTCCAAGATAGCTACTAACAACGGAAAGCATGCAAGATCACAAATAACAAAGACATGATAGAATCAGTAATGAATCTAAAATAGCATCTCAATATCCATCGGATCCCCGCAAACACAACATGTAGAATTACAAATAGATGATCTTGATCATGAACGGAGCTCACAAGATCTAAACATGAAAGCACAAAGGAGGAGAACCAGCCATCTTACTACTACATCCGTAGTCTAAGGATGAACTACTCACGCATCACACCGGAGGCTTGCATGGTGATGAAGAAGGCCTCCAGGGTGAATTCCCCTCTCCGGCAGGGTGCCGGGAAGAGCTTAAGATCCCTCCCGATCTAGGGATGGAGATGACGATGGCTACAGCCTCTTTCGTGCAATTTTGATAGGGTACTTAGGGTTTTCATCCCGAGGGCATCTTATAGGCGGAAGGAGAGGCCGAGGGGGTACTGGGGTAAGCCAGACCACCCCCTGGGGCAGGCCAGGCCTGACCGCGTGGCCAGGTGGTGTGACCACCCCAGCCCTTCTCCGTCTCGTATTCTGGCATCTGATGGCTTCCGGAAAATAGGCACTTTGGCTTTTGTCCCGTCCAATTCCGAGAATATTCATTTTCTAACTTTCCTGGAACCAAAAACAGCAGAAACCAGGCAGCTGGCACTGTGGCTCTTGTTAATAGGTTAGTCCAAGAAATCATATGAAAAGTACTCCAAAGTGTGGAGAAAACACAAGAAAGTGGATAAAACCAAGCATGGAACATCAAAAATTATAGATACATTTGAAATGTATCAGTGATGCTGATTATGGTTATGGTTTCACCTAATGATAAGGCCCCAGCAGGGACCACCTTTGGAAACTGCTTGAGCCGACCTAGGAACCATTCGTTCTATGATACTAGTTCTGAGTTGAACGCGCTAACCGAACATGGGGGCCCCTGGGATCCCCCTCAACTACCGATGCTATGCATTTATCCAGAGGGTCACAAAATTGGTTTTCCATTTGGTGCATACGCATAATATGTCTTTAGACATGGGTGAGTTGGATATTTCTTCGGACTTGGTGATGATATGATTTGGTGGATAGCCCGGGCATTGTATACATAAAAGCAGTACATGCCGGCGGTTCAAGGGGAGCTCTACAAGTTATCTTCTAGGGCCGTTCGATATAGTAGGCGCAAACGTTGTGCCTTCCTTGAGAATCGTCGTACCTCTCGGTTGGTTCCACACAGTAGGTGATACCTCTGGATACGCATGTTGTTATGGGACAGTTCTTGTTGTGAGATTTCGAAGGCACGCGTATTATGTTGCCTGAAGGGTTGAACATGCGTTTGGGTACAGTAGTGCACCCATGCAGGGTAAATCTTTTAGAGAAACCGTGTGTCCATGGTTATGGACGCCTCAGGAGTATAGTGTCATGATCATAGACAACGCCACTAAAGTTTCGCCTCTAATAACATGATTAGTAATTAGCCTTATCAACTAAACACCTGCTTAATTAAAATTGCCACCGTGTGTGTTCTGCAAGTGGACTTCCTCGACTGGTCTTCGAGGGGGAAACCTTCGGATGGGTTATGTTTGGTGTTATATTATACTTATCGTATAGCGTTCTCTTATCTCGCTCTAATAGCCAAAGTTGTTAGTGTGTCTCTATAAGTTAGATAGTGCAAGCTTTGCTGCCGTTGAGCCCACCATACCTATATAGGCGAGAGCCGCTAAATTCTAGACTCGCCGTGTACTGGCCTCAGTACTGACCGCTCTCTTTCTATTTTCCTCTGCCCTTTGTCGGAACCCTTTGGCTTTGATAGGTATGTGATTGACGATGTTAGCAAGTTTACCCTTCCGACTTGGCCTGGGCAGGGTTATGCACACCGCTTGGTTATTCTTCGGGACTCTTAGTCCTATTTGGATCTTGTCCGTACTCGTACACTTTTTTGCTTTCTTCTTAGCTTTGTTTACACGCTTACCTTTCTCTCCATGAATGTAATGAGCCCTATTTAGTAAGTGGGGCAAGTCAGGCAGTAGATAGCTAATATGAACGGATCTTGCAATTTCATATCGTTATGGGTTGGTAGGAAGATCAAGTCCTAGGAAAGCCATATTTGAAGCGGGTTGACCCCCGCGCTTCTCTCATGGTACAATCCTCTTCCTGATGAGCCCCCTTTCTCCTCGGTCCACAGAAAACAAAAATGTAGGACCACCGATCTCCTGGGGTATGTATGCTTGCTGAAATAGCTGCCCTTCATCATACCCATCTTAGCCGGATAGGGAAACTAGTGATGAATGGAAAAAAGAGAAAAATCCTTTAGCTGGATAAGGGGCGGATGTAGCCAAGTGGATCAAGGCAGTGGATTGTGTTCCTCGCTGGCCGCGTGTCATCTTCGATTCACGATTGAGGCGTTGTATCTTTAAGTTGTATCATTTGTATTCTTGACTCGTTGAGTCGTTGTTGTATATGTATAAGTCTTTGTGGATTCTGTTGTAAACTATTGCGATGTAACTACTTGTATCAAAATCCACCCACACAAAAGTGTCGGGTGGACGGCCTTGAATCGTTTCTATGCGGATTTCAGTGGAAATACTAAGATCTGCATAGATCTGATTTTGGGGCATTACATAGCTCATTTGGAGCATCCATATTAAATGATTTCAAACAGAAACAATTCCATTTCTTTTCTCACCTTGCTAGACCAAGTGACAAAGAACACAAGTGAACTTTCAAACATTACTAGAACAAATTCAAATCCATTTAAGGGAATTTTCAAAATTGAATCTAGTGTATGCATCAAGATAGCCATTTTTCCAAAACCATCCAAACTTTCTCCACTTGACAAATCCTTGCAACCAGAGACTCAAGCTTATGATCAACAAACCCACCAAATAGAATTTGAAAATTCAAATAATTTTCTCTTGCGGCCATTTGATCAAACACTTGGCGAGCACAGTACACAGCTACCAACTCCACACTGTGTGGATCAATCTTGTGATCATCTTTGTACTCGACTCAGCCTCCACTACTCGCCCACAACCACCCCAGTACCAGCCCGTGCAGCTGAGCATCGCTCACTCGCCCCTTGGACTAGTGACAACCTGTACCCGAGCATGCCATGACAGCCAGACATGGACGCGACGCTACATGCTTCGCCGCCCTCGTCCACGATGTCTAGGAGATAGCCATGACCTTACCGCACCCGCCTGTGTATGCCTCGACCAACGACAGCCCGTGGAGACGCCAACATAGCCATGCCCATTTTCTCTATTTGCCATGCCGAGCGCACACCAGAGCGTCGAGCAATCTCGCGTGACCACGCCAAGCCTCGCTTTCTCCTTGCATCAATGCACTCGACATACGTCGTGATGAACACCCGCAATACCCGAGGATGGCATGGATGCCCCCGACCGATGGAGACCGCGCCTCGCCATGCCACTGTGCACATCACGATCGCCAAGGAACCCTGCGTCGACCTACACCCTTAGCCATGCCTATAGCACCCTGTAACAACGTCGCCGACGAGCCCAAGCCATGCCCTGATGCTCCCCTCGCCAGGGTATAAATAGACCCCTCCCCTTGCCTCAAAACGCACCCCACGCGACTTGCCTCTCATCGAACAATCCCTCTGACCCATCCCCAGAGCAAGGCGAGGAGTTCAGCGCCGGAATTTCACCGGAGCCTGCCGCCGTAGTGGTGTAACAGAGCCATCGCTAGGAGCCGCCCTAGGAGCTGCTGTGACCACCATTCGAACCGCCGTCGTTGACCAGTTTGTTCACCCGCACCGCCGTACCTAGCTGGAGCCCTGGTAGGCCCCCGACGACCCCCGCCGTAGAGCTAGGGCTGAAATCCCGCGTGCGCTATGTGACAGAGATGATGATGCTGAGCCGTTGATTGTGCTCTAATCGTGCGGCTAGGATTAGCGTGTATCGCTTCGTGTTAGAACAATCGCTGACATCTGGGCCAACACAAGTGCAGCCCACTGCACGTGCACCGTGCAGTTGGGCCAGGCCGATATCGTTCCCGCGTGTGCCCACAATTTCAAATCTGGATTTTTCTTTCATTTCAAAACCCTATTGATATGGGGTGGCCCGATCTTCTCAGCAAGCTCTTGTCGATGGTAATGGTGGATGATTGATAACTAGTGTGTAGCTATGATCTCTCCCGCTCGAAGCCTGATGCCAGTGCAATAGATCTCGAACCTTGTAGGATATTCACAACACCACACTCTTGCGCATGCAGCCGTGACCACGAACGGTAGTATGCACTATACTAATTCCCAATGGAACAACAAATCACACTCAATTATAGTTGTAGAATTCGAACACATGGTAATTTCAGAGGTTCTATGAAAGAAACAACTCCAAAATATTTTAACATGGTCTAAACCTAAAAACCATGATTTACCGGCCTATATATAGGTTGTTGGACGTCCAACATAGAGTTGGTGTGAAAACCAAACATATCTCTAACTATCCTAACTTAAAAGGACTCTATTTGTAAACTGACAGAAAACGTCTGTCGACTTGTTTTGGTTGCCGTGCACAGCTCGTAACGAACTGGGATACGTGCAAGTGTCCGTTGGAAAGACTTCGGAATTATCTTTTCAACAAGTACTTATTTGCTTAATTCGAAGTTGGTATGTGGAAACCACGTCCGTTTAATTTCAGAACTTCTGTCTATCCGAATTGAACCTTCCTTCTTGGTCACCTTCTAACTTTCGGCCGCCTTCGTTTTGATGATCTTCTCTTGCGCCTTCCTCCTGCTCCTCCCTCGCGCATCCTCGGGCGATCATCATGCCGGGCTCCTCTTGTAGCCCTTCTCCTCCTCGCGCCATGCTTGTTTCTCCAACGAATCTAATCATACATAAATGCATAGACTTAGGTAGTATAAAGTTCTCATCAATTAAAGCACCATATTCATTTAGGAGTAGATTCACCTATTGTTCAAGTAGCTTAGCACGCGCTCTTGTAATGGGTCCAATTCTAATCTCATTGGACTGATCCTTCCTTGCAATAGTTGGAACATCTTCATTAGTCATTGGAGTATGTGTAATTGTAGGGATGTCCTCATCATCTCCCCTCCTTCAAAAGGCGTCGACCTCGATGCTCGAAGGTCTTCTCCAGCATATGGTGACAAATCAACAACGTTGAAGCTATTGCTAGCACCACCAAACTACTCAATAGGTATATCAACTGAGTAGGCATTATCATTAATTTAGCTAGCACTTTGTAAGGACCAGCACCACATGGCTTCAATTTGGACTTGCGAAGTAGTGGAAATCTGTCCTTGCGCAACTGCACCCAAACCATATCTCCAGGCTCGAACAACACTTCTTTCCTTGCTTGATTCCTACAGCAGCAATGTTCTTGCCTTTCTTCTCAATAGCCTCTCGAGTCTTCTCATGTATTTTCTTCACATAATCAGCACGTTTTGATGCCTCAATATCAACTCTCTCATGTAATGGCAGAGGCAACATATCAAGTGGCGTCAATGGCTTGAAGCCATACACCACCTCAAAAGGACAAAGCTGAGTAGTTGAATGCACAACCCTGTTGTAAGCAAACTCAACATGTGGCAAACACTCTTCCCACTCTAGCAAATTCTTTTTAATCATGGTCCTTAGCAGCTGTAACAATGTTCGATTCACCACCTCCATTTGACCATCTGTTTGGGGATGACATGTAGTACTGCACAACAGCTTCGTTCATATCTTCCCCCATAAGGTCTTCCAAAAGTAGCTCATAAACTTCACATAACGGTTAGAAACAATCGTCTTTGGTACTCCATGTAATCTCACGATGTCCCTAGAAAATAGGTTAGCAACATGCGACGCATTGTCGCTTTTGTGGAAGGCAATAAAATGAGCCATCTTAGAGAACCTATCCACTACCACAAATATAGAATCATGACCTCTCTGAGTTTTAGGTAGACCTAGCACAAAATCAATACTAATGTCTTCCCATGGAGTAGTAGGTGCAGAGAGAGGTGTATACAAACCGTGAGGCTTTAGCTTGGATTTCGATTTGTGGCAAGTAATGCATCGGCTCACAAATCTGTACACATCACGCCTCATCTTGGGCCAATAAAAGTGATCAGCAAGAATGAGCAACGTCTTCTCACGCCCAAAGTGACCCATCAAACCACCAGCATGTGATTCGTGCACTAAGAACAAACGCAACGACGATTCTGGAATACATAGTTTGTTAGCTCGAAACAAATAGCCATCATGTATATGATACTTATCCCATGCATTTCTAAGAGCACACAAACGATATGGTTCAGCAAATTCATGGTCAGTTGCATAAAGTGCACAAATAGCTTCTAATCCAGGAATTTTATCATCAAGTTTGGTTAATAGCATATTCTTCCTAGATAGAGCATCAACAACAACATTCTCTTTTCCCTTCTTATAATTAATGATGTAAGGAAAACACTCAATGAACTCAACCCATTTAGCTAATCGTCTATGCAAGTTTGATTGAGATTTCAAGTATTTCAATGCTTCATGATCAGAATGTATGATGAATTCCTTTAGCCACAAATAATGTTGCCAAACCTCAAGTGCTCTAACAAGTGCATACAATTCTTTATCATAGATTGAATAATTCAAATGAGCACCAGTCAATTTCTCAGAAAAATAAGCTATAGGCTGACCCTCTTGCATCAAAACGCCACCTATGCCTATACCGCTAGCATCACATTCAACTTCAAATTGCTTCGAAAAATCAGGTAATGCAAGTAATGGTGCAGAAGTAAGCAAACATTTTAATTTATCAAATGCAATGTCTTGGGCCGCGCCCTATACAAAAGGAACACCTTTCTTTGTCAAATCATTCAAATATGCAGCAATGGTGCTAAAATATTTCACAAAGCGCCTATAGAAACCACTACGCACTTGACTTACATTCATGGGAGTTGGCCAATTCTGAATTGATTCAATTTTAGATTGATCTACCTCTACCCCATTCTTAGATACAATAAATCCTAGGAATAAGACTTTATCTTTTGCAAATGTGCACTTCTCAATATTAGCATACAATTTATTATCACGCAACACTTGCAAAACTTGTCGAATATGAGTGCAATGTTCAGATTCGGTGTGGCTGTATATAAGTATATCATCAAACTAAACAACCATAAAACGACCAATAAACTCTCTCAAAACATAATTCATCAAACGCATGAAAGTACTAGGTGCATTAGTAAGACCAAACAGCATGACTAACCACTCATACAAACCGAATTTAGTTTTGAAAGCAGTTTTCCACTCATCCCTTTCTTTCATCCTAATTTGATGATACCCACTATGTAAATCAATTTTAGAGAAAACAGCAGCACCACTCAATTCATCTAGCATATCCTCTTAGCGTGGAATAGGATGACGATATCGAATAATGATGTTATTAATCGATCTACAATCAAGACACATGTGCCAAGTACCATCTTTCTTAGGAACTAAAATAACAGGAACGTCACAGGGGCTAAGAGAAACACGAATGTACCCTTTATCCAGCAACGATTGTACTTGCTTCTGAATTTCCTTAGTTTTTTCGAGATTAGTCCTGTAGGGTGCACGGTTGGGAAGTGTGGCGCCAGGAATCAGGTCCACTTGATATTCTATACCACACAATGGAGGTAAGACCGCGGGTACATCTTCTGGAAACACATCCCCAAAATCCTGCAAAACAGAAGAGACACCAAGAGAAACAGGGGCCATGTTGTTAGAAACCAATACCTCGCCCTTATACATGAGCACAATTGGCATGGCTGTAGGATCCTCACGAAATTCTCTCATATATTCCTTAGTGGCTAATATCAATAAACTAGGCACTCTCTCACTTTTTGTTATATCACTCAATTTAGGCTCGATTACATCAAGAACAACTGTCACACAATCTCGCCGAGCTATAGGATCTTCCTTCAAATTCACTTCTATTTTCTGGCGAGAATGATTCACAATATCTTGTGGTGTCATTGGCTACATACTAATCTTCTTCCCTTTGAATTCCAAGTGTTATGTATTGGCTCAGCCATTGTGTTGCACATGGCGATCATAGAGCCATGGCCGACCCAATTGTAGGTGACAAACAGTCATAGGAACCACATCAAAATCAATAGAATCTTTGTATGGCCCTATTTGAAAATTCACACGTACTATATGATTTACCTTCATCTCACCATTGTTTCTCAACCATTGTATGTAGTATGGCTTCGGATGAGGTAAATACGTCAAATTCAGCTTGGCACATAGTTCCTTACTTGCAGCTACCTCCATCAATAATGACCTTGCAAGCCTTGTTAGGTCCAACTAGAGCTTTTTTTGGAACAAGTTGCAACGCTGGAATTCCTCAACCGGTTGCACACTAAGTATACGTGAAGATACGACAATAGTTGGAGCACGCTCAAGATATGCATCAGCACCATCCTCGGCATCATCAACATCATCATCAGAACCTTCATCTCCACTCTCTACTTAGCCTTGTTCGTTAACAAACATAACCTTGCTGTTTGGACAATCTTTCTTGTAGTGCCCTCCTCCTCCACAAGTATGGCACACCACATCACGAGTATGTGTCGTAGACATGTTGGAACCCGAGCTAGCAGCAGGAGCAGTGGGTTTCCGAGCATTAGAACCAAACGAAGGTGTACTTGTTGGCTTGGACGATGGTGTAAAAGGAGCAACAGCTGGTGGTGTGATAGTGGGAGGTGTAGTTCTGGCTGAAAATATGCTAGAAGATGGAAAACAAGCACGTGACTTCGCCTCTTCAGCAAACTGGGATTCGGCCTCTCTAGCATGGTGCAGTAGCTCGTTCATTGTCTCATACTTGTGATAGCACACAATACTCTTGATTTGAAGCTTCAAATCATTGAGGAAACGCTGCATTGTCATCTCTCGTGATTCACAAACATTAGCACGCTGCATAAGCATCTCCATCTCCATGTAGTACTCATTAACTGTCATTGTGCCTTGCCTCAACTGTGTCAGCTTCTCAAACACGGAGCGCAAATAATTGGAGGGAACAAAACGATCCGCCATGATGGCCTTCATCTCATGCCAATCCCTCACAAGAAGTTCATTATCGTTCCGTCTATTCTGCACAATAGCTTCCCACCAACGCAAAGCATAACCATCAAACTCTGATGCTGCAAGCTTAACCTTCTTGTCTTCTAGATAATCAAACAAATGCCAGAGCTTCTCAATCTTCAACTCCCAAGTAATATAATCCTCGGGATCTAGCGAGCCATTGAAAGAAGGAATTGAGAAGTTGGGCTTGCCCAAACTATCATCAGCTGGATTGTAAACACGCTAAGCACGTCCAACAGGAGCATACCCACGACCATACAGGGGAGTAGCCGCAGGTGCAGGGGAATTGGCACATCCCCTACCATGATGTGGGGCAGCATCAACCGCACTAACCTCATCAAAGTCCTCAAACACATCATCATGTTGTTGTGCAGGTCTTGGGTGGAGTGTCGCTTGAATAGCCTCAATGGAACGCTGCAAGGTGGCAAAGTTGACATTCATTGGTGTCACCTGAGTTTGAATATTGTTGATGGCGCCAGTATTATTCTCCACAACATCTTGTATGTCGGTGATATTTCTATCAACAGACTCACGCCAAGTAACAAGCTCCTCAAGCTGCGTT
Organism: Avena eriantha; assembly: GCA_910589775.1. Taxonomy (NCBI): domain Eukaryota; kingdom Viridiplantae; phylum Streptophyta; class Magnoliopsida; order Poales; family Poaceae; genus Avena; species Avena eriantha. The sequence goes on along the minus strand of OU342741.1, from coordinate 267,605,625 downwards.
TTCTGTGAAACTTCATCATCACTCAAAGACATGATTAGTAGGTTAGTGCAAAAATCAAAATCAGTATGGTGGAAACTCTCACAACTCACTCACAACTGACAAGAAAGGAGATCTTACCATTCCAAAGTGAATAGAGATGCTCTACCAAACAAAATCAAACACTGATGCACTGATGTGATGAAGTGAATATCAAAGGTATAGAGAACGATCACATGGCACACATGTTATTTATGGTGGAGCTCTAGGTACGGTATCCTAAGTACACCGCAAACAAGTCCTAGTGTTGATCATACAAAAACCCAAGAAACACACACGTGGAGAAAAACGTGGCAATGCAACTATGAAGGGTGTTGCACTACTCTCGAGAGACACTAGCAAAGCTCAAAGTAACACAGGCACAAGATTGCTCAATCTAATGGTGCACAAATAGATGACTAGGCCTCTTGCTCAATTCTCCCTTTTTTCTTTGTCTTTTGTATAGCTTCTTTCTCTCTTGCTTTTTCTTTTGCTATATTCTTTTTTTTCTCTTTTTTAATATATATCACCCACGGCAAATTTATAAAGTATAGCACCAAAACCCTATGAGCAGCCTGTAAGAGCGGAAACTAGTCACAATGGGAAAGTTCCTACACTTATGAAATAGAATGGCTGTAGCTAAGGTTTGGAAAATTGCAAAATTCCAAAAAAATTTAATAATTCCTGCCGTGGCAGAAAAATAGACCAAAATCATGTCGTGGCAGAATATCCTGCCACGACAGAAAAGCACGTCAAAAGCGTGTCACGGCAGCAAATCCGAGTCGCGGCAGAATAGGACTCGCGGTAGAGAAACGGGCCGTTTCTATGCCGCGTTAGAGTCGGTAGGAATTTTTTTTAATTCCGACTCGGCCAAGAGTAGATGACTAGGACTCTTAGAGTAGATCGGATCTGACTTGATTGTGGCAGAAACAATGGTGGATTCGGCTAGAACAAAAACTAGAAAGACGATAAAATTACAAAGAACAGATCTAGATCTAAACTAAAGGAGGAACTCGACCAACAACTATTACTCGTCTACGATGTAATCTAGGCTATGGCGAATCTTCTTGTGGGGCTATTTTCTGTATAGGACGAAACACTCTCTAATCTATGGATGGATTGCGGATTGCTTACCATGACAACAAGGAAATCTGATACCAAGATGATATGGGGTGGCCCGATCTTGTCAACAAGCTCTTGTCGATGGTAATGGTGGATGATTGATAACTAGTGCGTAGCTATGATCTCTCCCGCTCGAACCCTGATGCCAATGCAACAGATCTCGAACCTTGTAGGATATTCACAACACCACACTCTTGCGCACGCAGCCGTGACCATGAACGGTAGTATGCAATCTACTAATTCCCAATGGAACAACAGATCACACTCAATTATAGTTGTAGAATTCGAACACAGGGTAATTTCAGAAGTTCTATGAAAGAAACAACTCCAAGATATTTTAACATGGTCTAAACTTAAAAACCATAATTTACAGACCTATATAAAGGCTGCTGGATGTCCAACATAGAGTTGGGGTCAAAACCAAACATATCTCTAACTATCCTAACTTAAAAAGACTCTATTTGTAAACTGACAAAAAACATCGGTCGACTTGTTTTGGTTGCCTCGCACAGCTCGTAATGAACTGGGAGACGTGCAAGTACCCGTTGGAAAGATCTCGGAATTATCTTTCCAACAAGTACTTATTTGCTTAATTCGGAGTTGGTATGTGGAAACCACGTCCGTTTCAATTTTAGAACTTCTGTCTGTCCGAATTGAACCTTCCTTCTTGGTCGCCTTCTAACTCTCGGTCGCCTTCATTTTGATGATCTTCTCTTGCGCCTTCCTCCTGCTCCTCCCTCGTGCATCCTCGGGCGATCATCATGCCGGGCTCCTCTTGTAGCCCTTCTCCTCCTCGCGCCATGCTTGTTTCTCTAATGAACCTGATCATACATAAATGCATAGACTTAGGTAGTATAAAGTTCTCATCAATTAAAGCACCAGATTCATTTAGGAGTAAATTCACCTGTTGTTCAAGTAGCTTAGCATGAGCTCTTGTAATGGGTCCAATTCTAATCTAATTGGACTGATCCTTCCTTGCAATAGTTGGAACATCTTCAGTAGTCATTGGGGTATGTGTAATTGTAGGGATGTCTTCATCACCTATTGTGTAGTTGATTTCAAAATATAATTCAAGGAGATTTACTGAACCAAGATGCATGATTCCAATTTTGTTCGAAAGGAAATGAAAATGTATAAACACTCACGTTCGATTCAAACAGTTTGAATTTATAGATCACCCATAGTTAATAACAAGACAATGACTTTTCCGACTTCAAATTTTTTTCTAAAATCAACCATAAATGCTTTTGAGTTGATTCCAATTGTCAAAAATCTCATTTGCCATGCTCTATCTGAATAAGTAAAAATATTTAGTTTTACATGCAGTAATCATGGGCTAGTATGAAAAGAGTGGTTATAGAGTCATTTCTAATCATGTTAATTATTAAATAGCCATAATAAACTTTGTAATATATGTCATCTACTTTAAATCACATTCACAAGTGTTGGAATATGTGGTGATGACATGGGTCAACATGATACCATATTTTATAATTGGAGAATATTAAATCTTAAGTATTTTTCAGTGAGTAGAAATTGCATTTCCAAAATAAGATAAATAAGGCCATGCCAATATTTCCTGTGATGATTGAGATGATGAAAGATCATCTAGTGTGAGACTTTGTGTGCTAAATAGAAGTAGCTAAGTATTGTTTGGTGATTGTGTACCTCGTATTTATTTATAGACGCTTGTACCAACTCGGCCTACGAGGAGGAAGAATTCTACTAAGAAGAAGAGGAGCACTTCGACAACTGTACCAGCCAAGGCAAGCTCAACTATGCAAGCTAACCTATACAAGATACACTATGCATGCTATTGTGGTGCAACCTTGATTATACCAATCCCAAGTTTTACCTACAAGCTTTATTTTTCCCTTGACCAAAGTTTCTTAAATATTTAATGATTGGGGATTTGTGGAAAATAAGATAAATGCCATCAAGAGCATAGAATTCAGCTTAGGTAGTTACACTTGATTAACACCCCTCAATAATGACACCCTCATTGATAGTTGCTAGTGCTAAACTAATATTGATCACTTTAGATGGGAACACTTGGAGCAAATGATCATGAAAACCTTAGAATGATGAGTCATTCTATTGAAATGTTTTGACATGGGTTATGAAACCCAATGACTTGAAAATGATGATGAATGAGGCATGTGCCTTGACTTTGAATAAAAACTGATGGTTGGGTTCGGATGCGATACCATTCCAGCTTTACCGTACAACCAAAATACCTGATTTGGGTAGGGCTTAACTGGAAGTTTATATGTCTTAGTACGGGTTCCCTCGCGGAAAAAAGGTTAAGCTGAGGCTACCTCGTGACTATGAATGTCCACCTATGGAGTTCCGGGGAAGTCGGATGACCATGGTTGGGAGGCCAAGCTCATAGGGGAGGTGCCTATATTAGGGTGTGTAATTAAAAGGTTAGGATTGGTTATCCACATACCAAGTATGATGATTCAGTACTATCCCTGACGGATTTATCGAATTTTGTGGTGGAAGTGTACCACCTCTGCAGAGTGTCAAACTATTCGAATAGCTGCGTTCGCGGTCATGGACAGTTGGATGGCCATACTGTTCTGCTGTCAGATGTTTTCAAAATGACTTGTGACTTGAAATATGACTTTGACTTGACCACAACAGGGTTGTGGAAATGAAAACTAGGTTCCCACTTGAGTAATTTAGATAACTAAAATAGGCTTTACCACTAAGTACTTCTGAAATAAAACTAGCTTATTGCAAACAAGCCTAGAGCTTAGGATTCCTACTAGAATTGTCTTACTTACATTAGTGATAATTTGTGAGTACTTTAAAAGTACTCATGGCTTTGTCCCTGGCTATTCCCTTGGCCAGACTATGAAGAGGACTATCCGGAGGACGGACAATAGGATGTCTATGATAACTAGGATCATCTCCCATCGTCAGCATTGCCTATGCCAATGAAGATGGAGTCTCTACTACATTTATTTTCGCTGCTTTGATGTGTATTAAGACTTGATCATGAGATCAAGTATTTGTAAGACTATTATGGTTTGTAATGGATGATGTACTGTGCTATCAATTTTGTTATGTCTCGCAAAAATGGTATTCCTAGGATTGGGATGTACGGCATAACAAGCATCTAGACTTAAAAATCTGGGTGTTCACAAGTTGGTATCAGAGCCATCTTAACTATAGGAGACCCTAGTTCGAATGGACGTCTGAAAAGCTTAGTTTCAAAACAAAGGAAGTGAGTCTTTATGAAAATCTATTCTCACTCTTACCCTTGAGATTCTTTCAAAAAGAGAGTTCACGTGTCCCTCAAAATTCTTGCAATCCTACATAAAATTTGACACACTTGATCACCTCACTAACTTACTCATCCTAATTTCTTATAGATGGAAGTCAAGTACAACAAGTTATACCTGCTTGGCAACGGAGGAGAACTCATGTTTGAAAGGGACTTGAGTCAGCTAGCGGAGTTTCTTGGACGCTCGTACCCTGAGTTCTATGGAGCACAACTCAATGATCAGCTAGGAGGAGAACTGCAATGGTCGATCGCTATAGATCTGAGAGGAAAGATGGAGCCACCCACCTTAGAGAAGATACAGTTCACTGTGAGGGAGAACATCTGGCTAGATGGACTAGCTAGAGAAATGCAGGAAGCACTTGCCCGTATATGTGCACAAAATATAAATTAGATCAATGGCACTCGCTTCGCTCACTATGCAAGACGTGATTCTATGGGACAGCCCTTGGCCATGCTAGGACATCCGGAGCTGAAGCATCATGTGGATCACCTCGACTTCATGCTGCATGAGACTCATAAGGAGTTGGACAATGCCAGTGCTTACGCCAACCAGAAGCACACTATCACAGTAGAGAAGAACCACACCCTCGCCATCCTAGCTAAAGAGCGCAAGACACTTCACCGCTAGCATGACAAGAAGGACCGTATCATCGCTCGCCTCCGCCAGAAGGTGGCAACCCTTGAAGAAACCATCCATGACCAAGAAATTCAGCTTGAGGAGAAGGAAGACAAAGTTGAAGATCTTCGTAGGGATATCACCTCTTACCTCAGTGATGATGAAGACTATCTAGAGGACACAAACATGGAGTTCCAAATCGATGAGGAGGACAAAGATTTCCTATATGGCGAAGAACCCACAAGTTCCGATAATGAGTAGTAGCACTAGATCACTGTCGTAGGTGTGAGTTTGTATCCGGTTCCAATATATCATAGAATGACAGAATGGTTCTTAAAACCATCTGCTTGGTAGTTGTGATGTGTTGTTTGGAATGTGTTGCTTGGAATGAATGAAAAAGAATTGTGGTTTTCAAACCTTAGCAATACTCAAGATTTGAAGCTTTTGAACAATACCCTTAAGCCATAGCAATTTCCCTCTTATCTTATGATCTACCTGAATCTTCAGATGACTCGTGGCAACCCCGGTGGGAGCAACTCATCCCAGGATCCAATGCTTTAGATTCTACAAATGCTTGTATCAGATCGAGAAGCCGGTAGAGCCAAGCGTCAAGCCAATCTCGCCACTCTTAAGCAGATTGCCTAGATGGCCCACAACAACTAAGGCCATGGAAATCAGGATCATGATGGATCTAAGCTTAAGAACTTTCAAAACACTCATCCTCCTATGTTTAGAAAATCTGAAGAGACCTTAGATGCTGATGACTGGCTGCAGTCAATGGAGAACAACTTGGAAGTTGCAGGAGTAGATGTTGTTGAGAAAGTACTGTTTGCCACCCACTATCTAGCAGGTTATGCAAGATCATGGTGGAATAGCACTCGTACAATGAACGGAGGACAAATGATGACTTGGGAGGAATTCAAGATCAAGTTTAGCAGGACTCATGTGCCCCCAGGTTTGATCAAGAGGATGAGGGATGAATTCAGGGAGTTGAAGCAAGGGAGGATGACTGTGGTGAAATACTGTGACAGATTTGTGTCTCTGGTTAGGTATGCCTCCGATGAGATTGACACAGAGGCAAAGAAGAAGGAAAGATTCATGAATGGCCTACATGATGAGATGCAGATAATGTTAGTCAATATTCCTTTTGATGATCTAGAAGCTCTAGTGGACTCTGCTATCCAAATGGAAGGAAAAATCATTCAAGCTAGTGAGAACCGCAAGCGTTGTATGATGCACTATCCTGGACCCCACCATACCCTGAAGTACCGCCCCAACTCGTCTGCAGGATTTGCATCAAGACCCAATAGGCCACCTATGTCCCGTCCAAACTTTCCCAATCGTGGCGGAGGAAACCCGAGGCCCGGAGGCCACAACAACAACAACACCGGCAAACCCCATAACTTCAATCGTGCACCACCAAGGTCCACCAACCACAACAACAACAACAATATTTTCCCAAGGACTGGAAGCAATGATGTGCCTATTGTCGGGAAGGACAAGTCAATGATAACCAACTTTGAATGTGGAGTCATAGGTCACTACTACAATGAGTGCCCCAAGAAGCTTGCTGCAGCCACTGATGTCACTACACCTGCCCAGCAGCTGCGTCGTGTCCAGCCTAGGAAGAGGTTTGCCCAAGGCAACCCGCACAACCATATTAGCCGTCTGTTCCACATGAATGCAGAAGAAGCCTAGGAAGCACCAGATGTCATGCTGGGTATGTTTTCTCTTAACTCAGTACTTGCAAGAGTGTTGTTTGATTCTGGAGCATCACACATCTGTTACAGAAGAATTTGCATGCACTAGTAAGATTCAACCAACAAATTTGAAGCATGTTATGATAGTTCAAATACCTAGGTCAACCACCAAAGCTAGAAAAATTGGCAAGGCCGTGCCTATTAGAATACATGGAATAGATTTTTATGCCAATTTAATAGTACTCAGAACAAAAGGTTTGGAAGTAGTACTAGGAATGGATTGGATGTCGAAACATCAGGGATTAATAGACTGTGCCAAGAAAGCCATAACCATGACCAGTAGCACCAGAGTATCAGTAGAGCATGTGTTTGAGACGCTGCCCCGTCAATTAAAATGCAACAAGAGTTTAGTCCAATAAACCCTATACCAAGTCAGAGAATTCTGTGAATACCCTGATGTGTTCCCAGATGAATTACCCCGTATGCCCCCAGATCGGGATATCGAGTTTATCATTGAACTAGTTCCTAGAACTGGACCCATAGCTCAGAGACCAAATAGTATGAACCTAGCCGAGTTAGTGGAGATAAAGAAGCAACTTGATGACATGTTGAGCAAAGGCTGATACAACCAAGTGCATCGCCGTGGAGATCACCTATTTTGTTTGTGGATAAGAAAGATGGTCCCAACCGTTTGTGTACGGATTACCGGAAGCTGAATGATGTCACCATCAAGAACAAGTACCCACTGCCGAAGATAGAAGATCTGTTTGACCAGCTGACTGGTGCTAGAGTGTTTTCTAAGAGTGATCTTAGAACTAGTTATCATTAATTGAAGATCCACGCAACGGATATCCCAAAGATTGCGTTCACCACCAGATATGGATTGTATGAGTACAATGTCATGTCATTTGGATTAGCCAATGCCCCTGCTTATTTCATGAATCTCATGAATAAGATTTCTATGAAATTCTTGGATAAGTTTGTCGGTTTTTTTTATCAATGACATTCTGATCTATTCCAAGTCGGAAGAGGACCATGAGCATCACCTAAGAACCATCCTTGAAACCCTTAGAGAGCATCAGTTGTATGCCAATTTTAGCAAATGTGAGTTCTGGTTAAAGGCAGTAGGATTCCTATGACATATATTGTCGGCGGGAGGAGTCGCCGTCGATCCCGCCAAGATTAAGGATGTTGAAGAATGGAGAGCCCCAACCACTCAAACCGAAGTCCGTGCATTTCTTGGATTAGTTGGATATTACCGCAAGTTCCTCGAAGGATTTTCAAGCATCGCAAGGCCGATGACCCAACTGTTGAAGAAAGACAAGAAGTTTGAATGGACGGACAAATCTGAAGCAAGTTTTCAAGAGCTCAAGAAGAGATTGATTTCAGCCCCAATTTTGATCATGCTAGATATCATGAAGCCTTTTGATGTATTTTGTGATGCATAAAAGATTGGTCTCGGATGTGTGTTGATGTAGGAAGGCAAAGTAATATCATACATGACCCGACAACTAACACAACATAAGAAAATTATCCCACCCATGACTTAGAACTGGCAGCCGTAGTTTTAGCCTTGAAGACATGACATCATTACCTCATGGGTAACTGCTGTGAGATTTATTCGGATCACAAGTCGGAAGTATATTTTTACCCAGAAGGAGCTGAATATGAGGCAACAGAGATGGATAGAGTTAATCAAGGATTATGACCTTGCCATTCACTACCACCCCGGCAAGGCCAACGTGATAGCGGATGCTCTTAGTAGACTGTCGTGTAGATTAAACACCATGATTAAGGAAGATCAGCCAAGTTTGCATGAGGAGTTGGAGAATTTAGAATTGAGCTAGTTAGCAAAGGATTCCTAGCCAGTATTGAACTTCAACCCACTTTGATCATTCAGATAAAGGAAGCTCAGAAAAGAAATGCTAGTATCAACAGAATTAAGCATCGTATCGGTACATGGAAGGTACCCGGATTCACTTAAGATGAAGAAGGTTGTCTGTGTTATAAAGGACGTATCTGTGTGCCCGCAGATTCAGAGTTGAAGCAAGTCATTTTGAAGGAAGCCCATGATACTCTTTATTCTATTCATCCGGGAGGAACGAAGATGTATCGGGATTTGAAGGAGCAATTTCGGTGGCACAAAATGAAGAGAGAAGTCGGAAGCTATATCGCCAAGTGTGATATCTGTCAGAGAGTCAAAGCGGAACACTAGCGATCCATAGGACTTTTACAGCCGTTGCAAATTCCAGAATGGAAATGGGATTCAGTTGGAATGGATTTCATCACCGGATTACCTACATCTAGTAGAGGAAATGATTCTATTTGGGTCATAATAGATAGACTGTCCAAAGTAGCTCATTTCATACCCGTCAAGACCACTTACCAAGGCCCGAAGCTAGTAGAGCTGTATATTGCTAGAATAGTCAGTCTGCATGGAACCCCCAAGACAATTGTGTCAGATCGAGGAACCCAGTTCACCTCAAGGTTTTGGAAGAAAGTCCAACAAGGATTAGGAACCAAACTGAACTTCAGCACAACGTATCACCCACAGACCGATGGACAAATGGAAAGAGTAAACTAGATACTAGAAGATATGCTGAGAGCCTGTGTACTAGAATATGGATCTAAATGGGAAGATTGTCTGCCTTTCGCTGAATTCTCATACAACAATAGTTATCAGCCCAATTTGCAAATGGCCCCATTTGAGGTTTTGTATGGAAGGAAGTGTCGTACCCCCCTAAATTGGTCGCAAGTAGGAGAGAGTCAGATATTTGGGGCAAACATCCTACGAGAAGCCAAAGAGAAGTTTCACAACATCCGTGAACACCTCAAGACCGCTCAATCCAGACAAAAGAGTTACGCTGACAAAAGACATCGATACCTGACCTTCAATATCAGATACTTTGTGTATCTCAAAGTATCACCCTTGAAAGGAATGCAGTGTTTTCAACTCAAAGGGAAGCTTGCACCTAGATATGTCGAAGCCTTCAAGATTTTAAGTCGCCAAGGAGAAGTATCCTATCAGCTAGAACTGTCGGAAGAGATGTCAGCTGTGCGTGATGTGTTTCATATCTTGTTACTTTATAAATGCTTAGAAGTTCCGGAGAAGACCGAAGTTTTCAAGAACATCAATCACAAAGCCGTAGATATCAACAAGGATTTAACCTATCATGAAGAGTACCCATTCATATTTTGGAAGAAGCCTTCAAAACCACCCGGACCAGGAGTATCAAGTTTCTAAAGATCCACCATACTCAAATAAAAAAGAAGCCATCTGGGAGCGAGAATATTATATTAGGACGGAGTTTCCAAATCTCTTTAGTTCCTAGTTTTTCTTGAATCTTAGGACGAGATTCTGTTTAAGGAGGGAAGGTTTATAACATCTCAAAAATATTAAAAGGGGAAATCATTTTCCAATCAACCAAAATTAGGGTTAACAAAAGCTTTTACTATTAAAAACTATATAAATGCAAGTGGTGTTTGTTAATGAGGTATGAATGCATGTCATGCCATGTTTGTTTGTTATAAATGATGAGAATTGATCTAAAGATCAAAACAATATCATCTAGGTCAAATCCAAACCAAATAAAATCAAAAGAAAATCAAATTATAAAGCATATCACTAAATGGTCATTTTTGCAAAAGTTAAGACCTAGCTCACTTGGAGCATTCCTATTAAATGATTTCAAACAGAAACAATTCCATTTCTTTTCTCACGTTGCTAGACTAAGTGACAAAGAACACAAGTGAACTTCCAAAACTTACTAGAACAAATTCAAATCCATTTGAGGGAATTTCAAAATTGAATCTAGTGTATGCATCAAGATAGCCATTTTTCCAAAACCATCCAAACTTTCTCCACTTGACAAATCCTTGCAACCAGAGACTCTCAAACTTATGATCAACAAACCCACCAAATAGAATTTGAAAATTCAAATAATTTTCTCTTGCGGCCATTTGATCGAACACTTAGCGAGCACAGTACACAGCTACCAACTCCACACTGCTTGGATCAATCTTGTGATCATCTTTGTACTAAACTCAGCCTCCACTACTCGCCTACAACCACCCCAGTACCAGCCCGTGCAGCTAAGCATCACTCACTCACCCCTTGGACTAGTGAAAACCTGTACCCGAGCATGCCATGACGGCCAGACATGGACGCGACGCTACATGCTTCGCCGCCCTCGTCCACGATGTCTAGGAGATAACCATGACCTCACCGCACCCGCCTGTGTACGCCTCGACCAACGACAGCCCATGGAGATGCCAGCACAGCCACACCCATTTTCTCTGTCTGCCTTGGCGAGCGCACGGCAGAGCGCCGAGCAATTCCACGTGACCACGCCGCGCCTTGCTCCTCCTTGCATCAATGCACTCGCCACAACGCTAGTGACCTCCCAAATATGCCTGCTTGACCTCACGCGACCTGTGACCACCGTACGCCGTGACGAATGCCCGTGGTACCCGAGGATGGTTGGGACACCCCTGACCGATGGAGACCGCACCTCACCGTGCCACTGAGCGCAGGACGATCGCCAAGGAACCCTGCGTCAACCTACACCCTCAGCCATGCCTATAGCACCCTGTAACGACGTCGCCGACGAGCCCTAGCCATGCCCCGATGCTTCCCTCACAAGGGTATAAATAGACCTCTCCCCTTGCCTGAAAACACACCCCACTCGACTCACCTCTCACCCAACAATCCCTCTGACCCATCCTCGGAGCAAGGCGAGGAGTGCAGCGCCGGAATTTCACTGGAGCCTGCCGCCGCAGTGGTGGAATGGATCCATCACTTGGAGCCACCCTAGGAGCTCCCGCGACCACCATTCGAACCACCATCATCGACCAGTTCGTTCACCCGCACTGCCATACCTAGCTAGATCCCTGGTAAGCCCCCGACGACCCCCGCCGTAGAGCTAGGGTTCAAATCCCATGCACGCCGTGTGACGGAGATGATGACGCTGAGCCGTTGATCGTGCTCTCGTCGTGCGGCTAGGATTAGTGTGTACCGCTTCGCGTTAGAACATCCGCTGAGGTGCGGGCCTAGTGCAAGTGCAGCCCGCTGCACGCGCGCCATGTAGTTGGGCTAGCCCGAAATCATTCCAGCGCGTGCCCACGAATTCAAATCTAGATTTTTCTTTTATTTCGAAACCCTATTCTGTAGTAGATTTCAAAATTGAATTCAACGAGATGTACTGAACCAAATTGCATGATTCTGATTTTTTAGAAAGGAAATAAAAATCTCTAAACACTCCGGTTGGATTCAAACAATTTGAATTTATAGATCACCCATAGTAAAAATAACAAGACAATGAATATTCCAACTTTAAACTTTTTCTAAAATCAACCATAAATGCTTTTGAGTTGATTCCAATTGTCAAAAATCACATTTGCCATGCTCTATCTGAATATGTAAAAATATCTAGTTTTACATGCAGTAATCATGGGCTAGTATTAAAAGAGTGGCTATATAGTCATTTCTACTCATTTTAATTATTAAATAGCCATAATAAACTTTGTAATATATGCCATCTACTTTAAATCACATTCCCAAGTATTGGAATATGTGGTGATGACATGGGTCAACATGATCCCATATTTTATAATTGGGGAATATTAAATCTTAAGTATTTTTCAATGAGTAGAAATTGCATTTCCAATATAAGATAAATAAGGTCATGTCAATATTTCTTGTGATGATTGAGATGATGCTAGATCATCTAGTGTAAGCTTTTGTGTGCTAAATAGAAGTAGCTAAGTATTGTTTGGTGATTGTGTACCTCGTATTTATTTATAAACGCTAGTACCAACCCGGGCTACGAGGAGGAAGAATTCTACAAAGAAGAAGAGGAGCACTTCGACAACTGTACCAACCAAGGCAAGCTCAACTATGCAAGATAACCTATACAAGATAAACTATGCATGCTATTGTGGTGCAACCTTGATTATACCAATCCCATGTTTTAACTGCAAGCTTTATTTTTCCCTTTAACAAAGTTTCTTAAATAATTAATCATTGGGGATTAGTGGAAAATAAGATAGATATCATCAAGAGCATAGAATTCAGCTTAGGTAGTTACACTTGATTAGCACCTCTCAGTAATGACACCCTCATTGAAAGCTGCTAGTGCTAAACTAATATTGATCACTTTAGATGGGAACACTTGGAGCAAATGATTATGAAAACCTTAGAATGATGAGTCATTCTATTGAAATGTTTTAACATGGGTTATTAAACCCAATGACTTGAAAATGATGATGAATGAGGCATGTGCCTTGACTTTGAATAAAAACTGATGGTTGGGTTTGGATGCGATACCATTCGAGCTTTACCGTACAACCATAATACCTGATTTGGGTAGGGCTTAACTAAAAGTTTATATGTCTTAGTACGGGTTCCCTCACGGAAAAGAGGTTAAGCTGAGGCTACCTCGTGACTATGAATGCCCACCTATGCAGTTCTTGGGATGGCGGATGACCATGGCTGGGAGGCCAAGCTCATAGGGGAGGTGCCTATACTAGGGTGTGTAATTGAAAGGTTAGGATTGATTATCCGCATATCAAGTATGATGATTCAGGGCTATCCCTGATGGATGTATCGAATTTTGTGGTGAAAGTGTACCACCTCTGTAGAGTGTCAAACTATTCGAATTGCCGCGTCCATAGTCATGGACAGTTGGATGGCCACACTGTTCCATTGTCAGATGTTTTCACAATGACTTGTGACTTGAAATATGACATTGACTTGACCACAACAGGGTTGTGGAAATGAAAACTAGGTTCCCACTTGAGTAATCTAGATAAATAAAATAGGATTTACTACTAAGTACTTCTGAAATGAAAGGACCTTATTTCAAACAAGCCTAGAGCTTAGGATTCCTACTAGAATTTTCTTACTTACATTAGTGATAGTTTGCGAGTACTTTAAAAGTACTCATGGCTTTGTCTCTAGCTATTCCCATGGCCAGACTATGAAGAGGACTATCTGGAGGACGGAGAGCAGGATGTCTATGATAACTAGGATCATGTCCCATCGTCAGCATTGCATGTGACAATGAAGATGGAGTCTCTACTACGTTTATTTCTGCTGCTTTGATGTGTATTAAGACTTGATCATGAGATCAAGTATTTGTAAGACTATTATGGTTTGTAATGGATGATGTACTGTGCTATCATTTCTATTATGTCTCGCAAAAATGGTATTCCTGGGATTGCGATGTACGGCATAATAGGCATTTGGACTTAAAAATCCGGGTGTTCACACTTCTTGGTAAGGATTTCTTTCCTCGTGCTTCATCTTTATAGTAGCAGGCGAGTCCCTAAGTGGGTGAGTCCTTAGGTATGCTTCCACGTGAATTTGATATTCTGACATTGCAGACGTAATAGGTTAGGGGGACCCAGTGGTGCAGACGTTCAATGTCGCACAAAGTGTGATGGTGGTCGTGAATGCATCCACCGCGTCGGCGATGTGCGTCCAAGCCGTCCTCTAAGGGATTTCTCCCACCGAGGTGATTCCTAGGGGGTGATGGAGGTGTGGCATTATCTGGAAGAAGCGTCTGCCATAGTTGAATGGATGGCGCAGTTGTCCTTCCACCGTGGGGCCACGACGGTGCCTAGTCTTGGACTCGCACATTTCCCTGATGACTTCAACCTCAATGACGTCACCAGTGGGTACCCTTCGGCGACTAGCTCAGTGAAGATCGTGGAGGTGTTGAAGCTGACCGCCAAGGCTTCTCCTTTCGCGGAGCGAGTGCTAGCGATGGGTGATCTACTAGCATACCAGGAAATGGTGTTGGCGCCAAATGATCCTGAGCCCAAGTATCGTGATCTGAAGTCAGAGCAACCCTTTTGGTCGTCGCTTGCGAAGCGGTTGAAGACGTAGCCGGTGAACCCTTTTGAGCCTTTCGTCCGGGTCAAGGGTGATGGCGACGCCTCCTCGTCGAAGCCTGTGGAGTAAACAGATTGCCTTTGGAGCATTTCTTTAGTGGTGGCGACTAGCCACTTTTGTAATATGTCCGATGATGAATGATGCATGTTGTGACTGAATGAAAAAAATGGCAATCGACTCTCATTTGCTTTGTGATTTCTGTATGCTTGAGTTTTTTGGTTGTGCGAGTCCCTGAGCACGTCCTCCCTTTAGTGGGGTTGACCTTGCATGTATGTATGTTGGTTTGTGTTAGGTTGTTAGGTTAACCGGAGTTGACTCTCCATGGCTCATGGAACCAGTCGCTTGGCGACCCCAAGGGGTGCTCTGTACTTGGCCGTTTTCCCGGACGTGACCGGGGTCAGTTAGGTGAGTCCCTAAGCGTGGTACTTAGTCGTTCTAGTCGCATGCCCAAGGTAGGTGAGGATGTTTGTATGTTGTTTCTAACATGTCACCCCTGCCTTGGTAAGGCAGTCGCGTGGCAAGTCTGAGACAGGCTCACATACTTGGTGCATTCCCAAGCCACGTGAGGGTCATTTTTGGCGAGTCCCCGAGCGTGGTAGTTGACCTTTCGAGTCGTTGTGTGCGGGGATGGGGAGGACGGATTTGCTGTGAGAAGCGTGTTCGGTTGTCTTGGCCCGGCAGGCCAGTCGAGCGAGGCGACTCTGATGGTGGCTCCGGGGTGGCGTTTTCGTGGATGGCGCAAGACCCGAATATTTTCGGTGCCCTTGGGTTGCACTACTTAGCCGTGCCGGTCGCTCAACCAAGGGTTGACTCTGTATGCAGTGTATTGCTAAGTGTACGAGTGTGATTGGCACAAGGAGATGGCGAGTACACACAATTTGTGTGATCCGACTTTATTTCATCATATAGCAGCTGAGTACAAGTTTTAGTTCTACGTATAGAACTTGCAGAGGAGATTTACATTCCACGGCCATCCAACGTCGAGCTGGCCGTTATCTCATATATTGATGAGGTAGTAGGCATCGTTGCCAAGGAATCGCCCTATGGAGAATGGCCCCTCCCATGGGGGAGAAATCTTGTGCATGCTCTTCTTGTTCGGGATCAGGAACATGACCAGGTCGCCTTCCTGGAAGGTGCAGGTCCAGACTCGGTGGCTGTGATAGCGGCAGAGTCCCTACTGGTAGATGGTCGACCCCGTCTTGGCGGGAAATCTCGTTGTCTGCCTCCGCGTAGTTGACGACCCGAGGCGAGTCATGTTCCAAGTCATTCGGCATGATGGCTTCAGCACTGTATACCATGAAGAAGGGTGTAAACCCTTTTGAGCGCTTGACGGAGGTGCGAATGCCCCATAGCACAGAGGGGAGCTCTTCGACCCAACACCCGGGGGTCCGCTCGAGGGGGAATTGTAGTCGTGGCTTGAGGCCATGGAAGACGCTTTGGTTGGCGTGCTCTGCTTGGCCATTCGACTCCAGGTGGGCGACTGAGGCAAGGTCGAGTCGTATGTCGTGCTCCTCGCAGAAGTCAGCCATGGCGCCCTTGGCGAAGTTGGTGCCATTATCCGTGATGATGCTTGATACATCCAAAACATATCTACTTTCCCGAACACGTTTGCTATTATTTTTCCTCTGAACTTGTGTGATTTGGATACAACTAACATGGACTAACGCTGTTTTCAGTAGAATTATCTTGGTGTCTAGTTTTTGTGTAGAAAATCAACTATCAGGAAAAATCTCGGAAAATATGCCAAAAATCCTATTTCACCAGAAGACTCATGGAGCTAGAAGACGAGACGGAGTAGGGCCACGAGGGGCCCACACCACCTGGCCGCGCGGGCTAGGCTAGGTCGCGCCTGGGGGTGGTGTGGCCGCCTTGGCTGCCCCCTCAGCCTCCCTCTTCGCCTATAAGTTGCCTCTTGACCTAAAAAACCAGGGGGTTCGATGTTTTTTCAGAAGGAGTTCCACTGCGCCGCCACCACCAGATTCCACGATTCAAAACCAGCAACTCCGTTCTGGCACCCTCTCGGGACGGGGAATTGGAGGAGATCATCGCCATCATCATCACCATCACTTCTCCATCGACCATCTATGTTTCCCCATCTATGAGTGAGTAATCCCCCGCTGTAGGCTATGGGGATGGTAGGGATTGGATGAGATCGTTCATGTAATGGCATCATATTGTTAGGGCATGGTGCCTAGTATCTATTATTAGTGATTTTTGACTTTTTTGCAACTTGTTATGCTTAATGCTTGTCACTAGGGCACGAGTGCCATGATTTTGGATCTGAACATGTTATTGATTCATTATGATAGTATTGTTTATGGTCTCACCTGCAAGTTGTATACAGACGTTGTTTTCCGGAACCAAAGGCCCCGAAGTGACAGCAATCGGGATAACTGGAGGGGATGGCTTTTATGTGAGGATCACATGTGTTCACGGAGTGTTAATGCTTTGATCCGGTGCTCTATTAAAAGGATCACCTTAATTGGCAGTAGTTCCCTTGAGGCCCCGCTGCAAACGGGCTGGCAGGACAAAAGATGTTGTGCAAGTTCTCATTGCGAGCACGTATGACTATATATGGAACACATGCCTATGATTATTTAGTACTTGGATGCTTTATCTTATTTATCTGCAAATGCCCTAAGTCTTAATTGCCATATGAGTTGTCTCGTCCATGCAATGCTCGTCCATCCATCCCTATGCCTACCACGCTTTAATCCTATTGTTTACTGCAATTGTTACTTCTATCTCTACTTTTACTACTTCTATTACTTTACTATTGCTACTACAAAACTGTTGCTACTGATAAACTGCTGTGAGCAAGATTGTTTCCAGGTGCAGATGAATTGACAACTCAGTTGTTATGGCTTATAAATATTCTTTGGATCCCCTTGTGTCGGATCAATAAATTGGGTTTCACTTCCCTCGAAAATACTGTGATACACCCCCTATACTTGTGGGACATCAAGACTATTTTCTGGCGCCGTTGCCGGGGAGCATAACTTTATTTATCAAGTTCACTTGGAATCACTATTGTTCACTGCTATCCATCCATCATGGGTAAGTCTCGTGATGGTAAGGTTCCTATTTTACCATCCACTACAAGAAGAGGTACGGTTCTGAACACCTCTGTTGCTCTTCATTCACGATCTGTTATGAGTAAGCTCCTTACACCACCACATACACATGCTACACACACTGCTACTACTGCTGAATCTGAAACTTCTGATACTTATGATGCTGCTTCTACTGTGCTTGATATAAGTGGTTCATTAGGTCCTTTCCTAGATGCTGCGATTGCTAGAACTATACCTGGAAATACTGAAACTCCTAATGGAGACACTACTACACCTGCCAGTTCACCTGAGTCTAGAGAGAGCTATGATATTGAGGACGGTTATATAGAGATGACCAATGAATTTATTAAAGAATGTAAACACGCCCATGATAGGAGTGCTATTAAGAGTCTCCTTGAGAGGCGTACTATAAAACCCAAATTGTCTCGTAATGCTGAGTTTGTTGCATCTCCCATAAACATTAAAGATAAGCATTATGATTTCTCTCTTGATCTATCTTACATAGCTATTATTGAGAAAGAACCTTTTTGTGGGACTAAGAATGAAAGTGTGGTAGCACATATGACTGAGCTTTCTATCATGAGTGGCATGTTTTCTGATGATAGTAAGATGCGCACTTACTTTGTTGCTAAATTTTTCCCTTTTTCACTGAAAGGAGAAGCTAAAACTTGGTTTAATAATTTACCTCCTAGATCTGTTGATAGCTTTGATTGCTTGATTAGTACCTTCCTTTAGAAATATTTTCCACCTAAGAATGAGGAATAGGACTCCCATGATTCATGCATAGGCTGGACGTCCATTACCTAAGAATGAGCTTCTTGATATATTTTATAATGGACTAACTGAACAATCTAGGACATACCTGGATAGTTGTGCTAATTGTGTTTTCAGGAATAGGACTCCCAAGGAAGTTGAGGAATTAATGGCTAAAATAAGCAAGAATTATGAAGACTAGATTTCTCCTGAACCAGCTATACCTAAGACAACTATACCTGAACCAACTATTCCTGCGTCTATACCAACATCAAAGAAGAGGGGAGTTATTGAACTAAATGATGAAGTGATGAAGGAAGCTAAGAAATGTCTTAAGGAGAAGGAAATTAAAGATGTAGATGTCAAGAATTTACCTCCTATAGAAGAATTATGTAAGCCAATACCCCACTCATCCACTACTGAGGTACACTCTCTCCAACATTTTGATGAAGGTGATATCCCTTACTCTAAACCTCCTGATCAATGCTTAGAAGAATTTGATATTTTTATTGTTAAGCAAGATAATTTTAATAAAAGGTTGCAAAATCATTTAATGGAAATCTCTAGAGCTATTGTTGAGTTAAAAGATATTGTGGAAAGAACCTCTAATGATGTTAAAGTGCTTGTTAAACATTTTCAAATGTTTCAAACTGAAACTGATCAGCTTATTAAAGTACAAAAAGACTTGCTAGTTAATGCTGCTAAAGAAAAACATGCTTATGAAATTAGAACTAGAAGTGGTGCTGCTACCCAAGATCCTCTATATCCTAAGGGGCATCCTAAAAGAATTGAGCAGGATTCTCAACAAGCTGAAAATATTGGCACTACTCCTAAGAAATGAAAAAAAGAAACATAAAACCATTGTAGAACCTTCTGGACCTGCTAAAGATCCTAATAACATATCTATCTCTGATGCTGAAACTAAAAGTGGTAATGAAGAAAATGATGCCCTTGATAAACAAAAAGTTGAAGAAGAACCTGGAAGGAACACTAAGAATACTAAATACACTAAAGAAGACTTTGTTGCTAAGAAACAGGTAGTGAAAGAGAGCCTTGGGTCCAAAAACCTATGCCTTTCCCCTATAAGAAACACAAGTCAAAGGAAGATGAACACTATAATAAGTTTTGTGAATGGATGAAACCTTTATTCTTGCAAATTCCTTTGACTGATGCTATTAAATTTCCTCCTTATTCAAAGTATATGAAGGATATTGTCTCGAATAAAAAGAATATCCCTAATGGAAAAAATTCTACTTTGCTTGCTAATTATTCCTTTAATGGTAAGGTTCCAAAGAAACTTGGAGACCCAGGGATTCCAACTATTCCTTTCTCTCTTAAAAATAGTTATGTTAGAACTGCTTTGTGTGATTTGGGAGCAGGAGTTAGTATTATGCCTTTTTCTCTCTATAAGAGACTTCAACTGGGAAAACTAATACCAACTGATATATCTTTGCAAATGGTTGGTAAATCTACTACTATTCCTGTTGGTATATGTGAGGATGTACCTGTTCAAGTGGCTCATAATTGCTTGATATTAACTAGTTTTGTTGTGCTTGAAATGCCTGAAGATGATAATATGTCTATTATTCTTGGGAGTCCTTTTCTTAATACCGCAGGAGCTGTTATTAACTGTAATCAAGGATATGTGACTTTTAATGTTAATGATAAGGAGAATACTATCTATTTCCCTAAGAATATTGATAGGACTTATGGTTTAAATACAATTGAACATGTTGAGGGCATTCAAGTTGGAGAAATATATTGTCCCATACCAAGAGAAAAATACGAAACTATTATGATTGAGACCATTTCTATCAAGGTTGAGGTAACATAATCATTAGTGGAATGCAAAGTTTTGTTTCATATAAATTGTTTTGGTAACAAGACCTGATCAACCTTGTTAACAAAGGGATTTTAATGAACAAAACAATATTTTCACCATGATTATCCCCGCTTACTTTTATTTTATCCATTCTAGTTTTTTGTTTTCGTTTAGTTTACTTTTCTGTTGTTAGTTGCTTGCTTATTAGATGTCTTAGAACTTCTAAAGTTTTAGCTTTGTTTAGCTGTTGCATCATTCCAGAAACCTTTTTCAGTCAGAAAATCATTCATCTATACCCAAAAATTTCTCAAAACTAAAGTGTCTCGAAAAATTCTAGAGAATTCATATTAAATTTTTACGTGAAAAAAGGGGCAGAGAAGTGCCTGGAGAGTACCAGGGGGCCCACCAGGCAGGCACACCACCTAGTGGCGCGGCCAGCCCAGGGGCGCGCCTGGCCATGGTGTGGGCCACCCCTGGCCCTCCACTCACTCTCTCACTTTCCACTGCTCTCTCTCCCAAGAAAACACCAGTTCTTTGCTCAAAATTGCGTTCTTGCTGTTCTTGTCCATGATTTTTCGATCTCCTTGCTCACCCCATCTTTGCTGCTGAAATTTGGAGCATTTGTTCTCCGGTATGTGACTCCTCCGCTTGTCCAAGTAGATTTGTGTTTAGTGGTTTATATCTTGAGTATTTTGCTGCTATAGGTGACGGGTTATGAGAGATTGTAAGATTGTTCAATGCTTAGAGATGTTGTTTTGATGCATGTTTAGGCCTCTTACAAGTCCCCATGAGTAGTTCCCTTCATTATGTATTCACTTTGCAATGACTTGTTTAATGGTGTTTAAATTTCAGAATATTAAAGATGAACAACCATACCTTTGGAGAAATATTTGAGAGGGACACACCTAGGAGTTCAAGGCCCTCAAGATCAGCCTCTCAGTTTAGGCCTTCATACAATGAACATCTCATTGCACCACGCTTTGAGAATGAAGGAGATGAGGGGGATGCTCACCCATCTACTTTTCCTTGTTTTACCTTTTTGCAAGCTGCAGGGATCCTCGATGATTTCTTACTACTGGTTCAGAAGGTGGGTTTGACCTCATACATGGAAGATGAGAGTGAGCAATATGCCGTGCTCACCAAAACTTTCGTTGAGAGTTTCATTTTTACTAACACCCCCTATCAGTCAACTGTTTCTTTCAGAATTTATAATCAGCTATTACAATGTCATTGGAATGATTTTGCAGCATTATAGGTATAGGCATGACGAGGATAGTGAAGAAGATCCAAGGACGACCCGCTGATTTGCTGGAGCTCTATCGAAGTGTGACAAATGACGATGACCGCGTAGCTCAGCGCGGGAAGATAAGAAACATCCAACTCCTAGCTCTTAGATACTTTGCTTATTGTCTTGCCACTAGCATTCTTGGTAGGGAGAACACAAGTAATATCTCTAATTATCACTTAGCCTTCCTCACTGCTGCACTTAATAATGATACCCGGTACTATCTTGGCTCTCTCATTGCTCGCCGCCTAGCTGCTAGGGGACCTATTTATGGGGGCATTATTGCTTCACGTATGGTTACTACATTAGAACTTTCTATGGATCCTTATGATACTGTATTGGCACCACAAAGGCTTGATCTTGCTGCCATAAAAACACATCACTTCGTCACTGCTGACTCTGATACGGACAATTTAGTATATAGGATGTTGTTTACTGACGGGGATGAAAGGGAGATTCTTTGCCGCAATCTACTTTGTTTAGTGTTCACAGGAGGCCATGGTTGCGTTCCAAGGAGGAGGTGGACGAGCATCTTCGCTTTCTTGGTTTCCACAGGCAACACCAGGAGGATGTGCCCTCTTATGACTACTCTACGCACTACGGTGGGGCGTCCTCGAGCCCGCACCAGGACGAGGGTACCTCCTCACCGTACTACGAAGGCGCTCCATCTTGGCTAGCTTGGGGTTGATACCCACTTAGGCCAAAAGCCTAAGCTTGGGGGGAGGTACACCGACATCACACTCATCTCCATATCATGTTTATTCGGTACTTTGTGTATCCATGCTTCGTTCTCTTTTTTTAGTTTACATTCTTTCTTTACTTTTGCTTTCTAAAAATACAAAAGACCAAAAATATTTCTGTTGTTTCTCTTTGTTTGCTTCTTCTTCTTTTTGCCTTGGTTTTTTTTCCTTTTTTCTTTGTTTAAACTATTCGAGAAACCTAAAAAGATTTTACTTTGCTTGTTTTTCCTTTTTGTTCTTGCCTCCGAAAATTAAAAACACCAAAAAAAATTGTTGTTCTTCTTTTGTTTTGTGAAGTTTGTTGCAGGGTTCAGCAGTCCTTAGTTGAATTTGGTTTCATGTTATTATTCAAGCCACACAAGTGAAGGGAAATAACGAGGATTAATGACAACATGAGGTGTGGTAAGAGGCTGGTAACGAACTCTATTTGTTTTCATTTTTGTACATATACTCATCATTGTGGGCATGCTTAGTCTGTTTATGTAAGGTGTATGTCATTTATGGATGCTTAGTAGTTCTTGCTTTCTTATGATTAGCTCCAGCTCGCTAATAGTTTATAGCATGGCATATGAATGTTTGCTTGCATTGCTTTATTCATAACTTGGTATGACACTGTGGTATTCTCGTCTGAATGTTTCACTTGAATTTACATGGCACATGCTCATGCATGCATATGACTAAAACAATAGTTAGTTAAGCCTCAATGAATTATTTTGCCTCAAGGGTCTTGAATCACTTTCATGCCATGATTAGTCCTGTTTTGTTGCAAGCGTGGTTGTGACAGTTATTGCTCTCTCGTCTGTCGCTCCCTTACTATTGCTAGCCTTCACTTGCACTGAGTATGAGCTCTACTCGTGTTTCCAATTCCCCAAAACCAATGTTGCCAAAAGTGTCCACCATACCTACCTATTAGCATCATTTGCTATTCCGTGCATATTCAATATGCCTTGTTTTCTTCCGAATAAAATGTTTGCTTGTTATGAGAAAGTTAGTTAGTAAAGCTCTCACAAACTTGATGGCACACTTTATTTCTTGCACTTAATAAACCTGAACCATTGTGACTGTCCATGAAAGTTATATGCTTGCAACTTATAGGATAGGGATTAGCAGAACTGTGATGTCACGGGGAACGCTTTCAACACCTGTAAATATATACCCAGTTGATATCATGCTCTTTTGTTTACGGATGTCGTCGGTGTGAAATAAAAGGGGAGCTTGTAAGTCCATGGAGTTATGTATGTGTGTTAGAGAAACGCCTTGGCCGCCGGTCTAATCCATGCCTAATCATGGTGGAAACCTGCAGCGTAACCATAATGAGTATCTATGAAGCATTCTTCTTATAAAAAAGGAGAGATAGCTATTGAGAAAAAAAGAAAAAAAGAGATTTGAGAAAAGAGGAAAGAGAGAAAAAAGCACCATTTTCCCATGGTAAATAAGGAGAATGCTGAGATACTCATTATCTGCTTACCTTGTCATTTTGATATGGCGATTCTTCCGTATCATCGGGCAAGGGGTACCCTGTTGGCGGTTCTCTATGATACACATGTATTTACTATGACAAGAACTTACCGGTAACTAAAGTTGAGTAGCATGAGGAGCGCCCCTCATACTCAAGGGACATGAGATTTCCAGTTTATAGTTTGTCAAGCATATAACTCAGATTGGACCTCACTTTCACCTTAACCACATTAAAGATGCTAATGATAGGGGCAATGAGAGCTCAAAGCTAATGAGTACCATACTTTCAGCATTTGGAAGCCTTTCAAATTATTCAAAACCTTTTCATCTCCTTGTGGAGTCTCCACACATTCTATGAGCACTTTCTTGAGAGCATAGTTATCATGCTTAGTTTAATGTGTTTGTATAAAACTTGATTAATTGTGTTATGACTTTGATGCTTGTATCCTTGACATCTTTACTTCTAGTCTTCACTTGAACTTCAGAGGTGCCTTGGCATTTATGTTTGCTCTACAATCAAAGGCAAGCGAGATACCACTCTATCATACCTTTTTATGAGCATTACAATGTTGCTTATGTTTATGTTTCATGCTACTAATTATTTTTGAGTTGGTATCTCTTCATAGCTTGCAATGGCTATTAAGTAAACTTAGTTGCATACTCTTTATTATGAATTGCCTGAGTAGTTGACCATATGCTGAGAATATATACATCTTATGAAGCAAATGTTTTCATGAAAGTTTCTTTTATCGTACTCAGTTTTCAACTGAATTGCTTGAGGACAAGAAATAAGCTAAGCTTGGGGGAGTTGATACGTCCAGAACGTATCTACTTTCCTGAACACTTTTGCTATTGTTTTACCTCTAAACTTGTGTGATTTGGATACATCTAACACGGACTAACGCTGTTTTAAGCAGAATTACCTTGGTGTCTAGTTTTTGTGCAGAAAATCAACTATCAGGGAAAATTTCGGAAAATATGCCAAAAATCCTATTTAACCAGAAGACTCACGGAGCCAAAAGACCAAACGGAGTCGGCCCACGAGTGGCCGACACCACCTGGCCACGCGGGCCAGGCTAGGCCGCGCCTGGGGGTGGTGTGGCCGCCTTGGCTGCCCCCTCGGCCTCCCTCTTTGCCTATAAGTTGCCTCTTGACCTAAAAACCAGGGGGGGTTCGACTTTTTTCCAAAAAGAGTTCCGCTGTGCCGCCACCACCAGATTCCACGATTCGGAACCAGAAACTCCGTTCTGGCACCCTGCCAGGATGGGGAATTGGAGGATATCATCACCATCGCTTCTCCATTGACCATCCATGTTTCCCCCATCTATGAGTGAGTAATCCCACGCTGTAGGCTATCGGGATGGTAGGGATTGGATGAGATTGTTCATGTAATGGCAACAGATTGTTAGGGCATGGTGCCTAGTATCTATTATTAGTGATTTTTTGACTTTGTTGCAACTTGTTATGCTTAATGCTTGTCACTAGGGCCCGAGTGGCATGATTTTAGATCTAAACATGTTATTGATTCATTATGATAGTATTGTTTATGGTCTTACCTGCAAGGTGTAAACACACGTTGGTGTCCAGAACCAAAGGCCCCGAAGTGATAGCAATCGGGATAACTAGAGGGGATGGGTTTGATGTGAGGATCACTTGTGTTCATAGAGTGTTAATGCTTTGCTCCGGTGCTCTATTAAAAAAAGCACCTTAATTGCTAGTAGTTCCCTTGAGGCCCCGCTGCAAACAGGCTAGTAGGACAAAAGATGTTGTGAGAGTTCTCATTGCGAGCATTCATGACTATATATGGAACACATGCCTATGAGTATTTAGTACTTGGATGTTTTATCTTATTTATCTGCAAATGCCCTATGTCCTGATTGCCATATGAATTGTCTCGTCCATGCAACACCCATCCATCAATCATTATGCCTACCGCGCTTTAATCCTACTGTTTACTGCAATTGTTACTACTATCTCTACTTTTACTACTGCTATTACTTTACTATTGCTACTACAAAACAGTTGCTACTGATAAACTACTGTGAGCAAGATTGTTTCCAAGTGCAGCTGAATTGACAACTCAGTTGTTAAGGCTTATAAATATTCTTTGGCTCCCCTTGTGTTGAATAAATAAATTGGGTTTCACTTCCCTCGAAAATACTGCGATACACCCCCTATACTTGTGGGACATCAATGATGTGCGGGTAGCCGTATCGATAGATTAACTCGGGGAGGAACTTGGTGGCGTTCTTGTCGTCGCACTTCTTTATTGGCTTCACCTTAACCCACTTGGTGAATTTGTCGACGGTGACCAAGAGGTGGGTGTAGCCTAATGGAGCTTTCTTGAACCGACCTACCATGTTGACACCCCATACGGCGAATGGCCAAGTAATGGGGATGGTCTTGAGGGCCAAACTAGGGATGTGCATCTGGTTGGCATACTTCTAGCACCTGATGCATCGTTGGACGATGTCGGTTGTGTCAGCGTGTGCGGTGAGCCAGTAGAAGCCATGGTGCATGGCTTCCGCAACTAGCGACCGAGCGCCTGCGTGGTGGCCGCAATCGCCGGCATGGATGTCCTGGAGGATATTGTGCCCTTCTTCTGGTTGTACGTAGTGCTAGAACACACCAGTCACGCTGCGTTTGTGGAGCTCACCATAGAACATGATGAAGGATTTGCAGTGGCGCACGATCATTCACGCCTCTGTCTCGTCGGTGGGCATGATCTTGTTCTTGAGGTAGGTGATGTATGGTACGGTCCAGTCGCTGGACTCCATGATCGTGGTAACCAGAGCGGGCTCGGGCTACAGCGGTATTCCGATGTCGACCACCTTTGGTGGGAAGACCGAGGGCTTGTCGATGATGTCTAGGAAGACTCTAGGAGGTGGTGTCTAGCGAGCCGACCTGACATGCAAGAGAGCGCCGACTTCTTTGTTTTTGCGGTGATCGATCCACTCAACGGAGTAGCTCGCCAAATAGCCTCCCAGTTGATCCACCGCCTGGCGGTAGGCTATCATGTTGGGGTGACTACATCGCAGGTGCCGGCGACTTGCGCGGCGACGATGGCAGAGTCGCCATAGCACTTGAGGCAATTGACGTTCATCTCCTTGGCAGCCCGCATGTCGTGGAGGAGGGCCTCGTATTCTTCCATGTTGTTGGTGCAGGGAGGGAAGTTGAGTGGCAGCACATATCGGAGCTTGTCTCCCTTGGGGGAGGTGAGCACGATTCCTCCACCAGCCCCATCACAGTTTTTGGAGCCGTCGAAGTGGAGGTGCCAGTAGTGGAGGTAAGGCAGCTGATAACCCACAAGTATAGGGGGTGTATCGCAGTATTTTCGATAAGTAAGAGTGTCGAACCCAACGAGGAGCAGAAGGTGTTGACGAGTGGCTTGGAGCAGGAATTCTCTGTAAATACTTAGGAAACGAATTTTTAGGGGTTTTTGATAATGCGGGTAAATAAAGTATGAGTAAATAAAAGACAATAAGAATAAATGCAGCAAGTGGACCAATACTTTCTTTAGCAAAGGACAAGCCGGTTGTATTACTTAAGATGACCAAATGTTCTCGAGGACACACGGGAATATCGTCAAATGCTTTCGCTTCAAATATTTGATTAATCTTCTTTAGTTTGCTAAGTGTTGTGTGGGTGAACCTGTGCTAATGTACCGACCTTCCTAGGACTAATACATACTTGTGATTATACCCCTTGCAAGCATCCACAAGTACAAGAAAGTAATTAAGGTAGAAACCTAACCACAGCTTTAAACTCTAAGACCCTGACATCCCTTGTGCAAAGGTTTCCTAATGGGGTTCAGGTTTCTATCACTCTTGCAACCCCTACGATTAGTAGCCAAATACACAATGCATTCCCCTAGGCCCATATAGGTGAAGTGTCATGTAGTCGACGTTCACATGACACCACTAGAAGAAATACACCACAACTTAAATATCAAACCATTGAATCTTTCTCAACACAATTCCACTACTAACAACATGACTTCTCCCATGTCCTCAAGAACTAAACAAACTACTCACAAGACTTCATATGGATCAAGATCAGAGATGATATAATGATAAGTAACAATCTGAACATAATTGATAATTCAATGGTTCACTCAATGGCATCAACTACAAGGAGTAATCAACTCCGGGAAAGTTTCCCCTAAGAACTATGCAAGATTCAACCCAATTGTTACAGCGGTATGTAGTGGTAATGATGGTGCAGGTGGAGATGATGATGATGATGATGATCTTGATGAAGTCCAACTTGATGGTGGTGTTGATGGCAACGATCTCCCTCTCTGGGAAGGAATTCCCCCGGCAGAATTCTGTCTGCCGGAGAGATCTTTCTCTCTTTGTTGTTTTCCTCCCTGCAAAGGCGACATAATCTTTCTATGGTCGCTCCCCAGGTATTAGGGTTCCGTGGGGATAATATACGCCAGAGGGGAGAGCCTGGAGTGGGCCAGGGCGGCCACACCACCTGTTGGCGCCGCCTAGGGCTGCCCGCGCCAGGGGGTGGTGTTGGCCCCCTGTGGCCCATCTCCACTCCCCTTCTGGCAATCTTCGTCTTCTGGAAAAATAGGATTTTCCATGTATTTTCCCGGATTTTCTAATCTTCGCGAATTTTTCCTCCAAACAGCACATGTTCCGTCAGAATCCTGACTACAGCGGTCCATGCTCCAAAAGTCATCAACCTTGCAAAAACAGATAAAATAACATAAGCATCATCTCTTAATATTAAATATATCAATGAATAATAGTAAATTATGATATAGAATACTGATGCAAAATGGACATATCAACTCCCCCAAGCTTAGACTTCGTTTGTCCCCAAGCGAAAACTGAGCTCAATAAACATGACCTCAGGTTTATTGAGTGAAGAGTCGATAAAAGAATACAGAGAAGAAGCATCACTTTCATCAATACACAAATCATAATAGAAGTCAACTTATAACTTAACTTGCAACAAGTAAAGGAAGCACGTCAAAGATACATAAAGTAAATAACAGTTGGTAATGGCAAACCTCGCACTTGGTCAAGAATAGTTGACAATTTGCAGGAGTTCACAAGTAACTGGTTTTCAATGATAAATTTCAAAGTAATACTCTCTAAGATAAGAGCAATGTGCAAAACAAGGAACATAAGAAAAATGATTGAATAAATCATCATATGAATGAATGAAACACAACAACTCAAAATACTTGCTGAGGTAGAAGGGAATAGGTTTACTGACTCAACTAAAAAGTAAAAGGTAGGCCCTTCACAGAGGGAAGCAGGGATTTCAAGTTTCATAAAGAGCTTCCAAAAATTATGGTACTTACTAGCTTTCAGCTCTCATTGCCCCTATCATAGGCATCTTTAGGTGATTAAGGTTAAAGTGATCAAATATGAGGATATGCTTGACAAGTTGTAAGTTGAAAATCTCATGTCCCTTGAATACGAGGGCCACTCCTCATGCTACTCAAGTTTAGTTACCGGTAAGTTCTTGTCATCGTAAGTATATGTGTACCATAGAGAACTGCCAACGGGGTACCCCTTGCCCGATGATACGAAAGAATCCCCATATCAAAATGACAAGGCAAGCAGACAACAAGCATCTCAGCAATCTTCTTATTTACCATGGGAAAATGGTGCTTTTTTCTCTCTTTCCTCTTTTCTCATCTCTTTTTCTCTTTCTCAATCTCTATCACTCTTTTTTATAAGAAGAATGCTTCATAGATTGCTCATTATGGTTACGCTACAGGTTTCCACCATGATTATGCATGGATTAGACCGGTGGCCCAGGCGTTTCTCTAACACACATACATAACTCCATGAACTTACAAGCTCCCCTTTCATTTCACACCGACGACATCCATAAACAAAAGAGCATGATATCAACTAGGTACAATGTACAAGTGCAATGTTGAAAGCGTTCCCCATGACAGCATGGTTCTGCTAATTCACAACTTACAAAGCGCAAACATATACGCAACATAGATGGGTACAATGGTTCAAGTTTATTAAGTGCAAGAAATTAAAGTGTGCCATCAAGTTCGTGAGAGCTTTAATCACTAATTTTCACAAAACAAGTTTAATTCGGAAGGTAGATAAAAACATGAATTTACTTGGAATAGCAATAATGCTAGTAGGTAGGTATGGTGGATACAAATGGCATATGTTTTGGTTTTAAGGATTGGATGCACGAGAAGCATTCCCTCTCAGTACAGGTTTTTGGCTAGCAAGGCTGGGTAGCACGCATAAGAGTTGAAGGAACAAACAAACATACAAGTGATTAAAACAAACATGCAATCTTCCCTGGAAGCACAAAAGATCTTAACTAGAGAATACTAAGCTTATGGGCAAATCGAGAAAGAAAGATGATGAAATTATATTTCTTAAGAGTACTTTTATCTTTTTCATTTAGTTCTCAAAATAGTGTTGCTACTGACCGAGCCAGGTTTGCCAAAACTAACTAAATTAACTCAATGATCCCAAAGGGATAACAATACTAACAACAAGATCAATCATATATCATAAATTGAAAACTAATATAAGATATGCAAAAGAGTAAATGATAGAACTTCTCATTAATATTCCATAACGGCAACTCACACCAAGGGATACATAGATATCTAACGAGAGGGGGGACACTTCCATAATGCAAACCATCCTACATGATAAATTCTCTATTCATGATATGACTCTACTAGAAAGGTAAAAAGATGGAAGATAGTGATATGATACCACGACACTCCCCCAAGCTTGGAACAAACCAAGGGGATGCCAAAACCTGATGACAAAATACTCCTTCGGTGGTGGTGGTGTTCTCTCATTATCGTCCGACTTCCAAGGTAAGGGCTCCCCATCAACAAAAGACATTGTGGTCTCCAACAACTTGAAACTTGCAGCAGCACTTATGCTTTTAAACCTAACCTCGTACTCATAGTTTTGATTATGCACGTCATAGATCTGCGCTTGTAGTTGGTTGGTTGTTTGGTGGAGCGCGAGAATTTCATCCTTAAGCTCAGGAGTCTCCTTATGGTGCTTGGCGATGAGTTCGGAACAAATCTTATGGATGATGTCCACTTCGCATTCCGCCATCTTCCTGTACCTATAGACTTCTTGCTCCAGCGCTTCCATCCTATCCTCCAGACTTCCTTCACCTTTAGGGCCATGAACCTCTTTTATCTGTAACTCCCCATCTTTAAGCAACAACTCCTTGGGATGAATCTTCAACTCACACATGTACGGGTTGATGATATCCACGGAGGAATCTTCCTTGGTTGATCCAGAGGAACACATTGTGGCTCCAAAACTGGGACTCTACCTGTCAGGAATAGATGGAAATGAAAACACGACGAGAACATGATATACGAACCTCGGAGGATCCGGGGGATTATATATTACGAAGTTTTACAACGAAAGGAAGGTACTGGGAGAAAACGGGTCAGAGACGGAGTCCGAGGTGGCCACACCACCTGCTGGCGTGGCCAGGGAGGCCGCGCCATGGGGCTTGTTCATCTACGGTACCAAAGTTGGCAGGCCAGCGCATGGCGGTACCTAAGTTGCCTGAAATTACCGCGTTTCGAAAAGTTGGGCTGCCAACTACTGAGAGGGGCCATTTCGAGGCAAACTCATCTCACCCCTGCCAAATACAAACATTCCGCTAAACCGCCCCGTGAAGTAGACGGTCGGGACCCACATGTCGGTTATCTGTACGTGACGCGGGCGCCAACGCGACAACCTCTTAGGCAAATCGAGCAGCTAAGTGGATTGGATGCGTTGACCAATTTCACAAATCCATTCCCAACTTTCCCCTAGCACCGGCGGCGTCGGAATCCACCCTCCAGGCAGGACGATCCCTTTGGACATTTGACTTCCGAGGCCAAGTTGCTGCGCCCAGTTACTGCACCCAGTCGCTGATATCGAGCTACAATGGCGCATGTCGTAGCCGCCATTGCGAGGCTCTAGCCCGCCTCTGCTGCCGACGAGCCGAGCAGTTCGGAGGATGGCAGATCCTACTATCAAGGAAGAAGAAGTTCTGCCTACAAGCGGGTGAGCTACCCTTCTCTTTGCTATTCGAACTAATTACAACTGCTAGCTGGCTACTGAACCTCAAATTGTTCGTTAGCCCAACACTGACAAACATATTTTGTCCATAGTTTTCTGTCAAGTGGGATCTGCGCGGACCCCCCTTACCTGGTTACGGTAGTCCTCTACAGGTACGACTCCAAGGGCAACTGGTATGGAAGCCATTGTTTCATGATGGAATAAGCACCTGCGCAGATCTGCACTATATCTAGTATGGTTGCTGCTCTGCGTAATCATGTTGAAGTATGGCCGAAGCAGACTGCAAAGTTCAGCTTCATGGATGAACGTGGCATTATGGTTCCTATATCGTGTGACAGTCAGCTAACTGGGTTGATGAAAAGGTATGCTTCGAATTGCATGTTTGAGCTGAATTGTGATGTACTGGATGTGGAAGCTGCTGCAACTAGGAGTCGCCCTTCTATTCTTGGACAGGGTGGTTTCTCGAACGCAATTAGCTCCTGGTAAGCAAAGGTTGCTTGGGGTTCGCATGTTTGTGCTGAATTGTAATTTTTGTTTTATTTACTCTGCAGATATTGGGCAGTTATGCAACAGTCTTGTTTCTTTGATAGGAAGCGCCACAAGGTTAGAAACATGACTGCCGGGTCAGCCATTTTGCTGCCCGAAGAAATTAAAAACGAGTGGAAAGATGATGCTGGACACGATTCTGGTGCCCATTGTCCCGGCGATGCAAAATATGTGAAGCTAAGAAAATTGGCACCGAGGAAGAGGAAGAAGGCAGGAAATGAAGAAGCCATTGGACGTGAAGGCTTGGCACCCAGGGTGCGGAAGAAGGCGGCTGGCAATGAAGATGCATAGTAGTGTGTTGAACTTGAACCTATATATGTAATTCTGTTAAATTCTGGAGCTCTGTGTGTGGCACGTTGCTGGGCGAAACAATCTACCCACGTTCTCTGAGTAAAATGTAGCGTGACTTAGGGTTTGGAAATGCCCGAGTCAGTAGTTGAATCCAAAATTGTGATTGTGCCACTTCTATCTGAAAACAAGGATCACCGGTTCCACGATTGCTGAGGCGCAGGAGGTCTCCAAATACGACGGAATGTAAGTGGCCCAGAAATAAATTATTTAAGCTGCCACACTCCATGAAGCAACAACTTATTTCAGATGCTGCACAACGACGTGGCAACATAAACATCAATGTTCCACCGATAATGCCCAGATGAGGAGGAAATGGGTACCACTTTCTGGCCTAATCTTGAGCCCGTCTATCTCACCGCCTCTCTACTCCTGCATCCCCTGCATCTAGCAAAGCTCCCGGATCTCCAGTAACCGGGTGTACGTGCTTCCACTTTATAAATTGTGGTTGTGACATTTGCATGCGGCGAAATCCACGTAGATTACGTTTAAACAAACCACCAATGTCAGAATACACTAGTAGAAAAGGGGTCTTTGGTCCACGGTCACGTTTCCAATCCGGGACAGAGATCTAAATCGAGGCAGAAATTGATCTAAATCACAAATTCTTCCACAAATTAATTGAGAGAGAGATCTAAATCGAGGAATTTCATTAATTCAACCACAAATTCTTCTAAACAAAGGTGCGATTTCACATCCTACATTAATTCAACCAACTAGTCAACAATTTCACTTCCGCTGTCGCTGTCCTCTGAACCGCCGGCTTCCTCGTCTTCGTCGGACGGAACCTCCACGATTTCCGCATTGTACGCAAGACGGAGCACCTCTTCGCGGTGAGCGGCGGCGATGACAGTGAACTTGGTCCGTCTAGGGATGGACCAGAACCTCTCCCGCCCTTCTCGGTTGTGGAGATCTCGGTGCACCACGCGCCCGTAAACAATGCGGTTGCCAATCTTGGCCTTCCGCTCCTTCTTGAACAGCGCCGGCCAGTACGGGCTGGCCGCTGCGTACCGCGGCAGCGCCCTCTTCCATGCGGGCATCTGGCGGCGGCGCGCCGTGATTTCGCTCTCCATCACGGCTCCGCCGGGGACGAGGAGCGGAGCCACCGGCACCCCCGCATAGCTGATGCGCCATCCGTGGGGCACCATCTCGGCCGGCGGCGCGACGATGTCGAAGTGCGAGAACATCACCGCCTCATAGAAGTTCAGCGAGGGCATCTCCATGGCGGCGCGGTGGAGATTGGAGAGGGTGAGGGGATGGGCGATGAAGCGACGAGCTGTGCCGCCTCCTATTTGTACATGAGGACGATGAAGCGACGGGCGGAATATCCAAGGGGCATTGGTCTGACAAAAGGAAGTAATGCAGGGTTAAGACAGATTAACAGGCGACCAATTTTTTTACTCCCACGACTCCGGGGCCAATAGTTCAGACCGCTAGGTCAACAAGTACAACTATTACAATTTAAAAAGGCACGGGGCTTAAGCTAAATAGAACTAGTTAACACACATCTCCTTGATCTTCCTAATCTTAGCCCTATGCGCATCTTCCTGCCAGAGCAAGGATCGAATCGTCTGCTCCTTCCTTTTAGCATCTTCCTTGCACAGCTTCAATTGTTTCTCTTCATCTTTCCTCATGCACTTGTCAATACTTGTAGTTGTGAACTGCAGGACTTTGGCCTGGTGAATATCCTTCCTTGCTTGAGTCAGTTCTTGCTCTGCTTTAGCCTTCAGGGCCAACGCCGCGTCCCTCTCCTTCTCGACTTTGCTAACCTTGTCTTCCACCCCCATGAGATCTCGCTTATGCTTGGTTGTGTCAACTGGTTCCCATAGCTTCATCTCAACACTGTCAAGAAGTGAGTTGAATGCGGATTCTTTCAACTCAACAGTCATTTCCCATAGTTTGTCTAGCGTTTTTTGCATCGATTTGGGCCACTCTGGATCTACCCATTTGACAACACCGCAACTTCCGCCTCGCATCATTGCACGATGTCCTTGACACTGTAGAAACCTCCTGCCTGCGTTTCATCCTTCGAACGCTACAAATTTAGCGGGCACATATCCATCTTTACATAGCAGAGGAATGTCTTCATCCTCTAAACCGTGATAGTCGGCATCATACATCGTCTGGTTGGCCTAACACATCATATGCGCATGAGTAAACGGAGTAGATCTGGCTCAAAAAATAGATAACTCGCCACGGATGATAGAGATATATATGAGACGACTCACATCAAAATCACCGTCCCTGTCGTCACGACGCGTTTCCTCGTCGTCTCCCCTTGAACCCATGGCGAGAGGGAAGGGGGGGTGGCTGCCGGAGAGGGGATTGGGATGGCGGCGCCGTCGGCTTGCAGCTACGGCATGATGCGAGTGAAGTGGGGAATGTGGCTTCGAGGGGAAGGAAGAGAAGTACGGGGAGGAAGAGAAGTAATGGGGACGTGACACTGGGATATGGCCCGCTCAACTCGTGAGTCGTGACACTCGCAACAAGGGAGACCCCGGTGTTGCCAGTTTGTCCAGAGCAAGCGTGGCCAATCATGCCGCAGAACAGACTACTTGTGGATCGATCTCACGAAAACCATCCCAATCGTCCAAGCACCCCGGTCGGACGGTATGTAACAATCGACAAGCAGAACAACTGTGTTAGGTCATGCCTTCTAGAAGACTCGATCTAACGCTAAGGTTAGGGCTCTCCTAAGGTTAACTAGTATCCATATGCAGTTTATGAAAAGAACATGCATCCAATGACACGGGTGGATCTAGCTGTGGTTAATGAGAAGAGCAGACATGCAATGACACCGGTGATATGTGGTTTATGGGAAGAACACACATGCAATGACACCGGTGATATGTGGTTTGTGAGAAGAACACACATACAATGACTCTAGCTGTTGTTAATGAGAAGAGCAGACATTCAGCGACACCGGTGGATCGATGTGTGGTTTGTGAGAAGAACACACATGCAATGACACTAGGTGTGGTTCATGAGATGGTTTTTAAGAAGAACACACATGCAATGACTCTAGCTGTGGTTCATGAAAAGAGCAGACATGCGATGACTCTAACTGTGGTTCATGAAAAGAGCAAACATGCGATGCCACCGATGGATCCATGTGTGGTCTATCAGAGGGACACACATGCAATTACACCGGTGGATCCTTACGTGGTTTGTGAGAATAACACACATGCAATGACACTTGTGGATCCATGTGTGATTCATGGGAAGAACACACATGCAATGACACATGTGATATGTGGTCTGTGCGAATAACACACATGCAATGACTCTGGTTATATGTGGTTTGTGAAAAGAACGCACATGCAATGACTCTAGCTGTGGTTAATGAGAAGAGCAGACATGCAATGACACCGGTGGATCCATGTGGGGTTAATGAGAAGAACACACATGCAATGACACTAGGTGTGGTTCATGATATGGTTTGTGAGAAAAACACACATGCAATGACACTGGTGGATCCATGTGAGGTCTGTGAGAAGAAAACACATGCAATGGGGCTTTCCATGCAATGACATTGGGTGTGGTTCATGATATGGTTTGTGAGAAGAATACACATGCAATGACACTGGTGGAACCATGTCTGGTCTTTTGGAAGAACACACATGCAATAACACTGGTGATATGTGGTCTGTGAGAAGAACACACATCCAATGACTCTAGCTGTGGTTCATGAAAAGAGCAGACATGCAATGACACTGGTGGATCCATGTGTGGTTCATGGGAAGAGAAGAGATGCGATGACACGGGGTGGATCCATGTGTGGTTTGTGTGAAGAACACACATGTAATGACACTGGTGGATCCATGTGTGGTTCATGGGAAGAACACACATGCAATGACTCTGGTGATATGTAGTTTGTGAAAAGAACATACATGCAATGACTCTAGCTGTGGTTAATGAGAAGAGCAGACATGCAATGACACCGGTGGATCCATGTGTGGTTTGTGAGAAGAACACACATGCAATGACTCTGGGTGTGGTTCATGATATGGTTTGTAAGAAGAACACACATGCAATGACTCTAGCTATTGTTCATGAAAAGAGCACACATGCGATGACTCTAGCTGTGGTTCATGGGAAGAGCAGACATACAATGACACTGGTGGATCCATGTGTGGTTCATGGGAAGAACACACATGCAATGACACTGGTGGATCCATGTGTGGTTTGTGGGAAGAGCAGACATGCAATTACACTGGTGGATCCATGTGGGGTTAATGATAAGAACACACATGCAATGACACTGGGTGTGGTTCATGATATGGTTTGTGATAAGAACACACATGCAATGACACCGGTGGATCCATGTGTGGTTTGTGAGAAGAACACACATGCAATGACTCTGGGTGTGGTTCATGATATGGTTTGTAAGAAGAACACACATGCAATGACTCTAGCTATTGTTCATGAAAAGAGCACACATGCGATAACTCTAGGTGTGGTTCATGGGAAGAGCAGACATACAATGACACTGGTGGATCCATGTGTGGTTCATGGGAAGAACACACATGCAATGACACTGGTGGATCCATGTGTGGTTTGTGGGAAGAGCAGACATACAATGACATTGGTGGATCCATGTGGGATTAATAAGAAGAACACACATGCAATGACACTGGGTGTGGTTCATGATATGGTTTGTGAGAAAACACATATGCAATGACACGAGTGGATCCATGTGAGGTCTGTGAGAAGAACACACATGCAATGACACTGGATGTGGTTCATGATATGGTTTGTGAGAAGAACACACATGCAATGACACTGGTGGATCCATGTGTGGTCTTTGGGAAGAACACAAATGCAATGACAATGGTGATATGTGGTCTGTGAGAAGAACACACATCCAATGACTCTAGTTGTGGTTCATGAAAAGAGCAGACAAGCAATGACACTGGTGGATCCATGTTGGTTCATGGGAAGAGCAGACATGTGATGACATTGGGTGGATCCATGTGTGGTTTGTGAGAAGAACACACATGCGATGACACTGGTGAATCCATGTGTGGTTCATGGGAAGAACACACATGCAATGACTCTGGTGATATGTCGTTTGTGAAAAAACAAACATGCAATGACTCTAGCTGTGGTTAATGAGAAGATCAGACATGCAATGACACCGGTGGATCCATGTGTGGTTTGTGAGAAGAACACAGATGCAATGACTCTGGGTGTGGTTCATGATATGGTTTGTAAGAAGAACACACATGCAATGACTCTAGCTGTGGTTCATGAAAAGAGCACGCATGCGATGACTCTAGCTGTGGTTCATGGGAAAAGCATACATACAATGACACTGGTGGATCCTTGTGTGGTTCATGGGAAGAACACACATGCAATGACACTGGTGGATCCATGTGTGCTTTGTGGGAAGAGCAGACATGCAATTACACTGGTGGATCCATG